>CM048823.1:36837636-37368364 GCA_026586065.1 Dioscorea zingiberensis
GTCCTATGCATTGGGTGATTAAGCTTGATTGAGCATGCTCTCGGGTTGAATCCGCCCCATAAATGGGAGAGCTTTGTGGGTAATTCATTTGGTGTGCACAAAGCTCCAAGATTCGAGTCTCCACATACATGCAGCGATGCGATGAGGGGTTAAGTGTTCATCACCTAAGACCACGCACCTTGACATGCCCTCTAGGAAGGTCTTTATGGCCTATGTCAACAAAAAATAATAATAAATAAAGTAATGGGTGTCTCTAAGGTGCTAGGAACCTTTTTGGGGCCTTGAGGTTTAGCCTCAATTCCAGTAGTTCTTTATGGAGGAACTACTCAGCTTCATTGGTCTCCACTATTGTTTTCCTCTCGAGGGTGAAGGTGGAGGTAGATTTTCCTTCTTCTCCTACGCCGGATATTGTATATAGGAGGTACCCTCAATGAGATTAGTTTCTCAATCTTATATTTCAAATGGATATAGTCCTTGGTGCCGTGCCCATAGTCTCTGTGGAAATAACAAAACTTCTTGTTGTCTTCTTTGCTTATGTTGGTTCTTCATTTTGGGGGCTACTTTAGCATTTTGGAATCTGTGATGTTCAACTAGATTTGTTTATGGTTGGCATTGAGGGTCGTATAGGTGTGGAAGCGGCTATGCTTGGGCTTTCGAGCACTTTCCTTATCCGGGGTCTCTATCTCTTGGCCAATACTTGCACCTCATGTACTTGTGGCGGTCTCTTCGGCCTCTCTGCTTGGTCTCCTTGAGGACAAGTAGTTTCATCTTCTTCGGCGTTCATATACTTCTCGGCTCGGGAGAGAAAGTAGGCTATGTTCCTTGATAGCCTCTTGTGCGGGGAGAAACCTAATGGTGATCTCTTCAAGCCTCCCATAAGAGCGCACTTAAAAACTTATGGTCAAGAGTAGAGAAGCGTCTCTAGGGTAGCCATATTGAACCTTCGAAGGTTGTCAAGGAGGCTTTCTCTATCCTACTACTTGATAGCCATGTGACAATATGGCGGTTCTTCTCTATTTTCTACTAGCTACAAAGTAATTTAAAAAAGCGTTGAATAACTCCTCCAAAGGTGGCGGCTTCCCGATGGCAAATGGTGAACCATATCTAGCTTGAGGTGCTTTTTGTGTTGTCATGAAGGCTTGACACAAGATCTCATCTTAGGCTCCTAAAAAGCGACATTATAAGCTTTGAATGACTCTAGTTAATCCAGGGTTTCTAGGTGTCATTGTATGACTCTATAGATATCATACAGAAACCCTCAGGTATGGGAAATTCCATGATCTAGTGAATGAAAGAAGAAAATATTTGAGGAACATACCTTATTTTCTCCTTGGTGAGAGGGGAAACCTCCTTGAAGAAATGTTGAGAGGGCTTTTCTACTTGAGACTTAGACTGAGATGACCCCGTCTTTGCCAAGGAGTTAAAGGTATCTTCTTCCCTTCTTCTAGCAGGCAGCTTGTGCTCTTGGTTGTGTTTTACCAACTTCCTTCGAGCGTTATCGACTCCAAATTGCACTCCTTACCTTTGCTTTGGTGTTAGGCAAGCTTAGTGGATTCTCTTGAAGAGGCTTTAGTAAGTACTTCCACGTATGGAGGCTCTTTGGATGCGAGCATCCTTTAGGCCTCCTCTAGGACTACGGTGGATCTTGAGGGTAGCTATAATTCTAGTGCCACAGCGGCTCAGGTGGTGTCACCCTGATGGGATTGATGGTAGGCTTCCCTTGTCTCTCTCCATCAGCGGTGGTACAAGGCTTCTTTCTTCGTAAAGTCCCTACAAGCGGTGTCAATGCTGTTAATACTCAAAAGCGGACATGACCTCGGGATTACGATAGCGTTCAATTGGTCATATTGTTTATACTATTTTCATATACACTTTGAGTTGTTTCAGCCTACGGTACTTAATTTATGTTAATTTTTATCTATAGGGCATTTGAAGGCCTCAACAACAAAAGGAAGCAATTCGGCGATAATTAAAAGGTAGGGAACAAGCCGAGGACAATTTACGGGCATGTTACTTGAGGGCACGGCGCACATCATCCATAAGAAGATGAATTCCAAGATTACACAAGCGGACCGCTCCACGGAAATCACCTCATATAAGCTTAGTCAAGGAAGTACGCGAGGCGATCGGACTCTAAGTGGGGTGAACGTTTGGCTTTAGCAGGATTACATGGGCATTTGAGAGCTGAGTGGCGTTGCCCGATTTAGGACCTCAAGGAACGCATAGCGCTGGGGCCGGCGTAAGAAACCATATAGGTTTATAGAGGGTACCGCGTGGGTGATATCGGGGCCCAACCGAGTAAACTTTCTACAAATCTGATTCTTACGGGACCTAGTTAGGACCCGAACCTCATAAACACATGGGAGACTATAAATACCAAGAGCTAGGGTTTTGAAAGGAGCTTCTAGTTCTATTAGCCACCCTTGGAGGATCCCCATCATCCACCAATACTCGCTCATCTTCTAGGGCAACAAGTCATCAAAGGAGCATTGTTCGACGGCAAAGGTTTGAGGAGAGCTTTGTCAACGATCCTCGCCAATTGTAGAGGCAACAACATATAAGCTTAATATGTGTTGCCATTCTTTCATTGTTTCGTTGGATTGTTGTTCCCAGATGATGGGGGACTAATTTTGTAGTCATTTGGGCAATGATGATCCCTTGGGTTATGTATTAACTTTGATTTTGAATGCTAATGGTTATTTAGATGTTTCTTCTATGATTGTGATCTATTGAAGGTGTCATTAGTTGAATTTGGGTAGTCTACGTGGCCAGCGGCGGTAGGGATTATCCATTTGGCGTCATAGGGTGAAGAAAGCGAATGCCTTCTAGGTATGCAAGCATACCTCAATCACAGGAGGATTACAGGTGCACCCAAGATGGTCGGGGAACTAAGAAGGGCTACTACTTTATAAGTCTTATTTCCATAATCCTTCCAAGTGTTTTTATTCCCTAGAGCATCATCGGTTAGGGCACTAGGTTAGTAACTTCGCATTGACCACGGTGAGTGAAGGCACATTAGGAATCACTTAGTCCAATCTATCACAACTAGTAACCTTAGAGTTCATCATCTATCTTCACTTGAGAACGAGGGGGATTCATTACTTGGATGCCCTTCTTTTATGATTAATTACACCTATGATCCCATCTCATCTCCAATTGCTTTTGAGCCTTATCTAGATTTAGAAATTAGTTCAATTCAACCATTACCCCACACATTGGCTAGACTAAATAGTAAACAATAAGTGAGTAGTAGTATTTTCGAGGTCCCTAAGGTTCGATATCTAACTTTTTAGAGTCCTTTGTATTACTTGTCCTACTGCGTGCACTTACAGAGCATACATTAGGCATATTATATACTGTACTCTACTAAGAGATCAACTACATAGAGTGAGAGGAGTGGATTGGACTTGGGACTTGGTAAACTTGATAGCGGACCTCGGTGGAGTCCTTGATAATATCTTGACTTTTGATTTAATATAACCACCTTGGAAAACAAGTTGAAAGGATTACGAGCGGGTGAATGCGCTTGTTGTAACTAGTATTGTAACACACATTTGTAACTCTCTGCTCACCGAAGTTTTTAAAGGCACTCACGCTAACAATAAAAACAATCAAGACAACAAGAAGACAAAGAGAGTTGGTTACCCGGTTCGACAACAATGACTATATAGGGTGCCATGCACGGAAGATAATCACTAAAAGTGTAGGGTAAACATATACACAAGAGTCTTTCTCACACAAGCACCTCGACTCTTTGATTAACAATGTCTACTATCACCCTCCTCCTAAAGAGACTACTCTAGTCAGCAACCCTTAATCCTGAGAGTCTCGGTCTTATATAGAAGCCTCCCTGCCCCCACCACAGCGGCTACACCCCTTTAGGATCTCCCAAATCTGTGACTAACAAAGTGGACTCCTTCCACATTTGGATGTTGCAACTTAGTTGTAACCTTATGAGTACAAGGCCGGTAGCGGCTGACCAAGTCTATAGCATCTATCGGCTCTTAGACCTCGATACGACTCCAACCCTCCTTGTTGAGTTACGGAGTCTACTACGTCGGATCCACCTAATCTCGACCAACACAACTAGCGATCCACCTCTCCGTCCGCATTACTTTCGGCCCTTTACGGTTGCACCCCACCATGGCGCAAAACCTTCAATCAACCTTCATCTTCAATCATGCAAGATTGAGCTGTTAGATTGGCTCCACTAATCTCTTTCCAAGCTTGATCTTGATTCACACGGCTTGGCCTATCAAGCTCCATTTATCTCCACGACTTTGCTACAAATATGGTCTTCAATCTTCCCGTGATTTGGCTTCAATTAATGGCATTTGTATTAATCACATATAGCTTCCAAATCCATTTCACCAATCAGCTCCAAAATACCTCCTTCCTATGTATGAAGAATATCAATCTTTTAGCCACTTGCATGGAGCCTCTAATCGGTGTGCATGCCATCTTCAATCAGCCTTAGGCGTTGCTTGCATGTGCATACAATCTTCAATCAATTATCCTTGTTTGCATGATCTTGTTCGGCATCTATCTAGGTACGCACCGAAATAATCTTCAAGTCATCACGAGTGTTGGCTTTAACCATGTTGACTTGTTGTGTAGAATGAGCCACTAGATACGAGTTGAGAGTTGTGTACCTTCTTGAGGATATCTGTTGGCTTACTTTCATGCGTGGCGTCTGGCGACCATGACTTTTCCTTCCTTCTTAGTAGCCTAGGCGGATTGCCCTCTTGGAGTATTGTTTAGGTCTCATCTTCTTAGAGCTCCTTCTTCAATTTCCGATGATTAGATGTTGGAAAAGATAAAAACTAGGGTTGCTTTAAAAACAGTAAGCAAATAACAACTGAAAAATAGTTTTTGGATCCTATTCTCCCACTTAAAGTAGTTTTGGAAACTAATTCCTTACAAAACTACCTCCTCTTTTATATATATATATATATATATATATATATATATATATATATATATATATATTGGGGAGAAGTTCTAATTTACAAATTTTTTGAATGCACCCTTCTAGGTGTCTCACCATCAGTTGATGCTCTAGGATCTGGCTTTTGGTTGTACTCAAGCATTGCTTCATAACCCAAATTTTTAAGAAAAAATCTCTTTACCTCTGATTTTCTTCTTGGGTACATTTGTCGGACATGCCCAACTACTTTTCAGGACTTTAGATCCTCCTTCAATTTAGCACACTTAACTTTGTTGTGACCTTTCTTTCCATAGTGAGTGCACACTGAACCTCGCCCATTGTCTTCCACAGTCTTGACTTCTTTTCTATTTTTGTGTTGGTGGGGCTTGAGCTTTGACAAAAACAATCTCCTTGAAGTTCTTTCTTGTACTGATGCTTCTCCTACATATCCAAGCCCTTTTCGATTACCAGTGGGACTTAGGCGACCAATATATGTCACCCAACTTAGCCTTGCCCTTAATAAGAGACTCTATGACTTTCTCGACTTGAGTGCGGCTTTTTGTTGGCATTCATCCAACATCTTCCACGGTGTCTTCCTTCTCCTTGAATAAGTGGTCTTTTTTCAATTAAAAGTTGGTTCTTCTTAAGTATGGCCACATTTTCTTTTTGGAGATGTGTTAAGCTTGTACCACTTTGTCCAAGTTCTGCACCATATCTTCTTTCTCCTTCAATAAGATACCTTTCACCTCTTTTAGGTGCTTGTTTTGCAGCATCATCTTGTCAAACCTTCTCAGCATGACTTCATAGGCTTTAAGCAAGTCTTGTTCAGTCACATCTTCACCGTCTCTATCACTATCTTGGATATGCATAACAAATGTTGCAACATACTTTGCAACTCCCATAAATCTGGTTGAATCACCTGTTGGTTTGAACACAGAAGGAAAAGCTATATAGTGAATTATCATACCTTTGTCACCTTGATCATCCTGATTCTCCTAAGATTCTCCTTTACTCCAGGTGACGTTGAGAGATTTGCTCTTCTTCTTCAACATGTTGGTACATTCTGCTTGGACAAGACCGAAGCCTTCACATTCAAAACATTTGATCCCTTTTCTTCTTTGACTTGAGTGGAAACACGAGGTCTTCTTTTTCTTCATTACGATATTGCTTTTTCCCATCTTGTGTTTCTTGAACATTTTGTATAGTTTTGTGGCGGAAGGCAATGTCATTTTCTTCATCATCTTTTTCTTGAAGCTCCCTTTGCATTGTGATTTACGCCTTGGACCAAAATTCTCCCTCCTCCTTATGCGGCTTCATATGCATCTAAATGCGGCTTGGAGGGATCACATCAACTCATCAAGCCTCATTTTGGTGATGTCTCGGGCGTCTTCAATAGCAGCCACTTTGGCCTCGAACCTTTTGGGCAAGGACCTCAAGGTCTTTCGGACCAACTTCTCGTTCAAGTACTTCTCCCCGAGTTGAAAAGCTTGATTTGAGATGTCCATCATCTTTGTATTGAAGATAGTGATGGTCTCATCTTCTTTCATTTTGAGGCTTTCAAACTTAAAGGTTAGCATTTGGAGTCTAGACACACGTACCAGATTTGTCCCCTCATGAACTCTCTGGAGAGTTTCCCATACCTCCTTGGCATAGTCACATGTAGCGATGTACTTGAATTGGTTCTCGTCTACCCCTCCAACGATGGCGTTGAGAGCCTTCCCATTTGCATTGGCCTTGTTCACCTCTCTAGTGTCCATCTACTCTTCTTCTTCTTGACTTCATTCTACTCAGCATCAACACATTTTGGGATTGTCCAACCTTCTTCTACAACACTCCAAGCATTTTCGTCTATTGACTTGATATACGCCTTCATCCGTGTCTTCCACTATGCATAGTTTGCTTCATTAAGAAGTGGCGGACGGTTGCTAGCGATTGCTTCTCTTAGACCATTGTCGAACTTCTTCTATGACTTCCACAGGACCTTGAAACAAAGGTGTACTCCGTGGCTTTAATACCAATTGAAAGTTTTGAGCAGTAGTCTTCTTGTTGTAACTAGTGTTGTAACACATGTTGTAACTCTTTGCTCCGAGAAGTTTTTCAAGGCACTCCGCTAACAATAAAAACAATCAAGACAACAAGAGACAAGAGAGTTGGTTACCTAGTTTGACAACAAGTACTTACACATTTGGGGGCCATGCCACGAGAAGATAATCACTAAAAGTGTAGGGTAAGCGAAACACAAGAGTCTTTCTCACACAACCTCCTTTCTTTGATTAACAATGTCCACTATCACCATCTTCCTCAAGGGACTACTCTAGTCGGCACCTTAATCCTCGAGTCTCGGTTTTATATAGAAGCTTCCTGCCTCCACCGCGGCGGCTACACCCTTTAGGATCTCCCAAATCTCCCCGACTACCAAATTGGACTCCTTCCACATTTGGATCTTTAACAGTTGTAACCTTAGTACAACACGACCCGACTATGAGTGACCAAGGCTACAACATCCATTGCTCTTAGACCTCGACACAACTCAACCCTCACGGTTGAGTTGGTAGTCTACTATGTCGGCTCCACCTAATCGACCAATGTGACTAGCCGATCCACCTCTCCATCATGTACTTAACCCTTTACGGTTTGCACCCCACAATGGAGCAAAACCTTCAATAAACCTTCATCTTCAATCATGCAAGGATGAGGTACATTTGTTAGATTGGCTCCACCAATCTCTTTGAAGCTTGGTCTTGATTCACCCGCGACTTGGCCTATCAAGCTCCATTTGTCTCTACCATCTTTGCTACCAAATATGGTCTTCAATCTTCCCTTGATTTGGCTTCAATCAGCAATTTTGCATCAATCACATATAGCTTGCGAAATCCATTCCTGTCGGCTCCAAAACCCCTCCTTCCTATGCATGAAGAATATCAATCTTTCAACCACTTGCATGGAGCCTCCTAATCGGTGTGCATGCCATCTTCAAAGCTGACCTTAGGCGTTGCTTGCATGTGCATGCAATCTTCAATCAATTGTCCTTGTTTGCATGAACTAGTCCGGCATCTATTTTGTATTTGCACTTTCGAAATAATCTTCAAGTCATGCGAGTCAGCGGCTTTGACCATGTTGACTTATTGTGTCAAATGATGCCATCCTAGATGCGGTTGTATTAACACAAGTAAAGAAGCTTCTCGGGCTCTTTAATAGAAAAACCCTATTTGTTTATAGAAGCTGGCTTGAGCTCCTAGGTCTTTTGAAACCTACTCCCAACCTTTTGTTCTTTGTCATACAATTTGGAGACAAACAACAGAAGGTTTAATTTTGAGGACAATTATAGAATTGGTTTGAGGGTAAGAATATAGACTGATTTAATTGTGTAAAATGAGCGATTAGGTTGATTAGAGGAATGGACATGGTTTTATATATCATAACATCTTAATGAATAAAGCATAAAAAATTGAAATAGAGTTTGCTTGGTAAACTTACTGGGGCATCGAGGATTTCATGTGAGATAGCTTTGAATAGGCTGTTTGCTTTTGATCTGGATTTGAATCTTAAAGATAAGACTAGATCTAAATTGTTGAGTTCTCTTCTCATCAATAAGCTCTGATTAGGCAATTAAGTTGTTAATTAAATCTAAAATCTGGAATGTAGTGGCAAACATATATGATTAGATTGTTTGCAGGAGATAGCCTATTACACATGTATTTAATTTCAACTTGATTTTGGGTTAAGTTAATCATGCCATTGTGAGAATGTGATCTTTATATTTCCAACGAAGAGATATATTTAAGGAGAAGCTTTCCCTATATTTTATGCACCACATCCTGGTGAGTATTTTGAAACTATACATAGGCTAGAATATAGTATCGGGTGTGTGTGTGTGTGTGTGTATGTGAGAGAGAGAGAGAGACAGAGAGAAAGAGAGAGCATATAGTTAAGAACATTATTTCAAATCTGAATCTTACATGATAATAAGGAATGATCAACAAATATGAATAGGATACGGTAAAGGCGTTGTGGATTCAGCAGGTGTGCCTGAGCCGGGACAATGATTAATACATATTTACTTGGCTGGTGAGATGCATACAAAATGTATATAGATTGTATGAGGTTTAGTAGGATCTGAGCAGAAGAGGTTTTGATATTGAGTAGTTTACACTTGAGGAGCGAGGTTTAGGTTGTGCACTCTAAGTTTATGTATTATATGGTATATGATGTTAGGTATAGACATGTACTCTTGTGGCTTTATTATTATATGGCCGGGATATTTTTATTAGTGGTGGATAGTATTATTATGATGTTACAACTTTGTCATATAAGATTTGTTATGAACAACGAGAGAAAATTAAAGCAACCTTGATTGTAGCTAGTATTAGGGATCGGTCAGCCGTGTTGTAGAATTTGGTATGGGTAGTGGGATGGGTCCTACCGGTCACCTTGCAAATAGGAAGCAAGGTGGGATCATGAGGCTCCTTTCCTAGAAAGGAAGTCTAGGGGCTTCTCCTAGACCTTTTATGCTCAAATCAGTCCGGTTACATATGGAGGAAGCTGTGAGAATGGGGAAGGAGAGTCGTTGTAAAGGTGAAAGAGTTTTGAAGGAGAAATCCAAAGGAATGAGATGAAGAGATTCCAGAAAGTCCCCTCCACTCTCTTTAATCCCCTCTTTTTATACCTTTAATATTGCCAAGGACTAAATCTCTAACTCATTTAAATTTTAAAATTCAAACCGTCCCTGTATAATGATGGTGGTCGTAGGTGATTAGAGCCAAAACTGGACATACAGCACAAATGGAGCTCAAGTGGCATTTGTTTACTCTCTTGTTATTCATTCCTTAAAACAACCCTAACTTATACTGAGGATATAGATATACTACTTATCTTGAATTCGGGCACAATCTAAACCCGACTCGTTAAGGGTACAATTAAAATACTCTAATATATAGTCAGCATATTCTAATGCTTCCCCTCAAGTTGGAGCATATGGATCTACAATGCCCAACTTGGAAAGAGGGAACTGAAATTGTTGTTTCCCAAGGACCTTGGTAAGTATATCAGCAAGTTGATGCTTGGTGGAAATATAGGAGGTAGCAATGTTACCACACATCAATCACTCGTGAACAAAGTGACAATCGATCTCAATATGCTTCGTACGTTCATAGAAAACTGGGTTTCTTTGCAATGTGTAAATCAACCTACGCTATCACAATATAATGCGCTAGGTTGTGAATGAAAAATTCCCAAAGATGCCAAGAATGACTTGAGCCATAACAACTCACTTGTGGTGCTAGCCATGGCTCGATATTAAACCAGTGAACAGCGTGATACTATTCCCTGTTTCTTTGTCTTCCTTGATATGGGAGAGTTTCCAAAAATAATAAAAGAATCGATGATGGAGTGTCGGGTGAGTGGACAAGTTGCCTAATCGGAATCAAAAAACCCATACAATTGCAAATTAGAAACAACAGACATGAGGAGTCCTTGTCCTAGAAGACCATTTTTATACCTTAACACACGGACAATTACATCATAGTGTTCCTGTCGTGGCTCTTGCAGAATTGAGAGAGCATGTGAATGAAGTACGAGAGCTCCGGTTGAGTAATGGTTAAATAGATTAGCCGATCCACAAAGGCGTGGTATTGACTGGATCACGAAAATCGGCACCACTTTCATAAAGGAAGCTTATGATTGGGTTCATGGGAAAATCTATTAGATTTACCTAGAAGTCCACATTTTGAAAGAATATCAAAGCATATTTCCTTTGTACGGGGAATAGACCCTTTTCACTTCGTGCAACTTTGATCCCAAGGAAAAATTTCAAGGGTCCCAAGTCCTTGATTTGAAAACAACTATCAAGGTAATTATTGAACTTTATGCAAGCCTTTGAATTGTTCCCAACCAACACCAAGTCATCTATATATACTAACACACCCAAAAAAAATATATGTTGTCCTGTATGTGAATAGTAAGTAGTAAGCTAAAGATTGCACAAACCCATACACCTGTAAAGCTTATGTTAATTTAGCGAACCAATTCCACGAGGCTTGTCTCGAACCATATAAAGACTTTTGTAACTTACATACTTAACTTGTCTTGCTGGAGGAGAAACCAAGAGGAAATTACATGTACACCTCTTCTTCAAGATCGTCGTGTAGAAAGTCGTTATTAACATCTAGTTGACGAAGCTCCCAACCTTGCACCACTGCTACGGCGAGAAAACAACGAACAATGACCATTTTGGCAACCGAGGCAAAGATTTCATGGTAGTCGTTGCCTTCTATTTGGGAACATCCTCGAACAACCAAGCGTTCCTTGAAACATTGCACAATTCCGTTAGCCCGATACTTGATTTTGTACACCCATTTGCAAGTGATAGACTTCTTGCCTAGTAGTAAGCTTGTAACCGTCCATGTCTTTTTAGCCTCTAATCACGAGAAATTTCCTTAGACATGGCGTCTCTCCAACATGGGTCCTTCACGGCTTCTCCATAGCTTTTGGGTTCCAAATCTTTGGTGACTATAGCTATGAATTTTTTATGGCCAGACGAAAAATTATCACAAGTAATATAGTTGACAATGGGATAATGGAGAGTTTCTGAGGAGCCCTTTTGAAATGAGTATGCTACTAAGGGTTTTACAATTAAAACTGAGTGGCGAAAATAATCACAAAAGTAGGTTGGGGCTTGTTTAGATCGATAACCAGGTCCAAAAATCTCTTAACTTGCAAATGTGGTGTGAATTCTTTGGATTGGGGCTGAGCAATGCATTGGAAAATTTGGTGATCTGTAGTTCAATTACGTGTTGGATATGAAAGTCGGGGATGGTCTTTGGACTTGTTGGGAATTGAAGCCGAGTGCGTGGTAGATGGGGTCTTGCTCCTATCTTCATCTCTGACACTAATCCCCTTTTCTTTAGTACTCTCTATGTCCTTAGACCAAGTGTCAATCAAGGATTTTAGTGCGAGAACTTTAGGGGTTCACATTTGGTTGAATGGTGTGAGGCAAGTTTGTTTGTGTTAGGGATGTATTTTGGAAAGGAAAAATGTGTTCATGAAAAACCACGTCAGCGGGAGAAGAAAAATTTCTATTTGTCCAAATCATATAATTTCCATCCTTTCTTGCAAAATGGGTGTCCCACAAACATGCATCTGCGACCAAGCTTTACAATCTTGTCTTTATCGCTCGAGGAGGTTATGAGCATAACACACATCAAACACTCTTAAGTGTTGGAAATTTGGTTAGTGACCAAAAAGGACTTCATAGGGGTTCTTTTTGCCTAGTAGAGGTGTTGGGATTTGATTAATAAGGTGAGTGGCGGTGAGGGCGCACTCACCCCAAAATTTAATGGGTAGATGTGCTTGGAATGGGAGGCCCAACCAACATTCAAGATGTGTCTATGCTTGAGTTCAACTTCGTCTATTTTTACGTGGAGTGCCTACACAAGCTGGTTTTGTCATAAAATTCCATGTTGAGTATAGTTATAATGAGCACCGAAGATGAAGCAATTCTATATAGCCCCAAATGTCATAGTGAATAAGATCAAAACATCCATCGACCTCTTGGTACTCAATGGAAAGAACTATGAGTTTGCTTGCTCAAAACAAGAATCACAAACATTGCGTTGTTAAATTCAAAACTCGATGCCCAACAAGCTTGGCAATTAAAGAAACACTTTGATCAAAGCATGTCCTATGTGTTGATGCGGAGATAGCTTGAAGCTCCTACTCTAACTTTCATTTGCCACTTGTATTTACTACTTTGAAATGTAGAAGTAAACCTCATTACAGAGACTACCCGGTCCAATCAAAGTCCTCAAGATGTGGTCACGTATTACACAAAGTCAACTAGTGAGATATTCTTGTGTAATTTAAATGCGTTGAATCAATTGTATGAGAGGTTAAATTGCAAGTGAGTTTTGGAACATATAGAACATCATGTAAAATAATCCTAGACCCAAAAAACATTATCCATTGATGCAGGACGAGGTAGCAATTGCTCAGCATAGCATTTGTAACCTAAAGATGCGTAAGGAAGAGCGAGAAGTCATCCACACAGCGAGGAGAAGCGTCTCTCAAGTTTAAAACAATTTCATAAAAATCAAGGCTTACTGAAAACTAACCCACAAGCCGGGTTAAATAGCCAAAAACCTAAACTTATCCAAATTTAAAATTTAAAACATACTAAATAGTTATCCGAAATCCTAGATAAAATCAGATTTAAATCCTATCATAATTTGACAAACTAATAAGGCTTAAAGCCACTAATGGTCCCTATACTATAGCACTTTGTTCAATTCCAGTCCTCTATTTTATCAATGTTCAATACGGTCCTGTACTTTATGTATTTTGTTCAATACAGTCTACTATTTTTGACGTGGCGTGATTTGGAATATATAAAAGTATAAACAATTCATTACATATGTTATACGTTTGGACTATATTGAACAAATACATAAAGTACTGGCACTATATTAAACAAATACACAAAGTACAACCACCATATTGAACAAATACAAAAGTACAGGACTGAAAATCAGCTGCCATGTCAGCACCATGGATTGTATTGAACAAAATACATAAAGTACATGACCGTATTGAACATTGATAAAGTAGAGAATTTGGCTGAAGAAGGTGCTATAGTATGCAGGGGACTATTAGTAGCTTTAAGCAAACTAAAATTACCAAAAATGATGAAAGCGGGCCAAATAAGCTGAATTACATCATCTAGATCAGATCCTCCTTCATGATTTACCGGGTTGGAAAGAACTGCGCCCTCGAGTTCCTAGCATATGAGAATCCATGAAACAATCATGGTGTTGGACTTCCTCATTCGAAACGAGGCACAATGACCATGATGAAATCCATACTTAAACCGGATGCGGATAACCACTGTGACTTGCCTTTGCAAATCCTCAATTATCACCTCTTGAATATTTACAATAATTGCGTTGGACTTCCCTTCTTGGAACACGCTTACTATGACAACCACAATCAAAATCGCTTGCGTCCTCAAGCGGTAGGGATAATTCTGCGACTTGCCTCTCTAGATCCTCGCTTATCAAATCTTGACTTCTTGATCACGATCTTGGACCTCCTCATTTCAAAACCCGCCCATGGCGACGCGGCCTGCGACCTCGATCTCCACTAGCTATTGATGGAATGCGATCTGCGTCGAGGAATATGTTGAGCTTTGGTACCAAGCGGCGCTGAAAGGGATAGCGATTATCCAGCGAGGCTAAATTTGTAACCTAAACATACATGAGGAAGAGCGCAAGAAGTCATCCGGACAAAGAGAAACATCTCTCAAATTTAAAACAATTTCATAAAAATCAAGGCTTCTTGAAAACTAACCCACAAGCGATTAAATAGCCAAAAACCTAAACTTATCAAACTTAAAATTTAAAATAAACTAAATAGTTGTCCAAAATCTTAAATAAAATTGAATTTAAATCCTATCATAATTTGCCAAGCAAATAATTACCAAAAATGATTAAAAAAAATATCCAAAAACAAAGTTTCGAAGGGAAAATATTGGAATTTTTCATCCAAAACGGGGCAAATAACTGAATTACATCATCTGGCTCGGATCCTCCTGTATAATCCATGCTTGGTAGCAAGAGTCTGAAATCCATCTGGGAGGCCGATCAAAATTGGGGCTGATTCACAAACATTAGAAAGAAGAGATAAACTTCTTGTCATGTGACAAGAAGAACCTTGGTCCAGTATCTACAAGTTTGTACCTGTCGAATACTTTGCACTGGCCTTGAGGGCTCAATTAAGCTGAGTAATTTCTGGACTTGATCCAATGTGAAGCTTGGAATATTTGCTACAATTTGGGTTGCCAGCGTTGAGGTACCAGCAACATGTCCTCCTTGCACATGTGTTACATGAGCCATCCCAAAATTCTGACCAGTTTGGAATGCCACACGTTGTTGATTTGGGGTAAATTGTCCACGCCCAATATCTTGTCCTCGTGCCTTTCCGCCTCTTTGGGGCCTTTGCCCTTTGGCCCCTTGAGGTGCCCCAATTTGGAGGTTATCCTACCAATTAAGTAGCAAGTGTTGTAATCATGGCCTGCTTCCTACAATGCTTGCGGCTAAGTCTTCGCCATGACCAAGCTGATTGGATTACAAAGGCCACACATCTACGCCTTGGTTCAATATCTCGTGTCATTGCTTTCGGTGGCGCTCCTCTTGCATCATCATCGAATAGATTTGGCGAGAGATGGTAATTGATCCGTGCTAAGTATTTGGGAGCGTAGAGCACCAAAAACATGGTTGTCGAGCCCCATAAGGAACTAGTGGACTTTCTCTTTCTCTTTCTCACGAATGAACTCCCTTACTTGACTCCACAAGTGCAGGTTGGGAACTTTATTGTAGCTAGCCAACTAATCCCACATCCCTTTAAATTTGTGTAGTAAGTCATGACATTCATACCTCCTTATTTAAGAGATAAAATTTCGTTCTTAGGTTGATGAATGTGAGGTGTATTGCCAATTGAGAAGTGTTCCTTGAGTTCATACACATATCCTTTGCATTTTCAATATAGCTCACCTTTGGGATGAAATGATGGTGAAATTATATTAAATATCCGGAAATCAACATAGAATTTCTAGTCTCCCAAGCAATGAATTCCAAAGTTGGCTCTTCACTTTGAGTTTCTATTTTTGGTTTTAGAATGTTGCCATTGATAAAACCCAATTTATTTTAGTCCTCAAGGCATTTCTAGCGACCTTCTCCCACATATCATAATTATCTCCATTGAGAATGCATGATGTAATCAAGGCTCCACAATTTATTCGAGGGATGCAAGTAATAGGGAGAAGAAGTTTCAATGACCGTACTTGTCATGATGATGAGAGGCCTTAGTTTCCACAGGCGTTGAACAAATGGTATGCGGCTTCTACTCACTATGGCCAAGTCATGGCCTTTTGCTGCGTGTGTTGAAGAAAAGCGAGAACTTGAGTCGAGGAAATAAAGGGACCACCCCTTTTGTCCTTTGCCTTCGCAATTGAAGATCAATTTAAGGTTGCTAAAACCAGCGAGGAAATCAAAGATCACCTTGATTAGGCGATGTGCCCGATGTGGTGCTATACCCGGTCTTCTCGGTTGAGCCGTCTTTGGACCGCGGCTCCTTGAACGAAGAGACCTTCTTGTCACCGTCCCCCGAACCTCGTCGTCGGGCCTTCTCGGATGAACCGTAGCTCTAGCTCGTCACGAGTATGTAAAATGATGGTGGTCATAAGTGGTGAGCCAAAAGCTGGACATCTGAACAAAGCGAGCTTAGGTGGCGGTTGTTACTCTCTTGTTATATATTCATTCCTTGAAACAACCCTAACTTATACTGACATATATCTACTACCCATCTTGGATTGGGCACAATCTAAACCACGACCCGTTAAAGGGTACAATCAACATACTCTAATACTCTGATTGACATATTCTAATAACCCCAAACTCCATTAAAGTTTTCTAAACTCACCCTATTTGGGTATCGTGAATCAAGTATCCATGAAACCCATAAAATTACCATAAATATGTGCATTGTTACGTAGACAAATCAACCAAATAGTACTTTCTCATGCAATCAATTGTTAAGAAATCTTAACAATTGATTGCATGAAATAAATACAATGATGAACTCCTTAAAAGATTCCACAAGATCCTTGAATGCATTGTACCAACGGTCACAAACAATCCATGCATATGTTAATTAAGCATATATGAAGAACAAATAGTTCTCCATAACCTTCTATAAAGCAATCTCGGTAGTAGGGGTGGGCGTTTTAAACCAAGAACGAAGAAGCCGATCCAATCCAAGCAGAAAAATCCGAGAAAAATCCGAGTTGACTAAAAAGTCAAAATCCAAGATCCAAACAGAACCGATCCGAATTTTAATGGATTAGATCATGGATTTTGCTTCATAAAATCCAATCCGATCCACTCCAAACTGATTCGAAATAATGTTAATAATATTATATTTTATTTATTAACATATGTCATAGTGTTATATCTCATAGTGTTATTGGTGTAGAGTTTGGGAAGGAGGAAACTCTCTAGAGCAAGATTTTCTAATTACTTGAAAAGGCATTAATTTTATTGAAGCTACTATGAGTCGTATCTATTTTTATTCTAGAAAATTTAATTTTATTAGCTTATTCGTATGTCTTGATGGTGGTATATTGATTTGAATTACAAAAGTCGAAAATCGAATTGTACGATCCGAAAATTCGAATCCGAACTGTGATCTGAATCGAATTAGTTGGATTTTGATGACGTCAGATCGAATTATTTTTATCTCTAAATCCAATCCGATCCGATCCGATTAATATTTTTGGTTTTAGTCAAATTCGATCCGATCCGATCCATACCCACCCCTACTCAGTAGATTTTGTATGCCCTTTGTTGACCACCTTATACTCTATTTAATAATTTGTCCAAAGATCTTCCATTCAATCCACAAGATCCATGACCAAATTCACTTTACTATATTTTCACTCATAAGAATATGTATAAGGTTAGAAGTCGATTATTATAAAGCTTCTGTTATATGTGAGATCAAGAGATAGATCGAACCATTAGGTCTATTATATATAATTTTAATATAATGTAAAATTATGTGAGGCTGATATGAGGTAACCCCAACAATGAAAAATTATATTTTTATATGATTTTGTATTTTTTTACAAAATTTGATAACATGTTAAATACCTTAACATTATAAGGGTCTAGAGAGAAGTCTTAGTTAAAATAAAAAATAAAAACTTTTAGTCTAAGTAATATATTATGCTTAGTGTTGGGATGCAATCATGTCCAATTTTACGCCTATTACAAAAAAAAAAAAAATTAAAAAGTTTAGAGTTCAAATCAGAAGAGAGAAAATGAAAACAAAAGAAATCAATGACCACATTTGTTACAAATTGAATCCACAAAGTATGTTCATATGTTGTGTGACACAAAGTGGCTCATGAGTAATGCCTTAGGCAAGTCTATTGAATCCATTCCTACATGCACACTTGATCCTACATAATAAACTGATGTGCAAAGTGGTAAAAATCTCTAGTTTTTCTTTTCACATGTTTCACATCAAAGATCTCTCTCACTCTCTCTCAATTTCTTTTAATTCAATTATAAACTATTTTTTTGTTAAGACATTATGTTAGGAAATATTTGGTAAAACACGTGTTACCTACCCAAATGGCCACATGTCACACAAGGGGCCACATCCTTCAGCCACGTAGCAATACCACCCTAATAGTAAATCTTTTGTTACTACCTTTCTAGAGAAATTCCGATCGGTAATTAAGAATAGAAGCGGGTACTATCTTCCAACTATTTTCAACTCTACAAACAAATCCGTAGGAAATATAACAAAACCAAAACACATCTCATAAGGTGACCAAGGAAGAAAATATCTACGTCCTTCTGATGTAGATATTATCCACTTGCCTCTCTGATGGCGGATATCTTCTACTTACCTACACAATAGGCGGATATTTTCTCACGCCTCACAAGATATTTTCTCACCGCCTCGAGAGATATTTTATCACCGCCTTTCTAGATATTTTCCTAGCGACCTTCAAATCTCTATAAAAGAAGAACAATGATAGTAAGAAAGGGATCCGAAAAATCACACAAAGAAGAAGACTTGAACAATAAATTAACCTGTGTCTAAGAAATCTAGAGGTTTACCACCAAGCCCTCTTCTTTCTCACAAGTTTTCTGACTTAATCATAGGAGTTAAATGCGAGAGGCCCAATTCCGATCACTTCCATCTCCTTTGTCATAGATTCATCCAAGCATCCAGAAACCAGAAGGTGATAATTCCGATCGCCTCCATTCAAAACCTGAAGTAAGAGTCCACTTTAATTATAAATTTCAACCGTTTGCTTGAGAAATTTGAGACGAATCCGCGAGGAGCAATAGCAACCAAAGCGTGAGGCAGACAAGTTTTCGGCATCAACAGTTTGGCGCCGTCCGTGGGGACTCTTACAAAAAGCTAAATGACTACTACCAGAAAATCTAAACGGATCCAAGAACAAGGAGCGCCTAGTAATATTGAAGTACCTGCTGAAGTCCGGGGATATAGGGGGAATCCATCAGAAAATCCACACATCTTACCCCCATCGGAAAATCCACCCATCTTACCCCTATCGGAAAATCCATCCATCTTACCCCAAGGACCCATCCCAGAATTTTATCTCAATATGCAACAACAATTAGAGCAGTTGGCTCAAGCCGCTCACACTTTGGCCCATCCACTCCCACCTACACAAATTCTACCAAATGTAGCAGCTGACTCTACTAGCTAATTAGAAGCGAGAGGGAGGACAAGGACCCGCACCCATGAAGAAAGAAGAGAGGACCGCCTTCTCGCTGGTTGGAACCTCCCTCCATTCGACGTCGAGAGCAAGCTACCACAAGAGCGAGCGGAGCGGCCCATACGTCTCAACTATCGGCGAGAAGAACATAGCGGCAGCAGGGGCTACTCGAGGAAACGGAAGTCGAGCAGTACGTTCTCGGCATCACGCTCTCCTTTTACCAAGGAAATATTGGAGGAGCAAGTTCACGATAGTTTTCGACCACTGCTATGATGCCTATGAAGGCAAAATTGATCCATCTGTCGCTTTGAAATCTTTCCGATCTAAGATCTTTGCTTTACGGAATCACCGATGCTCGTATGTGCAGAGCTTTTCTCGCCACCTTAGAGGGAAAAGCACAAGACTGGTTTGTTGATCTTCCATCTGGCACAATTTCTTCATTTCAAGTTTTAGCATACTGCTTTCTAGCTTATTTTGCTAATTATTCAAAGCAAAAGAAAACCCCATCTACCCTTCTACGCGTTAAGCAACGAAGTGGTGAAACACTTCAAGCCTACCTAAATCGTTTCATAGATGAAGCAGCAAATATAGAGGACCTTATTCCGCGAATGGCCATAAAGATCCTGATGGAGGGTTTGCTAGAATCTCCTTTCCGTTTTTCCCAAACTTTAGATCCGCCAAAAACCATCCCTAACCTCATGATCCATGCCCAAAAGTATATCAATTCTGATGAAATTTATACGGGCTGGGAGGAAGAGGCTCGACACATCTCTACGGACATCGAGGAAAGGAAAAACCCATGAGTGTCCAGCGAGAGGCCTCACGAAATCCGAAAGGAAGGAGGATCACGTAAGGATAATAAAAGTGAAACTAGAAGTGCGGAACCTTCAACCGCCCTCAGTGACACATGCTACAGCCTAGAGAATCCCCAAGAGAAGGGAATATAGTCAGATATGATTACCATACCCTACTGAACCAAACCAGAAGCCATATCCTTATGCAAATCAAAGAGCAAAAGATCTTGACATGGCCAGAACCTGCAAGGAATCCCGAGCGACAAAAGAATAGTAAGAGATATTGCAAGTTTCATCAAGCTAGAGGACATGACACGGAAAAGTGTACTCATTTGATGAGCAGCTATAGAAGATGTCGTTAGAAGAGGACAAGCTGGAGCAATACATTAGCGTTGAGATTCAAGAGGAACACGAAATTTCCACGACTGAAGGAGAAAAAAAAAGAGATGGTGGATTTATTAGTGGTGGTCCTAGGTGTGGTGGTGAAAGTTTAAGCTTCTCGGAAAAGTTATGCGAATGGTAGGAGTTGCACAAAGAGGCGAAGTACCACAAAGAAGGTCTCGACCTATGGCTCCTATCATTTTTATGATAATGATGTCGTGAGGGTTCGCCACCCTCATGGCAGCCTTAGTCATTGCCATCATGGTCTCCGACTTCCAAATGAAGCGAGTCGATAGATGAGTGGAAGTTCGGTGGATATTCTCTTTTGGGCGCCTTTGAAAGAATGAGGTATGATCACGGACAACTTACTCACGTAAAATCATCTTTAGTAGGATTTTCAGGAGGAGTAATTCTAACCCGAAGGAATGATCTCTCTACGATTCTGATAGGAAATTCACCAAGATCATCAACTGTGACAACAAATTTTCTAGTTGTACGCTGTACATCAAGTTACAACGTGATTCTTGGAAGGCCAACCCTTAACGCCTTAAAAGCAATAATTTCCACGTACCATCTTTTCCTCAAATTTTATTTGAGAGTGATAGTGGAAGTAGAGGGATCAACCCTTGGCACGGCAATGTTACTCCTCAACCCTCAAAGGAAAAACCCAAAACAGAGGCAAAACAAGAGCTTCAAAGGCCATGTTGATTAACAAAATAGTAGAGCAAGAAGATGAAGAACTCCGACCAACCCCAATTGAAGAGTTGCTTATCATTCCCCTGGATACAGCCAGATTAGAGTGTACTATGTGAATTGGTGCGGATTTGACAACTGTACAGCAAGAGAACCTCATGGCAGCGCTAAGGACAAATTCTGATCTCTTCTCCTAGTCCTCAGAGGACATGCCAGGCGTACAACGTGATGTCATTGAACACCACCTCAGCATAGATCAGTCGTTCAAACCTGTTAAACAGAAAAGGCAGAATTCCACCCCAAAAAGGTAGAAGGCTGCAGAAGAAGAAGTTTCAACCCTTTTGAAGGCAGGATTTATCCGAGAGGTGAATTATCCAGATTGGTTGGCCAACGTGGTTCTAGTCAAAAAGTCATCTGGAAAATGGAGAATGTGTGTGGATTTTACGGACCTCAATAAAGCTTGTCCGAAAGATTCGTTCCCTCTACCTTCAATTGATGACTTGGTGGACTCCACGGCAGGGCATGAAATGCTATGTTTTTAGATGCCTTCTAAGGCTATAATAATATCCGAATGGCCAAAGATGACGAAGAAAAAATATCTTTCATTACTAGCAAGGGAACTTACTGCTATAAGGTGATGCCGTTTGGTCTAAAGAATGCTGGAGCCACTTTTCAAAGGCTCATAAGTATAGTATTCAAAAAATAAATTGGCAGAAATATCGAAGCCTATGTAGATGACATCTTGGTAAAGAGTCGAAAACCGAAGATCATCTATCGGATTTACAGGAAGCCTTTCAGTCAATTCAGACTTACAATATGCGCCTAAATCCGAACAAGTGCGCATTTGGTGTCCGATCAGGAAAATTTCAACGATTTATATTGACTCAAAGAGGAATAGAGGCAAATCCAGAAAAGATCAAAGCCATTCTTAACATGGGATCACCCAAAAGTCTTCAAGAAGTATAACGGCTTAATAGATGCCTAGCAGCTCTCGGAAGATTTATCTCTAAAGCCGGAGAGAAAAACCTCCCATTCTTTCAAGCCTTGCGTAACGTGGCAAAGATGGAGTGGACAGAGGAATATGAAAAAGCCTTTCAGGGCGTTAAAGATTATCTTCGATCGCCTCAGTTGCTAACCAAACCCATAAGCGAGGAGAAGAGCTTTACATCTATTTAGCCGCTACCCCTCGGCGGTCGATCTGATTACATTAAGAGAACATAAAGGGAATTGAAGCGACTATTATACAAGTAAGATCCTTAACTTGGCCATTTGAGTCAAGGTATCTACCACTTGAAAAGCTAGCTTTCACCCTTATCACATCCACTTGAGATTGAGGCCTTATTTTCAAGCACACAAAGTTATTGTGTTGGCCGACCGACCCTAAAACAAGTTCTTCATAAACACGAAAAGCACGAGCGGCTTAGCAAAGTGGGTAATAGAGTTGGGTGAGTTTGATCTCACTTATAAGCCCTGAGCGGCAATCAAGGCTCAAGTACTAGCTGATTTCATGGCGAAATTAACCATGCCCATCAATGAAGAATCACGATCTGCGTCATAAGATCGAATAAAGCTCTACCCCATGGTCTCTATATATCGATGAATCGGCCAGGAGAAGAAAAATGAGGCGGGGTTTAGTTCTTTATTCTCCCTCTAAGTGGAAAATTTCGGCGGTTCTTAAGTTCCAATTCCGAGCTGACTAACAAGCGAGGCCGAATATGAAGCCCTCATCACAAGATTGTATTTTGCAGGGGCACCGAATTCAATGTCTACATGTATATTACGACTCACAACTAGTCGTTGGCTACACACTGGGCAGTTTTGAAACAAAGGAGGAGAATATGATCAAGTATCAAGCGGTAGTGAAGAGAATATTTCCATACTTCACTCATTTCTAGATTGAAAAAATCTGTCGAGCACAAAATGAAGAAGCGGACACTTTATCTAAGAAAGCCACCGCACCTAATGGAGATCCAGAATTCTCTTTCAATCTACAATACCTTCCAGCAAAAACTATTGAAGGGCTGGTGGGAGAAGTACAAAGTTCAGAAGAAGAGCCATATTGGATTGATCCCATCAGAAACAACCTGCAAGGTAGACTTGCACCATCCAACAAGACAGAAGCATGACGGATTTCTTACAAAGCCGCTCAGTACAATATGATTGGTGAACATCTATATAAGCGGTCTTATACACAACCCTTTCTGCGATGCTTACGCCCCACAGAAGGCAATTACATCCTTCAAGAAATTCATGAAGGTATTGGAGGAGGTCATATAAGAGGCAAGGCCTTGAATTATAAAGTCCTTCGACAAGGCTATTATTGGCCAACCTTAACTTCGGGATCGCGGTAAGCGTTCACCGAAAATGTGATGCACATAGCGGCATTCAAGATTCAAAGATGGCGCCAACCTTTGCTTACGTAATTTAGCCGACCCTCGACCGTTTGCTATCTAGGGACTTGATCTTCTAGGGCCATTTCTTACTTCGACTCGACAAATGAAATTTTTGATAGTTGCTATCGATTATTTCACTAAATGGGTAGAAGTTAAGCCCTTGGCCAAGATCACAGAGAAGGCTTGCCAAGGATTCTTATTGCGAACTGTTATCTGCCGATTTGGAATTCCGATCGCCTTCATTACTGATAATGGGTGACAATTTGATAACAAGGCTTTCAAAAGTTTTTGTTCCGAGCTCGGAATCGAATCCATACTAACTTCTGTAATGCATCCTCAAGCCAACAACCAAGTAAAAGTAACGAATCGCACCTTGCTCCAAGCTTTGAAAACCCGAGTGTCCAAAAATGGAACCAATTGGGTCGAAGAAATTCCGAGCGCCCTTTGGGCCTATCGAACAACTACAAGAACCCCCACAGAACAAACTCCATTCTCTCTTACTTACGGGATAGAAGCAGTCATCCCTGCAGAAATAGGAATGCCTACCCTACGGACACAACAAATTTTCTCACCAGAAGAAAATGAGACGACTCTCCGAGCGGAACTTGATCTACTTGAAGAGCGAAGAGATGCTGCAGAAACAAAGGCAGCAATCTATTGCCAAAAAGTGAAAAGGTTCTAGGACAAAGGGTAAAAAGAGTCTTCTTCAAATCGGTGATCTAGTCTTAAGCGAAAATGAATTCGAGGAAACAAAAGCGAGCGGGGAAGCTAACTCCCTAGCTGGGAAGGCCCATACGTCATCTGAGAAGATTGTGGCGGGCACTTATTATCTGGTCAATATGGAAGGAAAAGCGCTCAAGCGCCCATTTCATGCTGAGCACCTGCGACGCTACTATCAATGAACTCTGTAGCAGTCTCCTAAATGTTTCATGAAATAAAACCCAAATTTCTGTTCAAAAATTCTAAATGAAGATGAGGTGAAAATCCCATCCGACAAAGATGAGGTGAAAATCCCATCCCTAGAAGATGAGGCAAAAATTATCCTACAAGGATAAAAAACAATTCTCATCCAGAACAAAGGGGCAAAAATCTTAATCGAAATATGAGGCAACAATCTCATTCACAAAGACAAGAATCTTATCGAAATCAAAGTCCCACGATTGGACTAAGAAGAGAAGAACTTGCCATAAGGCTTAGCTTGCAAGCCAAAAGGAAAAAAAAAGAAGGACTTTGTGAAGGATTTCTTAAATGGTTAAAAAATAACGATGACTCTGAAATAAAATCTTCACCAAAATCAAGGTTTGTATTTCATTCCAATAGATAGAAGTTACATTCAAACCACTTAAAAATATACAAAAATATCTCACAAAAATTCTTAAGAACGAGGGCCTTCCTGGCGCTTAGCCGCTTCTTAAGAAATCTGAGTCGGAGGTTCGGGGGCAGAGGCCTCTGGAGCCTTTATAATTTGCTGCTCTCTTAGTTCCGTAAACTTCTTTAAATCTCCAGCAAGCCCCATCGCTAAAACTTCTGCAGGAGGAACATGGTGACCCACCTGCTGCACCAGTAAATATATGCGTGTGTCCGAATCTTTCGCTCAAGCCCTAAGCCGAGTGACCTCCTTCTCCAATTTATCCGCTCGTTCTTTTAAATCTTTCATTTCTTGCGAGTCGGATTTAGGAGCCTTTTGCCTGGAAGCTAGGTCTTCCTTTAGTACGTCGCGCTCCCCTTTCACTTCCTCCAGCGCACGATGCGGATGGCGATGCTTCGGCAACCTTCAACTTCAACTCCTATCGGGCTTCAGCTTGCTCAGCTTGAGCGGATTTAAGTTCCTCTTTCAATCCGCTGGATTAGATCTTGTAAGCGTCTTGATGTTCCCTTTAGCAGTACGAAGAGAGCCCCCGGAATTAACAAGCTTGGCTGCTACATCATTTTTCTCTTTCTCCATAGCGGCCAACTGTCAAAGCAACTTTACCTTTTCTTGCTCGTAGGCATGGATAGCGGCAAGTTGTTACTTCTCTTTTTCCTCTAAGGCCGCCACCCAAGAGCTTTGTTGAGCAATCTCTGCCCTACTAGCTTCCATCTTTGCCAAATCTTCTTGACAATGATTGCCAACACGGTCCGCCCATTGAGCAGTCTATAGAAATAAAAAATGAACTATAAGCGATAACAAACAAGGAAGTAAAAGAAGTACAAGTATAGCTTTTACCATCATGGCTGAGCGGAAAAGCTGGCGAGTAGTCTCTTCCCTTCCAACCTCTTAGAGTTTAGTTGACAGCTGCTCGGGCCTCATGGCCATCAAAACGTTCTTCCTGAGGCGGCATCAGGAAGGGATATCTTCACAAGGTAATTCCTTCCACTGAGTTGCCGATCCTTTGAGAACTAAGTCTACTTCCCTTAGCTTATCCAGGAGAACCGCTTCTCCTGCCTCCACCTATAAGATAAAGCTAAGTCAAAAATTCTTAACGGAACAATATTACTTAAGAAGTATGGCCTCTCCTCCCTAAGGAGGATATCCTCTGGCCGACTAGGAGAGGGGTCCTCTGGAATTGGAGCTAAAGCTGGGAGAGTCTCTTGATAAGGCGAATTCGCCTTTTCTCCCTTAATTCAGGGACCTGATGCGTCCTCGGAATTCTTCCTTTTTGTCCTCCTTTCCTGGGAGTACCCTACAGCGGAGTCGCCTTTAGCTCTCTTCTTCTGAGAGGCGACGTCCTTTCTCTTCCTTTTCTTTTTCTCCTCCTTGGACATATCAGCACCTTTGCTGACGCCTTCTTCCATTTTTTTTCACCCACGAGGCAAAGGCGGATGAACTTCCCCCTCGAAAGAGGCTAAGATACCCTTGGCAAGATCCAAATCATCATCCTCTATCGGATTTCCTACAAAGAAAAAATCCGAAGCCTGTTAGATATTATAACTCAAACCCAAACTAAGTTAGATGCATAAAGAAACCCTACCAGTGGCTACTATTAAACGACATCTGAGGAGATTTTTCTTGGTCAAGAAAGTATCCATATAAACCCTAGAAATCCCCGTCATTGATTTCAAAAGAACTTCTTTTTCTTTTGTCATCTCCTTACAGGAAATATCCGTTCGGGGAACCTCCTACTAGGTTCGGACATCCCACTCGGATTTACTTTTGACAAAGAAGAACTTACTCTTCCATCGTTTAATGGAAGTAGGAACTTTTCCTAAAAACTTCCTCCCGGGACGAGCAGAGAAGCAGTACCAATCGGCATTAGACTCTAAACATAGATTGAATAACATACGGAACCAACAGATAGTGGGATTTACTCCATAGTTATTAAACACAATAACAAAGCCGTTGAGCAACCACCAAGAATTTGGAGTTAATTGTGAAGGACACACACGATATTCTTCCAGAATAGCCTTAGCAAAAATAGAAAAAGGAATCCTAAGACTACCCAGCGGTAGCATCTTGGTAGATAGCTATCTCCCCTACCTAGGAGGCTGGCCCTCTCCCCAAAACATGGAGCCTAACCTCAAACAATGAAAGATCCTATTTCATACTTCTCTACCAAGCTATCAACATCCTTACGCTCCAAGGAGGCTTATGAAGATATCAAACCCCTACCCATGCTCTAGAAGCGGGATGAATCCATAAACCTTGGACGGAACATCCCTAGACCCACTGGAATCGCTGGCGAAACTAGGGGTTGGACGGAGAAGGGATCAAAAGTGGTTGAGAACTAAGCGGATTCATGAGAAGAGCTAGAGGAAGAAGATGCACTAGAGACACTAGCCATTACCTTAGAAGAAAAAGGGTTGAAAGAACATAGAAACCTTAGGAGCAGAGCTTCGTGAGGAGAAGAAGAAGTCTTTGAAGAAAACACGATCTTGAAATAAAACTTCTCCCCCTGCACAGTCTGTTATATGAAAGGGAGACAAATCCCTAGCCGTTAGATCCCAACACTACACCCCAATCGGACCGTTGAACCAAAGGTCCCCAAATCCGGACCGTCCAGATGACCATCATCGACAAACTTTATTTATTCACGTTACAAAGATAGTTACACACAAAAAAAAAACCGAACCCTAGCAAACATTGTTATTCGTTGAATTCCCTAGTCAATAATCAACAGATCCATCCGATGACTCGCTCGGATAGGATTCGAAGGAGACGCACGAACTTCCGCAACCATCGCTATCCTCACCGTCACTAGGAAACCTGGCAAGGCGCGCAGGCGAAGATTAGGATGCACCCCTTTGCGGCAGGAGTCATTTCCGAATATCTCAACTTCGAAACGTGTACCCCCCCGCATAGGTAATGACTAGAAGATCGCCCGCCTCAATATCATGATCAACATAAAAGATCTCCAACCCATCTTCAAAACAGACCTCACCAGTGTCCTCATCAACAGTCAGAAGAGACTGCCATACACAGTCGTTCGGACTTACCAACTAAGCAACCCCAGTCCTCAATCCCTCTAAGTGCTCATAAAAGCTGGAATTAAGTAAATGGCGAGTGGAAAGAGTGAAAGTGAAAAACTTGAAGAAAAAGATAAGCCAGCTTGGAAGAGCCATGGTACAAAGATACAAAGATTAGAATATAATGAATAAAAATACTATCCATAGAGGCCCCTTAAATAGAAAAATCTATCGACACTATAGGCGAAAATTCCGGAGATGGATTCAGTGTATTCATACCTCGAATCAAAACAACAAAAAGACAACACAAAAATTGGCCAAGTGTCAGTTGCCTATTAAAAACACATGCGTCAGAGACAAATATCTACGCCTCTATAGACTTGCCAACTAAGGAAAATACTTGTTCTTGAACCAAGCGAAAAGTATGCCTAGCTCACTCCTCGCTTAGATTTTTCGAACAAGTACACTTTGGGGGGGAGTAGTGTTAAGGAAATATTTGGTAAAACACGTGTCACCTACCCAAATGGCCACATGTCACACACGGAGCCACATCCTTCTGGCCACGTGGCAATACCACCTAATAGTAAATCTTCTGTTACTACCTTTCTAGCGAAATTTCGATCGGTAATTAAGAATGAGGCGTGTACTATCTTCCAACTATTTTCAACTGTACAAACAAATCCGACAGAAATTATAACAAAACCAAAACCTGTCTCATAAGGTGGCCAAGGAAGAAAATATCTACTTGCCAGCTTCTGATGAAGTAGATATTATCCACTTGCCTCTACAGTAGCCAGATATCTTCTACTTACCTACACAATAGGCAGATATTTTCTCACCGCCTCAGAAGATATTTTCCCACCATCTCACAAGATATTTTCTCACCACCTTTCCGGATATTTTCCTAAACAGCCTTCAAATCTCTATAAAAGAAGAACAATGATAGTAAGAAGGGCATCCAAAAAATCACACAAAGAAGAAGACTTGAACAATAAATTAACCTGTGTCTAAGAAATCTAGAGGTTTACCACCAAGCCCTCTTCTTTCTCACAAGTTTTCTAACTTAATCATCGGAGTTAAATCCGGGCAGAGAGGCCCAATTCCGATCACTTCCATCTCCTTTGTTACAGATTCATCCAAGCATCCAGAAACCAGAAGGTGATAATTCCGATCGCCTCCATTCAAAACCTTAAGTAAGAGCAACATCAATTATAAATTTCAACCGTTTGCCAAAGGCTGGGATCAGATCACGAGGCAACAGTAACCAAAACGTGAGGCGGACCAGTTTTTGGCATCAATAATGTAAATACTATAAATATAATTTATGTTTGGCTGATCAATGTAAGGAGATTATATGATTGATACTTTCTTCCACTTTGGTAGATGTGTAGCTCTTTTTGTTAGTGGATGGAATATTACTATGAGTTGGTATATATGTAGATGTTGCGTTGAGTTAAATGATCTAAAACTTCAATGCTAGTGTAGATGTCAAGAAGTAATAAAGTTATATCAAAGAGTCGAACTCATGAGGAATTTTTATCAAATCGTGATGATGATTATCAAATTGTATCAAGCAAATATTATCTAACCTAATAATCTTGATGTGTTTATAGTAGAAAATCTAATGAAAATGAATTAGAAAATTAAGATGAACTAAATAAGTGGGGTTTTAATTTGGATCAATGGATTTTAGGCTTTGACTTCCCTTGACGATGTAGTATGAATATTCTTCTTTTCTCACTTTGATGAGTAGATCATATTGCTAAACTATGGATCAAACATATTGTCAATTGTCTTTCAAACCGCTTGAAAACATATCCACTAATTTCAATTCTTTTTATATCTATGAGAATTAAAAATTTCAGGAATCTTTAAGTAAAAAACCCTAATCATGATTATAGATCATTCATGAGTATATTCCTATCTCACAAGCTAATCAATTCATATTGTTCATTAACATGCAATTGAGTACCCATTAATTGCATAATCCTTATCCTAATCTAACTTCTTTTTGTAAAGTTCAGGAATTCAAAACAATCTAATGATCTCTTGATTAAGAAAACATTAAGTGTTATAAAAACAATTCAATATCTATTTATTTAAGGTCAGAAAAAAAATCAAGGAATAAAATTGTTAAAATCCATGAAAACCCTTGATGAAAAGAGTTTAGCCGATCAGTATAATTATCATCCTATAGATCATTGAATCAAATTCAATTCCATAAAGAGCATTGGATGAATCAAATGAAGAAAAAAAATGGAGAAATCTGAATAATCTTTTAGGGACTTGTATGTAATAGATTTATATTATATGAACTATATTGTAATTTTCTAGGGAACTTACTATAATAATTAATTGAGGGAGTAAAATCTAATTTTCTGAAGAAAAAAAAAAGCAACGTGGAGGCTGTAGAGATGGTTACATTTGCATGAAATGACATAGAGCTCCCTCTACTGTGCAATTTCCATAACTCTATTTTCTTCATTTCTATTCACCTTTTCACCTTTGAATTCCTCCCAATTTCTCTGAATGTCTTTTTCTTCTTCAATTGATTTAAGTTTTTAGATCTCTGTAACTCGTATTCTAGAAGCTTGAATATTTTTCTTTTTCAATAGATTTAATTACGATAACAAGTTCTTTTCTTTATTTTTAATTTTCAGATTTGTAACAAGAAAAAATGCACATATGTTGGCATTACTTGACACCATGGTGATGTGGCATAAGCTGACATGGCAAGAGGTTGACAAGTTAACGACATGATGTCAAGACATAGTTGACAAAGACATAAGGTCCAAGCATTGAAGAGGTTCATATGTATGTGAGCACATTTATGTCTTTTGTCTATGAGCACATTTATGTTATGTCTTGAGTCATAATCAGTTGTGATACTATACACAGTAGGGAGTTGTAACGGGTTTTATACCCAAGTTAGTTTTGTTGGTCCAATCATGATCAGTCTTGTGTTGTAAGGTTGTTAGAACTAGGATATGCAACCAAAGGTCAGTCTGGCAAGCTTGAAGTATGACGTAGCCAAGATATGGAGTAACACGATCAAGTCAATATAGTCATGCTGGTGACAAGTCAAGGATTCAAGACTTCAAGGGAAGCTGATTGGGTGCAGCCCAAGTTTGAAATAGATGCTGAAGAGTTTCAAGTTGGCTTGGAGAGTTCATTCTTGGAAGGAAGCATCTTCAAAGGCTGACAGGAATCAAAGATTGAAGATTCCAAGCAAGTAGATGATCATGTGGTTGGAGATTACATGCAGGCCATATATGGAGAAGATTGATTGTAGGCTACATGCGGTAAGAGGCTGATTGATTGAAGATTGCATGCACATGCATGCATGTTGATTGGAGATTCCATGCAAGATTGCATGCATGCGGATTATGAGACTTCATGCAAGTAACTATGTGATTGAGATTTGTCATGCACTGATTAGGAGCTGATTGGAAACTAGATTTGGCAAGCTATTAGTGGATGATGCAAGTGGTTGATTGAAGCCAAATCAAGAGGTAATTGAAGGCCATATTTGGATGATTGAAGAACAAATATGGTGATAGCTAATGGAGCATTATTGAAGGCCAAACGGTGGTGAATCAAGACCAAGTTTGGTAAACTTGCTGAGGAGAAAATCAGGAAGATTGGACAACCAAAATAGCGATTGAGGAAATCAAGTTTTGGTTGAGGTTGAAGAGCTTCAGCGCCAAGGTGGGATGCGGCAGGTGTGAAAATTTGAGTATACAGCGGAGGAGAGGTGGATCGGCTGGTTGCGTTGGTCGTGATTGGGTGAATCCAACGTAGTAGACTTGGAACTCAATCAGGAGGGTTGGAGGTGTGTCGAGGTCGAAGAGTAATGGATGTTGTAGCCTTGGTCAAGTTCGTCAGTTGGGTCGTGTTGCAATTACGCTTACAACGAAGTTGCAACAGCCAAATGTGGAAGGAGTCTAATTTGGGAGTCACGGAGATTTTAGAGATTCTAAAGGTGGCGGCTGGTGCTGTAAAGGCTTGAAGACAGGGAGGTGTCTATATAAGACCGAGGGCTCGGTGGATTGAGGTGAGCCGTCTAGAGTAGTCCCTTAGGAGAAGGGTGATAGAGGTCATGTTCAATCAAGGAGTGGAGGTGCTTATGATAGATTGAGTGAGGAACTCTTGTACTCTTGTTTTCCCTACACCTTTAGTGGATTGTCTTCTCCGGTCTTGGCCCCCCAGATATAGGCTTGGTTAGCCGAACTGGGTTACCAACTTGTTTGTCTCCCTTGTGTGTGGTTTGCTTTGCTTTGCTTTGCTTGTGTCGCTCCTCTTGATGTGTTGATAGATCCTTGTCTTGTGAGAGGCTGTGAGATTGCTTGTGTGCCCAATTCATTGTGAGGTTGTTATCCTTAAAAGCCACACAATCAACCCCAGCGGAACTAACGAGATTGCAACACTCGAAACTCCACAAGTTACAGCCTGACAGCATTTATATAGACAACTGAATCCGAAGGAACTTATAAGACCCAGTTAAGAAAATGAGACCCTACATAGCATTTATATAGTAGAACTAGAAGTTTTGGTAATTTTGCATAAAGTGGGTTAAAATAAGTACTAGAGGCATTTCATATTGGTTGTTACCTGAAAAGGCCTGATAACGGGTATAGTAGGGTGTGGAACTCATATTCTTTGGTTTAGAGGCAGTATTTGGCTATTTTTAGATCCTATCGCGATGATTTGAGTACCAGGTAGCTTGAGCTTGGACTTTCGAAGTAAGTATTCCATATATAAATTATTGTAAGTCGTTATATCCAAAGATAAAATCGTCCACGTGTCACCATCTTGTCCCACCCAACGAGGGTTGAGACATTGTCCCCAAGGAGCGCCGACCAACACGAAAAAGGGGAGAGATGGCCGCCTATTGTGTAGAAGAAACTCAAACCCCATAATGTGGGGCAAGACAAGACAAGTCAGGAAAAAGGGCATGAAAGTTGAGGGCCAAAAGTGGATATAGAGAAGAAGCTAGCAGAAAAGAAGATAAGCAACTCTAGATTCCTTAAGAACTTCTCCTATTCCTTCCTCAACTCCGATCATAAGACTAACTTAACCGTCGGAGCGGGTGCAGGCATAAGAGCCCTATCCCCCTATCACCGGTTCTCTTCTTTTTATGTCCCTATCTCAGGTGAACTCACGTGAAGAGAACACCAACTTTTCCAGGCTTTCAGCCTAGAAGTCCTCAACATCATTAGTTAGCTGCGGATTTAGTAGGTCCACATGGAGGATCAAGATCTCAAGCCAACAGAATGGTGTAGATGCAATGCGACCAGATTTTTTAACACAAAAGACCATGGATCATGGGGAGGAGAGGACCAACATCCCATTCCCTAGAGAAGAGGAAAAAAAGCAAGCGAGGCTCCTGGAAACACTACAAGTACCTTGAACAAGAGGTAGAAAATTTGACACAGGCCCTGAGCAAGATGGAGCAACGGGTCCAAGAGCTATCAGCCCCTCAAATGCTCCCCTCTTCAGAACTGGGAAGCCAGCCCAACCAGGAGGTTCACATCATTACTGGAGGACCAAATGGAGGAGGGGATAGCGACCACCTGAAAATCCTGTGCCTACATGCCTGTCCGAGCCAGGCAACAAAAGAAGTCCGAAGTGAGTACCCATATTATCTTCTCGGGTGAGGACTCTGGAAGCGTCGTCCACCCCATATAGCGGTGGTAATTCTTTGGGATCATATTGACTTCGAGAAGTAAGTAGGGTTCTCGTCAATACGGGGAGCACGGTGGATGTCCTATTCTGGAGCGCCTATGAGCAAATGGACCTCACAGCTAGAGGGCTGCAACTAGTGAAAACTCCCTTGGTTGGCTTCACGGGGAATATGATACAACCTGAGGGAATGGTTTCACTCCCCTCACTATCGGAACATTCCCACACCATGCCATGGTCACCACCAACTTCCTGGTGGTTCGATGTGCGTCGAGTTATAACGTTATCTTAAGACGTCTGGAGCTCAACGTCCTCAAAGCCATAGTCTCCACATATCATTTACTTTTAAAGTTCCCTACTCATAACGGTCGTAAGAAGGTGAGAGGTAACTTGACCCGACAACCCGGCCAATGCTATGTTGCAATCCTTAAGGGCAAAAGCGCGAGGGGAATGGCAGAAACGAAGGGGATAGAAGCATGACTTGAAGCTGAGAAGCGGAAGGAATGAGCCACCCGGGTTAAAAATCTGGTGAAAGCCCTGCTGATTGAAGGACACACCGAGAATGCAGTCCACCTCGAATTGGAACTCTCACCTCAAGCTCGGGATGAAATGCCTCCGAGACAACAAAGACGTATTCGCCTGGGTACCGGAGGACATGCTTGGCGTGAACCGTCATGTCATTGAACACCGCCTCAACGCGGAACCCAATATGAAGCTTGTGATCCAGAAACTTAGGCATTTCGCCCCTGGACTACAAGAAGCCGCACATCAGGATGTAACACCCATCTCTTTACTGAGACATATGTCACACCAGCAGGGCCGGGAGTGGACCCATCCCAAAAGCTGTATAATTTAAACCTGATAATGATCATAGAAATCAAACTACTATTCATAAGAGATACACAAATTGTTTAATCTTATACAGAGTTTACAAATTTGAGGAAGAGTTCTAGAAGTCTAAACAACAAGTGCACACAGATACTATTCTTAGCTGCTATTTCAGAGCTATCTGCTGGATTACTCAAGCTCACTTACCTAAGCAAGTAGTTCATTTGAGTGAAAATCACTAATATCAAGAAATAAATATATATAATGAAAGATTACGAATCCCAGAAATAATGCTAATCATATGTATTATCTTATCATTAGATTAACATGCCAAGCATTTTAGAAAACCCGAATAAAGCACATATACAATTTCAATCATCATAAGCATATCACAATCACATAAATATGTATGCTAAGGCCTCGTATCATACAAGCGTGCACCCCTAGTTAAAATGTCTCCGTAAGGACTCCAATTACCATCAAGAACAGAGGCATATATCTACATGATCCTGATGCGGGAGCGAGGCATACATCTACATAAACCCGGCGGCTGACGACAAGAGGCATACATCTACATGTGTACGTCAAGAGAGCATCTCGTATCCGATACGGGCTCTCACGAGAGATAGGAAGGGGGTTTTTATAAAAAGAATGACTTTTGCAAACATTTTTGGTTTTAAGAAAAACGATTGAAAACAAATCCCCTTCCTTAACCCGGTCTTGTCTACTTAAATATCACAGGCTCTATCCACGAGCCCCTCTTGAATCCCCATACATAACTAAGTAAGGTGCAACCAATGATACATGAAATAATCTTTATCTACCCTTTAGAGTTTCCTTTACCATTTCTCATGCTCCTAAACAATTAATCAGTTTAACAAGCATGAAATCACTATGTGACTATAGCGATAAAATCCATCAGAAATTCACAAATCGAGATAAAACTCATATAAACAAATCCGATGATAAAAACCTGACCATATAACATCTAAATATAGTGTAGTGACTCACCTAGGGTCCATCACGATTTCCACATGACTGGATCCCCCCACGGAATCCTCTACTCGTCTCTTCCTATACAAGTATAAGAAAATTTTAATCTACTTGTATTTATTTAGAGGTTGTCGTCTTCTTCTAAATTTTGAAAGTAACTAAATTTCTTAACTCCTATATCAAGGTTTTCATATACAAAACTCCTTGAACAAATAGTAACCTTGTATTTGTCTATAATATTCATGTCCTTGTAAAAGCTTATTACGCATCCTTGATATCCTGATGGTGTATTTATACATGGTAACTATATTGATGTGGCCTGAAATGGAACGTTTACATTCATGCATTCACCAATCTATCTAATGGCATATATTAATTAATTATATATATCACATCTTAAAAGTAGTATCATTACAAGGCATGCCCATATACAAAATGCAGAAATTCTGCCTGTCCTGCGCAGTTGGAAAGAATTGGTCATAACTTCTCAACTAGTAAATCAAAATTCCTTCATCTAAGGCTCTATATAAAGGTGCTTTCAATACCTTTCCATCGATGTATTACACACTCCGAACGGAATAGTATACAGGTCCCAGCTGTCCCACGAAGGAGACAAAAATCTGCAGGACTGCAGACCCTTAAAAACGAAATGTAGAAATTACACTTGATTATGCTTGATGCATTCTGTCTATAACTTCTAATTCGGATATTGGATTTCTCCCATTTAGGATTCGTTAGAAAGATAATTTCAAGATCTTTACATTGACATGTACACACTCCAAACATAGGTGTATAGAGAGCGTAGCTGTCCCTCGAAAGGGATAGCAATCTACAGGACTGCACATAATTATAGCAGAGAGGCATCAATACGAACAGTTGATAGACTCAACTACAAACAGCCCCCATGCTTAACATAATCATACCAATTTCTCCTAACATGTAATCTAGATATTCATGAAGGGATTATAAGCATGGAAACTAACATTCAAAGCTCTAAAGGCTCACTGAATTTTTATTGAAGCATTCTATCAAACATTTGGTAGGCAACTTCATGCATTTCAAGACTCTTAGAATGTCCCTAAGCATGCTTAATTAATGAGGTTAACCAATCTAAAACCTAAGCATGACAACATGAACACTAATGGGTATGTATAGTTTAGAATTTTTATAAAAATTCAGCAGCACCTCCCCTCTTTATAGGGCCCCGAAAATTTATACAAACATTCATACATACATCAAATTAAACATATACACTTCCCCTACTTCCACACATAATTATATTCTTTAATTCCCTCTTAAACCCCATTTCAAATCCACAGCCATAACCTTAATTTATTTCCTAATATCATTTCATCATTCATGGTTAGGGCTCTCCGCGACGTTAATAAGATGGTAGATCCAAGCTTGCGGCGAGATGAGGCGTGTCTTGCTTGTCAGTGAGGCCTGCGCCTGCGCCTCGCCGAGGAGAGAGGGGCGCAACCTTGCTGCAAATCCATAAAGCTCACGGAAGGGACTCATTGTAGGCGGCCGGGCGGCGTAAAAAGGAGCTAGGGGCGGCGGCGACCACGAGCAAGGGGCGGTGAGCCGCTTTCGAGGTCAGCCGGAGTAGCGCCATCAGCCTTGAGAGCTAGGGGGCGAGGCGGCAAAGGAGGGGCAGCCGGCGGTGGCTCGGCGTAGGGGAGGAGGCGCCCGATCGTCGGCAGGCGGTAGGGAAGCGCTTGAGAGGAGGAAGGTGGAGATGGAGAAAGAGGGCTAGGAGCATCGGCTTCAACATGAAATAAATTAAGAATGAGAGAAAGGATGTGAGGGCTCTAATCCCATTAAATTTCAATTTAACACTTAGGCCCTATGTTTATAACCAAAACATTTAATATAACATTGTTTGTTTTTATTATCTTTGGTTGTTTTGTCACATAGACCAACTAATCTAAATACACTATATTTAGATCAATTCTATTATTTGTCATACCTAAGCTTTATCTCTACTAATTCTCATTATTGTCATACTTTGTTTATTTATTACCCAAGGTTTTCAATTACCTAATAATGCATTATAATTTATTCTTTAATTCTTTTCCATTTCTTTTAATTTCCAAAATCCTTGTCATGACCTAATTTACTTCTTTACCCTTATCAAATGACATTTTAAATTTCTCTAAAAATCGGGGCGTTACACAGGAAGTGGAGAAGCTTCTCAAGGTAGGCTTCATAAGGGAAGTCCATTACCTATAGTGGCTTTCCAATGTTGTTCTTGTAAAGAAACCTTCAGGGAAAAGGCGAATGTATGTCGAGTTCACTAACATAAATAAAGCGTGCCTGAAAGACAACTACCCTCTCCCGCTCAATGATAGTCTGGTGGACGCCACGTCGGGTCACAATATGCTCAGTTTCCTGGATATCTTCTCTGGCTACAACCAAATTAAGATGCCGAAAGCTAATGAGGAGAAGACTTTATTCACCACCACGAGTGGTACATATTGCTATAAAGTAATGCCTTTTGGTTTAAAGAATATAGGTGTAACCTTCTAAAGGCTGGTAACCAAGATCTTTGAGAAGCAGCTCGGAAGGAATATGGAAGCATATGTGGATGACATCATTGTCAAAAGCAAGAAAGCGGATCAGCACATCGCCGACCTACAAGAAACCTTTCAAGCACTCCGAAGCTATGGGATGTGCCTCAACCCTAAGAAGTGTGCCTTTGGAGTCCAATCAAGCAAATTCCTAGCGGTCATAATCACTGAAAGAGGCGTAGAAGCCAACCCCAAGAATGTCCAGGCGATACAAAACATGAAATCACCCACATCTCTTAAGGAAATCCAAGCTTTGAATGGCAGCAGCGCATTGGGGTGCTTCATATCAAAGGAAGGGGAAAGGAACCTACCTTTTTTTAGGGCTCTTCGAAAAGCACCCAAGACTAGATAGGGTGAAGGATGCGAAACAGCTTTCCAACAACTCAAGAAGTATCTCAGATCCTCTCTACTGCTCGTTAAGCCACAGCTTGGAGAAGACCTAAACCAATACTTGGCAGCGGCTTTGCATGCCTTTTGCTCGGTCCTACTCCGAGAAGATATGGGAACTCAAAGACCTGTGTATTACACTAGAAAAGTACTAACTGAAAGAGAAATCCGTTACCTGTCAATCGAGAAGCTGGCCTATGCTCTAGTAACCCATTTCGCCATCTCCGGCCCTATTTTCAAGCCAATAAAATCATAGTCCTAACTGACCAGCCTCTACAGTATATACTACAACGACCTAAGGCAACGAGGAGGTTGGTCAGGTGGGTGACTGAGTTAGGGGAGCATACAATAGAATACAAGTTGCTCACCGCGGTGAAGGCTCAAGTTTTGGCCAACTTTGTTGCAGAGATTGTCGGGTCAGAAGGTGACATTCAAGATAACCACAAAACCAAAGAATCGGACAAGGCCACCGTTTGGAACCTTTATATAGATGGATCATCAAATAACAAAGAGTAGCGAGGGTCCGATGTGGTTCTATACTCACGAGCGGGTGAAAGTCATCAACCCATGATCGAACTTTACTTTCAAAGCCACCAAAAATGAGGCTGAGTATGAATCACTAATTGTCGGCCTATGCCTTGCTAGGGGCCTTGAAGTACAAGATCTCCAAGCTCACACCGACTCTCAGCTAGTGGTCGGCCAACGGAGTGGCGAGTTTGAGGCCCAGGAGGAGAATATGGCCAGGTACCTGGATGTTGTACAGAGGCTTACAATGGGATTCTGACATTTCTTACTACTATGGATCCCCCGGGAAGACAATGAAGAGGCGCATTCGCTCTCCAAGCTAGCTTCATCCTTAACCACCAATCTCGACGCTCCTGTCATTATGCATCATCTAAATCACAAGAGCACCGAGATTCTAGTAGAACCAGAAGTGCAAGAAATTGAAATACAGCCTTGCTGGATGGATCCCATTCAACAATATTACAAGACAGCACGTTGTCCGGTGAACCCAAAGAATCTAGGAGGATGGCTTATAAATCTGCTGGATATGTTATAATCGAAGGGTATCTATATAAAAAGTCTTACTCCCTCCCATACTTGAAGTGCTTAAGACCACTAGAAACAGAATATGCCCTGCGAAAAACCCATGAAGGGATCTGTGGAGATCAAGTTAGAGGGGATACGCTTGGACATAAAATCCTGAGACAAGGTTTCTATTGGCCAACATTGTCCAAGGATGACAAGAAAATAACCAAAGTGTGACACCTGCTAGCGACACACCAATGTGCAAAAGCGTCCCACGGTGCCACTTACCTCGATTATTAGCCCCAGGCCTTTTTTATTGGGGGAGTTGACATCTTGTGCCCTTTCCCCGTAGCCACCCGATACAGAATATTATCATTGTTACCATTAATTATTTCACTAAATGGGTGGAAGCGGAGCTACTGGCAACAATAATGGAAAGGGCGTGCCAAAAGTTTTTCTTTAAAGCTATAGTCTCTAGATTTAGAATACCTATAACCATCGTTATTGACAAGCTAGCTGGAAATTCTGATCCGCGGATTAAGAATTTCTAGAGAAGGCTAGGAATCGGCGCCCGGTAGGACGTCTCTTACTTATCCACAGTCCAATGGACAGGTGGAGGTAACAAACCGAACCCTCCCCCAAGGCTTAAAGGCACGGGTAATGCAAGCTGTTTGAGCTTGACTGATGAGCTACAGAGCACCTTATGGGCGTACCACACCTTCCAGCGAAGGCCCACTGGGGAAACTCCATTCAGCCTCACTTATAGCGTTGATGTCATTATCCCGGTACAGGTTAGGCTACTCACCCCACGGATTATAGGATTTGACACACTGACAAACGACTAGCGATTGCACACGGAATTGGTCCTCCTAGAGGAGAAAAGGGAGACAGCTTAAACTAAGGCGGTAGTATCTGCAGTCAAAGCGTCCATAAATTCTACAACGCCAGAGTTAAAGAGGCCACATTTCTTCTCGAGGATCTGGTCTTAAGGTAGAACATCTTCCACAGAAATAAGAGTAGGACCGGCAAACTAACCCCAACATGGGAGGGGCCTTATGTAGTAGCGAGGATTGTCCGACCGGGTTCCTACTACCTTACTGATATGGAAGGACAAAGCTCCGAAGGCCTTTTCACTCTGAACATTTAAAGACACACTATTAATTAAAGCTTCCAAGGGTCTTTTTTCTCCAGAGATTTTTCTTTGTTTTATTTAAAAGTCTGAATTTTAAGAGCCGAGTTCTAAAACCGGTGTTCAAAGTCCCTTTCCTAAGAGCCAACTTCTACAAGGGGTTGATATGAAAAGTCCCGTTTCAAACGGCCAGGTTCCCAATACTTCTTAATGTATCACTCCAAGTCCCTATCTAATGTGGTTGTTACCTACATCATTGTAAAAAGTCTCTTCATGATAAAGACCATATTCTCCGGATCGTCCGTTGCTCAACCAACTTGTCAGTACCCAAGAGCATATACGCCAACGCCTCGCCGAGGAGAGTGACTATAATAGCAACACCTAGGAGTGTGAGTGCACGGAGGTACTCAAGATCGTGCCTGACATATTGGCACCCAGGAGTGTATATGCCAACATCTCGCCCAGGAAAGTGACCACAATAGCGGCACCCAGGAGTGCGAGCACATAGTGACACCTAAGAGCGTGCCCGACATATCAGCAACCAAGATTGTGTATACCGATGCTACGCCCAGGTGCGTGATCGCAATAATGTTGTATCGAGTATGAGGAAACGCGGTGACGCCCAAGAGCGTGCCCGACATATCGACGCACACGAGTTTGAGCCCGTACTCACATCCCGGAGGATGCAGAGCATATTGAGCCTAGGAGCGTGATCAGCACCATGGCACGTTAAAAAAAAAAGCTATATAAACAAATGAAAGTACTAGATAATACAATAAGAAGGCTACTTTGAGTTTACTCATGATACGACCAAAATATCAAATACAGACCAGACAACAAAAGAAAATGAATTACAGCTAGGCTAGAGCGAGAATAAGGGAACCGACCATTTTATACAAATCCATCCCAGGGCCTCCAAAGATGAAATAAATTGACCGCGCCATATCACTACAAGGTAAGACCTACACGACATCTCTCACCTATACATGATAAAAAAACCATGGTCCTTGAGTTTTCTCGGGGTCAAAAGCGTATATAGGGGCGTCTTGGGTAAGTTGAAAAGGACATCTAGTTAAGCCTTCTCCTCCGCGGATTCCCCCTTCTCGCAAGAAGTTTTCATCCTCGGTTGCCCACACTTGAGAGGAGGAGGAGCGAGGGACCAAGAAGGACCTCCTGTGACAAGCAATAAAGTAGTACCAACCAGGGAAAGCTGAAGGTTTCAAGAAGAATAAAAGCCAGAACCAGCACAAAGTTGCCACTAGTCCCAATTACTGGAACACATCATCATAAACCCACAAAGAATCTTTTATGAATTAGGGACCAGCTACATTGGGCACAGTTGGTGATAGATAAGGATCTCATGAAACAGTAGTGCAAGGGGATGTAGAAGCTCAGATTGAAAGGCCTCCACATGGAGGGCAATCTCACCGCCCAAAAGTTCATCTTCCCTCTCATTAACCTTAGGGAGTCTACAAATCAAGGGAGGTAACTTGCGAGCCACGTAGGCAAGCTCACCTGGAGACAAAGAACTACCTATCTTGCACATACTAGCCACCTCTGGTACGGCGGAGGGGGGCTTTGTTACAATCCTCCTAGTTCCGGTGGTTATGAAAGAGCGCATCTGAGGTACTGGCTAGGCAAGAAGAAATTGGAACTAAAAACCTAGTTGAAGGTGCTCTAAAGAAAAATGATGATGAAAAATCCCCTCGAAACAGAAGTGGCTTAAATACAGGAAGTTGAAGTATAATGATCACGACTGATTCTTAGTGGCGTCAGGCCCATCCAGAGTTTAACACGTATCATTAAACCCCCAGCCCTCCCACACCACCGTATCTAGTGAAAAGTGAGCGGGCACACTCAATAAGATACTACAACAAATGATGAGGATGTGGACCGCACAACTCATAACTCTACTTTGCAAACAAAGGCGTGAAATCCCCTCGGTAAAACTGAAAATCCTAGCCTTAGTAAGCACTGACAACCCTTGAGGTCCTGAAGCCCGACCCAAGGATACAAGAACCTCGGGGAATTGAGGGAGGGTGCTAGTGTTATACCCAAAGATAAAATCGTCCGCGTGTCACCATCTTGGCCCACCCACGAGGGAGGAGAGCATAAACACTTTCTTTTTAATAAAGTGGATAAACCTTAATTTATTTATAATAGAGGAAAAACAAAAAGATTTACAATCAACCCACTCCTACAAAATAATGCGTAAAAATAAATTTGGCTTGGATTCATTGCAACTTGTGTTTCTTTCCTTTTGCTATTCTCCTCCCTCCTAGGCCTCATCATCGTTGGATCCACGGGAGGCGTCCAGCGAAATCTGAGTTCCTTTTGATTAGGCCCTATGCATCCTGGATCAGAAGCTTCTTCGACGGGTGGACTGTATCGAACCAAGACAACAGGAGAAAGTGTCATGGATAAGTTGCCAGATAACGCGATGTTTATCTTAGAAACATCGTCGATTTCTTTCTCACCATAAGGTCCAAATGACTGCCATCGTTAATAGCTCCCAACCCTTTCTAAGGTTTCGATTTACCCATGATGAAGAGGATAAGTGGTCAGGTACACTCTTGGCCCAAAAAGTGGGTGTATGGATATGGAACATATTTCCATAATACGCCCAAATCCTGTGTGTCACGTTGCATTGACAGAAGAGGTAGGCAATCGTCTCATGTTCTGTCCCGTATAAGTAGCATTCAATCCGAGTAACCTTCCATCTCCTTTTGTAAAGGTTGTCCAAGGTTAGTGTATGCGCTACCCAAGCTAGCCAAAAGCATAACATTGATTTTAGGAGGCGGTGCATCGAAAATTCATTCTCAAATAAGATTTGGTTCCTTTATCCATACAGAAAAGGTATAGAGATTTCATACTAAAGACTTCATTTTTGGTTAGTCGACAGGTCCTCTGGTCTTCCGCAAATCCCTTTATGTTGTCTAGGTGTTGGACTAGTGCAAGATAATCTTCCTCTTCTTTTTGGGAAAGTGGCCCCGGAAGGAGCAGCAAGAGCCCTCTTTGGATTCGTTCTTGTCCCTTACAAATGGTTATTGGATTTCTTAACATTAAGGGTTGTAGGGATACAAAGTGGCCCCATCGAGAGTGCCCCGCAACACACTTATCCATTCACATATTTTTGGAGCTCCTATCGCTTGGTTGGGTGTCAATGTTATGTAGAGTTACTATCCTCTACTTACAAATGCCTTTTCAAAAGAAGGATGCCTGCTGCGGGGGTTTTTTGTGTGCATCTATAAAGCCCTTTCTAAAAAAAAAAAAAAAACCATGTGTAAAAATCTTACGTCGTGTGCTAGCTTTCCCCTTAAGGATCCTCCGCCATCACTTTCCTAATAAAGCTCCATTAAACTCTCGTATACTTAGGATGCCCCACCGATCTTGTTGCTTTGGTTGTGGATGGCCCCATTCACTAGAGAATAAGCGTAAGAGTTGGGCTCAGCACCCTTACAAAGGAAATCTCTCTTCACAACCTCAGTTGGATCAACCACCTATTCATGCAATTTATATATGGGCATCCAATATACTGGAATGTTTCTCAAAACAACATTGTTCATTGTAAGGTAACCACCAATGCACAAGAAGCGCCCTTTCTAGGAACTAAGCTTGCTCCAGATATTTGAAATCAACTCTGACCAATCTTCTTTCTGAGGCTACCTACCTGCGATCTTAACCACTAAATATTTGATGAGCAGGGTAGCTATCTGGCAGTCTAATATACTTGCAATGTGTTGTGAGGTAAAACCTTGGGCTTTGAGTGTAATTATCGCACTCTTGTGAAAATTGATTCTCAAACCTGATAGTCTCTCAAAAAGATAGAATATGAGCTTAATTGCCCTAAAGTGTCATAGGTCTCCTATGCCAAAGACAAGTAGGTCATTTGCATACTGCAGGGTAGCGATGTTATCTTCCTGATTTCTCCCCAGTGAGATCCCTTTGTATACATCTGCCCAGGCTACCTCCTTGAACATAGTGGTAAGGACATCCATTACCAACCCAAAAAGTAGAGGAAAGAGGGGGTCGCCTTGTCTCTAGCCCCTCTTATGTCGCACATAACCAGTAGGGAGCCTATTGATAAGGAATCTGGACTTGTATGTGGATAGCAAAGCTTAGATCCAGAAGTCCCATCTTGATCCAAAACCCCTTGCACTGAGTATGTCCTAAAGAAAGTTTCAATCCGCAATGTCAAAAGCTTTTTCAAAGTCGATTTTGACCATGGAACCGTTTGTGTTGCCTTCCCTCATCATGTGGATGAGCTCTTCTACTTCAATGATATTATCACGATTACCATGGTTAGATGATTTTCTAGAACCTTGAAAGCAGTTCAGGAAGCTAAGCTCTCTGTTTGTAGTCCTTTACAGTGGTTCATTCTTAGGGATTAACAAAATGTGTACCTAGTTCAGTCTCTCTAGATTTGATCATCCTTGATAGAGGTCCTCGAATATATGTATCATATCCCCTTTGATGAGATCCTAATTGTATAGAGGAAAACAAGTGGAGTGAGCTTTCGAAAGGAAAGCCCGGTAAGTACCCCGCCCCGCAGGGATCATAATGAAGCAAATCACAGATGATAAAAGATAAGTCATAGCATGAATAAATAAAAAATCATCAATAAAAATAAATGGGGCCACGCCCCGCAAAATCCAAATCCTAGGAGTCTACTACAATCAATAGAACTGGCAAAGACTCCTATCCAAACAGCAGCCCTCAGGCTTTGGTAGAAAATTTTAAGAAGAAGCTTAGCAAACAATCCCCAAGATAGCAATAGTAACAGCCTCGGTCGCCTAGTCACAAGTCGGTAGCGCCATCTCTCGTACATGTCGACATGATCTACGAATCACCCCAACTGACGGGCATGACAACTAGATTATCATCCCTCTAGCATGACAAGCCAAAACGCCAGGGCATCCTCAATCCCTGACGTTCCCCAAAGCGAATCCCAGCTCTCTTGGCAAGTGATGGAAGAACAAACTCAGCTGACATATACCTACCCGGCCATCACACAAGACCATATGCCCACGGTCAAGTATTGGTCATAGGCGAGCATATCCAACGAGAATTTCAACAACATGTAGTGAAACTTTACACTCCAATTCGACCATCACACAAGACCATGTGCCCATAGTCAAGTGTCGGTCATAGGCGGGTATATCCAACAAGCATTTTAACAACATGTAGTGAAACTTTACACTCCTATCCGGACGAAACACATACTCATGTGTTTCCATGGCTATGTGCCGATCAACAGATTATCGTGTTCAGTAAACACTACCTCTAACACATCAACTACACACATACACGAAAAGGAAATAAACAACAAGGTAGGTATGTGCATGTAACCAATAAACAGATCATCATAAAACAAATAGGCATGCTAACAAATAGCAATCATCAGAGTCAAGGAACCCAAAGATGGGTGAGTACAAAGCAAGAGTATCTTACCTCTATCAAAGATGATTGGAATCACTTGGAATTCCCTCCTTACGTGTCTTTACGCCCCATGTTGATATGATAACGCACATCAGAACTGGGTCTTAGCATTTTTCAAGTGTTAGATGGTTTTCTATCCTATTAATTACAATCTTCATTGGGTCGAGGTCCTACTGACCCTCTAACTTAAACATGAGCCTTTACTATACAATTCGTACCAACTACTAGAACCCAACACCTTACTCATCAATATTAATCCAAGATGTTCAGATAATCCAAAGTATGAACAACCTACCAACATGTAGGGTTATCCCACCATAGTCTACTAAATAAACTTAGTACAACCAAGCTTAAACATGGATCACTTTTGTACTTAGAAGATTGACAAGTATCTATTTATGAGAGGCCCAATCCATGGCCCATAAATCTTTGCCTTAACATGGTCCCTTTTAAAACATTTGGATAATCACATAAATTTATATTTATATTTCTCCACTTTGTCCATATAGGATAAATCTTCTCGAAGATCTTCTAAACATCAACATTTCTTTCAAGTAAGAAATAAAAGTACAAAAGTCAGCTACTCTAAATCATTTACTGTCTATTAGTATTTACAAAAGCCTCAATTAAGCCCTTGGATTTACAAACACACACATCCACAATTCGGAGTTTTAGACTACTATCTCAGAATAATCTAAAATTTTCAAGCCACAAGGAAAATAGAAGGAGCTGCAGTGATGCTTAGGAGCGTGTTTAGATTATTGAGAATATATAAGCCAACCTATAATTGGACATCCATTATGTATTCATTGAATTGGGTCTTTTTATAGCTAATATACCATTATATAGGTATATTGTCCATACTCCTACATCTATGCTGGCAACCAGAAAAATCAAACTTTATAACACCAGAAAATGCGACTTACAAAAATTTGAAATTAAAGGTGCATCATCAGATCTATACTCCTTATCACACCACATTGACCTTATTATGAAATGCAGAGTTACTAACATTTCACCAACCAATACCAACTTGTCTATAGCTCTATTCCAAGATTACAAAGTTCTCCAAGGGAATACTAAGAGTATCCTCAGTTTAATATCTCACAAACGTCACAAATCAGTGAGGCAGGCACAAAACTTTGCAATGATTTCCTACTTTCCACTTACTCACAACCTTAATATTAAATATAGAAACATGATCACTAAAACTTGAACCAATATACAAGTTCAAAACCTCAGCCCTGCTAACTATGGTATTTGCAGACCCTGAAACCTTGTTGTTACTTTAAGAATAATCCCAAGCCTCAAAATGCCCATGCATGCAAGTATCCACTAACAATCATCTATAACTCTCATAGGTTAACACTAATGAATATCAAAATCCCAAAACTTATATACGAATCATGCTAACTCAGCCACCATGCATCTTTGAACCCCTATCTAGAGATCACAGTAACTTTATTCTACTTGAATAGAACCCATACATACCTTATGTACAAGTTTTAAATAATCCCTCATTATGCTTGCACATTCCACGGGTCCTCTACTTGTTCTTTCAAGATCAAGGATACTCTCAAGCAGGCTGACTAATGCGTGGCATTGATCTGCGTGGTGGAGCTCCGGCGTTGCCTCCACGACTTCTCCCTCTCTTTCATCCTCTTCTCTCTCGATGATATCTTTCTCTCTCCTTTTCGATTGGCGGCTAGGATTCGTGAAAGACCCTCCCTTTTATAGACTCCCACGTGTAACTCTAATCTAGTGGATAAGGCATATCAAAGATTTTGGGCGATTTACTCAGCTGGCCGTGCAAGATAAATGGGAAGAGATAAAGCTTGAGTTCTTTCTCTCTCTATCTCTTTATATTTATAATTTTTATCTATGTATAAGTGTGAGCATATAAATAAAGCATCTTCATCACGTTCATAGTTTCCTTTTGGCTTGTTATATATTTATAATAATATAATTTATATTATTATATTATATATTAATATAACATAAGTATCTGATTACCTGCGTTGTCTCTTTTCACGTAGATGTTGAACATCCTATTTTTAATCATTAATATATATATATATATATATATATATATATATACACGTCCCAAATTCCAATCCTTTTCTAATTAAACCCTTTAATTCCCCTTTACATATAACATCCAAGTTAGGTAGGAATCATTATAATTAATTAATTAAAGAGCAACTAGGAAATTTGTATTCCAATAAAACTTTAATTACCCCAACCTTGGGGACTTTTTTTTATTAACCTAATAACTAAGGAAAATAACTAGAAAAGATAATTCCCAAAAATTTTCAGATATTATAACCCCTTGTGTCTACTGCTGGTAGTGCAATCCATTGACCAAAGTGTTCACCCCCAATTGATCTCCATGTCATGTTATTGAGTTGTGCTAATTTAGTTTCCTGTAAACAAAAAATATCGGCTTTGTGGAGTTTAAGAAAATCCCTAACAGAAAATCTTTCCTTGTACTTCCTCAATCCTCTTACATTCCATGAAATAACCTGCATCATCAAGACTATCCCCAATTTCCAGTTGGCGATTAGACACTCCCTCCCCCTTTCCTCTTCCGCTCCTGTTCCAAGGAGCGCATATGTGCCAGATAAATGGTTTGGTCAGTTTCACTCTGTCCCAAGTCTATCCCAATCGAGTATGTATTTGAGAGCATTTCCTTGTCGGGCCAATCAGATAAAGTGAGTATATAGAAGAAGGGTTACGTGTCATATGTACCTTGTGAGGAAGATTTTGCAGTTGCATGACGATTCCTTGATGTGGTGGGAGGGGAAATGAACCCCTGTTTCTCTATTCTTGAGGTATATGACTTCTTTGCCCGACCGCTTCTTCTCACCGGATCCTTGGTTCAACTTCACTTTTGGTAGTTATCCCTTTGTTTCTATATTTGTAGTGGAATATCTTGTTGCCTTGCTATATCCAGGCTTGTATGCTCCTCTTGGGAATCTAAGCAGAGGCTAATGTTGTGTTTGTTTCGCTTAGTCACCTTTGCTTCCTTTCTCATACTATCCAAGGCCTAATTTTCAATGAGATGCGGGAGCCATGCATATATCTTGGGGTCGTTTGGAGAGATACATACTAATTCCATTCCTATGTTGAGTGCGAGTTTCCACGATTCAAACTTTGGAGTGGAGGTTAGCTTTTCTTCATCGAGTGCATTTATATTTGTGTGTCCCCCTCTCAGCATGAGCCCACAATGAAGATCCCTCTGCTAGCCCCTCGGCTTTGCTCCCCTAGGCTGATTTTCTCCTAAATTTTCTAAAACCCATACATCTTGATTCCTATATATCTTCTATCAAATCGGTAGCCACCATATCAATATTCTCCATGTCATCCTCCCAATCCAATTCTATCCTCCACATAGCATCCATCTCTTCCTCTATATTATTTGGGGTGCCACATTAGCTTCTTATTCATTTAATGAGATAATTGGATAATTGGCCCATGTCCAACATCGCTCGGTTTGGTGATGGAATCTTTTTTTGCCTAAATTTCAAAAATTCCGCTCTCAATATCGGTGCACCTCTCCACATTCGACATATGTCCCTTTCCTTTCCCATTAAAAACCTCGGCTCCTTCCTGAGATGCCGCATGGCTGGTCGCATGAACTTCATGGGAAACGGTCTCTTGGAGAGGACTAAAAGCCCATTTTGTTTCCTTTCTTAGCGCGTCCGGTTCTATGGAAATGACTGGCACATGGTGTGCTGCTAGCTATTGATCATCATTCACCTTAAGAGCTTCTTTCCCTGTATCGTCTTCAATCATTGCATGGCCTGCATGGTCTTCAATCACTGCATGGACTACATGGTTATGGTCTTCAATCACTGCATGCACTGCATGGTCTTTAATCAACGCCTTAGATCCCAAGATAAAATCGGAATTAAACCCCATGTTGATATAGTCCGAGGGTATCGTCTCATTTTCCGCTCCCATTTTGAATCGGTCCAAGGACACATGCTCTTCCCATGTGTGGCCACCACTCATGGTAATCCCTTGTTGTGATACGTGTCCAAGTCATGGTTTGATTTTTGAAATTCTTTGATTTAGCACCTCCTTCGCCGGTTGATCAACCGCCGCATCCCCTTCCATGTGCGTGATCCTCAGGGGGGGGGGGATTTCTCTTGTGGTTCTCCGGCCAAATATTGCAGTTCTGGTACTCCTCCGATGCTTCCTATAGTGACCCTCTCTCTCCTTTCGAGATAGGACTTTTTCTTTATGGGCACCATTGAACGGCGCCAGAATCTTCTCTACCTCCTCCACCCAAGGTAGTCTCCTTTCCCCCTCCATGAGTGCCACTCTGATGCTGAACAACGAAGGCCACATGGTGCAAAAGATGTGGCATGGGAATACCCTCCCCTACTTGATTCTCAGCTCCACAATCACCTCGTCGGTGAAGAAACCTCCCTTCGACTGCCAATGGAACAAATCACCAACTTGATTGAGGAGGCGGGCTATGGTGTCTCTATCTTGGCAGAAACCAGGTATGCCCCGGGCTAAGACCTGTCTCAATACTCCATCAGCTCTCCTTGCCTGTCTGATGTCTGCCGACCACGGACAGAAGCCCAGGGTGAAAGAGGGAAGCCAGACTTCCTCCATCCTCACCAACCTTTTGGCCATGTCTTTAGTCAACCATCTCACCAATATGTAGTCATCTTCAAAAGGTTTCGCCATCCAAGCCGTCGATGGAGAGAACCTTGATGCAAATGCCGCTAGGACTGAGCGGTGGTTTCCCACTAATCCATTCGACTTACCACCGTTACATTCATGTGTGAGTGTATGCAACTCTTTCCCTCCATCATGTTAGAGTCGATCGTGGATAAATGGTGTGACCCGTGGTTCGGTGATGGTCATCGTCACACCATTGGTGTCTCTATTCTCCATGCATGTAGTGGAAACTTTTGCTTTCGTTTGGCAACTAACGCCTCCTACACTTCATTCCCTCCAATCTCTACCGGTGGTCTTTCCACGTGAGTCGCGGCGTTTGCCCTCCATTCTTCCACTCTTAGAATTTCCCCTAGTTGGCCCACGGACACGCATTTGATGCCCGTCCCTTCCACACTAAAGGCAGACCTCCTTGTTCGAGCATCCGCTTGCCCAGTATCTAGGCTGTGTGGGATCGAAAATACCCGCCTGGCATCGTGAAGAGACACCAGACGATACATCAAAGCACAAATATCATTTTTTATTGTGTGGGTTCTTTCATTCCTAATAGAGCCAAGCCTCTATTATTAATTACCCCAGACAGAATCTTGGGAACCTCCGATCAAGGGAAAAAAGTACAAGTAAATGCAAGAGAAATTGATATAATTTGATAATTTATTTATTTGCAAATTATGACTTTATTACATATATCATTATATATATGTATGTATATAGAATATTATTTTATTTATATGACGCCGCCTTGTATGCCTCGCCATGCTTTGGAGATTTTGCACCATTTTAAATTTTAATGACCTCCTCAAAGTGAGTGTTTCATTTGCAGCTTCAAGGTGCATGTAGTTTTGAAACTTGTATATATTATTTGTCTTGGGATGCTTGCTTATGCATGCCTTGAGATTCATGCAGCTTCATGACTTGAATTTCATTGGCAACATCAAGATCGTGCCCCATTTGCATTAGAATGTGTACCACTTTGAGATTTGTATTTCATCATCATGCATTGTATGTTGCTTTGAGATTTGGATATCATCGGTGATTCAAGAATGTTCATTCCATTGCATTTTCACCCAAAATAATTTAAATCCATTTTTTTAATAATGGAATCAGCCCACCTTTCTTCCCTTTTTTTTATCTTTTCCATTTTCCATTTTTCCATTCTTTTATTTTCATTCATCCCTTTTTTTATCATCATTTTTCTTATTAGTATCTCCTTTTTTTTTTTTTTTTTGAAAATGTAAGGCCCAGCCTTATCTCTCCTTTCTTTTTTTTAGATGGGCCCGGCCAAGAGCCCTTTCCCCTTTTTTTATTCAAAGCTTCATTTTTTTTTTAATTTTTATTGTGGGCCCAGTTTTTCCTTTCAAATAAGCCCATCTCCTTCTCTTTATTACCAGCTCATCATCCATACCCCATTTCAAGAACATTATTGTATATGCACGACCATACAACTGTATCTTAGATATACTAAAATACTAATTTTGATGAAAGCCAAATCTCCATGCCATCACTAGACATTTTATTCAATCAATCATTTTCAATTTCAAACATTCTCTATTTGTTTGCATTTTGACTTAGAAAATATAAAGCTTCTGTTTTTTTTTTTTGGATGAATATTAAATGCCCAAGTAAAACCCTCCTTTTGGTTTAGTGTAATATCATCCATCCCTGAAATCACAGATGCTTTAGCAGGCAAACATATATAGATTCTTTAGTGATGTAAACTTGTTACTCTTTCCAGGTCTCATAGTGTTCACATTTATGATATTCAATGGATTTGTAATTTACCCAACAGGCATCCCATCCTACTGGAGATGGCTTTTGCATGATTTTTAAGAAATCTTTGATATGCATTTCAATGCTCCGAAATAGACATTCATATGGATAAACTTTTCAAGCCTCAATATCCATCATTGCAATTTCCCAAATTCTTTCAATATTTCATCTAACATTTTAAAAGGAAAACTTTATATAACTAAACACTACTTGAGCATTTGAAATGTCTATTCAATAAGAATTTACAATCATATGTTTCCTCACATAACAATACTAACTTTGTGATTGGAATAATTCAAAGAAATTGCTCTAGAAGCAAAACCATCCAATTCAACCATTGTTGATCACAACCGCTTTTTTTAGTCCTCTAGCAGCCACCTTTGCAATGACATTTTCTTGAATATGATTTTAATTGACTTGGCAGCTATCACTTGGTTATTATAGCCTCGGTTGCTGTCTTTATTCGCCAGATGTTTTGAGAAGATTGATCATTTTGATGGGTAGGGCATCTCTAATCATTTTCATTTTTTTGGTTTTCATGCAATCTCATTGGGTAAGCAAATTCAGCAAATTCCTCTTCTTATAGAATTGCAGTAATCTTAATAAAACTACAGCCCCCTTTTTTTTTTTTACAAATTTCATTCCCTACATAACATCTTCATTATCATGTTTTCATTTATTCAGCTTTCTTAACTTGCTGAAATCACAGTGGCCTCCTTCAAAGACATTGAAAACTTCATGCAGTTCCCATTTTTATTTGTAACACAGCCTTTTATTCCAAGACTTTTTATGCTAACAGGTTTGATTTGTGTATTAGAAGTTGGAGATTGCCTGCTAATATTTGAGCAACCCTTAATAGTAATGCCGAGCATCTCAAAACAAAACCATTGTATTTTAAGATCTCTTTAGAACGTTTTATCAAACAGGTAGGGGGCGTTTCACATGATTGAATACTTAACATGCATTTGGAGTATCTTTTACGGAGATTGGAATACAGATTGATCACTGAAATGCAATTCAAGAACATTCTCCTTTATTGTTTTACTTGTCTCCAAACATCAATATGGAAGATTTGCCTAAAGTAAACTTTATTCAAGTCATCTTCACGCGAACAGCAACCCTGATTCTTCTCCTTCTGCAGCTTTTCTCTTCATGGAGTTGCCACTGAGCCAGGTGGATTTTCTCCAGGTCGTATCCATTGAAACACCATGTGTGGGTTCCATTTTTTAGGCAGTGTGGTCTATCTTCTTGTATTTCTTCAGCCACACCATCATCTTTTTAGCATACATATTTCTGAGAGGGCTTCATAGGCGGTGATCCGCGGTATTTGGCGGCCATGGCTTCCTTCTCCAATGGCGTGAGACTTCGGCGACTTGGCTTGGAGGTGCGAGGGGCGAGACCTCTTCCGGCGGCGGCGGCAATCCTTTTACGGCGATAGGCGATCGGCGTCCGCGGTTGCTTGGCGAGGATGATCACCAGCAGCAGCGGCGGCTGATCATCAGCACCACCACGTGGTGTTGTTCTTCGACAGCGACAGAGGATGATTACCACCACCCCATGGTGCTGTTCTTTGGCAGCAATGGGGGACGATAACCAGCACCACCACGCATGGGGTGGTGTTGTTCTTCAGCAGTAACGGGGACAATAACCAGCACCACCACGGATGGGGTAGTCTTTGTTCTTTAGCGACAGCGGTTGGTGATGGCGACATCCACAAAGCAGGAAGCTTGATCAGCGGCGGTGGCGGCGGCCTCCACAAGGGAGCCGGATGATCACGTTGATGGAATATGGAAGAGGAGGGAGCCCTCTCTCACCCTTTCCCCCTTTTTTTCATCTCAATATTCCCTTTTTATAGACCGGGATCCTCATCCAGCGTGATATGTGATAATTAAAATTTAACATCCTAATTTGATTTTATCTCAAAATTTGGATAATATCAAATATTTTTTTTTTTAAAATTTAAATTATCATGGAGATAAACTTAGGGTCAACGAGGATGGGATCAAATCCATTTTTTAAATTTAAACTTGGATTTATTTATTTATTTTATTTTGAATTTGCCTCAGAATTTGTTCCCTTGGATTTTCTTGGGATTTGCCTCAGAATTTGTTCCCTTGGATGGTCTTGGGATTTGCATTTTTTTAAATTGCCTCGAGATATGTGTTCTCGAGCTATCTTGAAATTTGATATCATCTCGAGATATGTGTTCTCAGGCTATCTTGAAATTTGAGATCGCCTCGAGGTCTGTGTTCTCGGACTATTTTGGGATTTGAGATTTTTAGTTTGCCTTAAGATTCATATTCTCGGGCTATTTTGGAATTCGAGATCGCCTCGAGATATGTGTTCTCGGACTTTCTAGGATATGAGATTGCCTCGAGATATGTATTCTCGGGCAGTCTTGTAATTTGTATCCTCGACGGGCCTCGAGATTTGTATCCTTGGCCCGCCTTGAGATATGACCAGATATATATATATATATATATATTTAATTAAAATATCTTAATTTTAGGATATTTCAAAATATATATTTCATCATAATTTATATGAAATATTTCATATTAGCCCTTAAGACATTTTGTATTTTCAAGGCTCATATATATATTTTATATATTCCGCTTTTTTAAATTATTTTTTTAGGGTAAGCAATTTGAAAGCCACGGTTTGCATAAATCCTCCACCTTGCAAGAGGTCTTCCTTGTTGGTGTGGATGCGTCGGGCAGGGGCCGCCCCTCCCTTCCCCATAGATTTCATACTGCGTGCGTGGAGATGGCGCCTTCTTTTGAAGTGAACTTGATCCAACCGCCACCATCATGAAGCTCTCATCCCTGCGTTCTCCATCATGCGGTGTGCATATGGAAAACCACCTTGAAATGCTATCTCCGGCGAAGGCGGAGATGTCTGATAGTGAGGCCATGTTCCACTACCATTGCATGGGAGAACCCCTCTCTATGTGGGCTCTGATTTCCAGTCGCCTTTGCCTTGGTTGTTTGTCTCCCTTCCATGAGTTCACCCTCCTGTGTCTTCCCTCTTGGCTATCTCTCATTTCACAATCAACTTCTTTCCTCACCCAAACTCGGCCTATTACATCCCCTCCGCCCATATAAAAAATGAGCCGCCGCTTGCTGGGAATCACACCGCTCGCCTTGGTTTTGCCTTACTTTTTACTAGCTGTTTATACCAAGTGATCATAAACACTTTTGAAACATGTTTTAGAAATTTTTTGAGATTATTTTGGATTTATTATTAATTATTATTCTGAAATGTTAAATAGCTATAATTACTTTATCTATTTGATTATGTTGATTTCATTATAAATTTTTAAAACACCTCCAAATATAATTGTGTTCCGACCTTTGTCAATGAGGGTTAACATTGACCATGTCGATGCACCTTTGTTATGGACTAGGTTAGTATTGCGTCGTTACTTCGGGATATATGCGATCTATTGTCTTAGAATATTTGTGATCCATTGTCTTGAAATTCCAGTTACGTCAAAGCCTTAGGATCGGCGTTATTAAATTAGATCTTGAGATTTTGCATTCTCCGTGACCTCGAGATACATGTTCTCGTCAACTCTGATTTCACTTTTTGTGCCTTCTCTCTTGCAATCTTTTTTGTGGCTTTCTCCTTCCTCTATCTCTATCTTTTAGCTCTGTTTTTTCCTCTCTTTTTGCTTCCTTTTTCTCTCTTACTCTCTCTATCTTCTAGGTTTCCCTTCATGCTTGCTCCTCTCTCTTCTCTTCCTAATTTTATTCCTAATCTATCATATGCGCTTTTCATCCACGGAGAATAATGCTCGATAGGATGTTTATACGTCCGGCAAGCAAAGGACATGCAACCGATTCGAACACAATAGGAATACTCGTGCATGTCTTCATCTCTTGAGGGTGCGATAAAGATAATAACAACTCACTATATCCAAAAGAATATTTATTTCTTTTTTCAAAAATAAAATCCTAATCTAATCAAAATTTCAAATTATATATATATATATATATATATATATATATATATATATATATATATATATATATATAGGGTCCGGTTCCCATGACACAGTTTTAACACACCCTTTTACACCCATTTATAACCATTGGATGGAGTTTATATTACACGGTTCAGATTCATCCATTCAAAGGAGCAGTAGGGCTAATAGAAAAAGTGGATTAAGACTTGCAGAGGAGGAAGCGAGGAGAGGCGAAGGAAGCGAGTCGTCGTTGCCTCGTCGTTGCTTCGCCGAAGACCCTCTTCCATTGGAGTCGAACGACGCCGTTCTCTCTCTCTACGCCTCGGTGCTGGTGCCCCCCCTTCTTCCTCCTCCTGGCCCTACTTCGCAAGAGCCTCCGCGTCGAACGCCGTTGTTCCCTCTTTCTCCGCCCCGGTGCCCCCCCTTCTTCCTCCTCCTGGCCCTACTTTTTTATTTTCTTTGATGAGGTTTCTGATTCTAGATTTTTGGAAAAACTTGCAGTCCATACTCATTGTGATTGCAAGCTCAGTGGGCGAGGAATTTTTCTATCGTGTCGTTGTTCAGGTAAGTCAAGTGCTTGGTCCGTTCCCTCTCTCTCCGCCCCTGATACTTGGTTAGTACTTCGCTGTGAATGCATTTAGTTCTTAAGGAGTGTTCTCTTATAATGTATGCCATGATGCCATACTTTCCTTTTTTTCAGCCTTTATTTTGGGATCCTGTTCACCATTTGCTCATTTCTAGCTTCTTAATTTTTATGGTTTCTGAGTTCTCATTTGCATTTTAGGAAGGCCATGTCTACTAATGAGTGAGAGAGCTATGTATCAATATATGCTATTTATTTGTTTGGGTCTCATTTGCTACAAAAGAAGATTAAATTTGTTTCATGAATTCCATTGGGTAATGAGGGTTTTTGTAATCCCAGAGATCAAAGAGACAACCTTTTGATTTTAATGGATGATTTTGGATGCATGTAGTTGTTAGGGGTGTTCTCTTGATGTGTGGATTTCTTTCATAACATTGTCATTTGCATTCGTAGCATGGTGTAGCTGTTTGCTATTTACATTTTAGGATTGTGCTTGGTTTTTTTTAACTGTAATCTCCTTATGAGAGTGCTTTAGATTTAGTGATTTGCATGTATTTTTTCCATAATAATCACGAGAATTGCCTCTCATTCTTAGTGTCACTTCTTACCTGAATATACATGATTACGGAGCATGGATGTTTTTGTTCTTTGATCTTTTCAGTTTAGGTGATAGTGACAGCTTGTTAATCAGTTGTAAGGTAAACTTCACATCTATTTTGATTGACCATTATTTTTGCTTATTTATCCCGCACTCTTTAATTAATTTTCTCAAACATAGTACAATCCTGGCAGATTTTAGATGCATATGCTAATTATCAAAATTTTCAGAAAGTATATCTAGTGACTCTAATGTCAACACCGGCTTCTTCATCCGTCGCAGAGCCTTCTCCCTCCTCCAATCTTAATCTACATGAGGTATGTTTTCTATTCGTACTACTAACGTCACACGTCTTGTGATGGTTGTACTTGAGGTGTTTCACTTTGTTATTTGTTCAATGGATATAATGCATCTAACATGATTTATACTTGAATTCCATCTAGGCAACGGATGAAATCCAAGAAGAAAATTGTGAACTAGGCAATAATGAAACCGAAACCGAATTGCAGCTACCAAATTTGGGAATGTATTTTGATACAATGGAAGAAGCAGAAGAGTATTACAAAGAATACAGTCGATACAAAGGTTTCTCAACTTCGTATTGAAGTTCTAGTAAAGAAGCGATTGCTCAGGATGATGTAACAAGTGTCCTATTTGTTTGCTCACATGAAAGAAAGTATGTCTCTAGGACTAAGATTGGGGATCTGAGAAAAAGCGAAAGAAAAATAAAGAGAAGTTGTTCAGCGGTTAAATGTGATTGCAAAGCTTGTTTTGCGAATTACCATGACAAGCAAAAGAGGAAATGGAAAGTTTCAAGGTGGAGGATTTTCACAACCACAAATTAGTTACCCCAACTAAGAAGATGAAAATGAGGTCGAATCGGCACATGCTTCAAGCGACTAAGGATATGGCTAAAGCATTTGGAGAGAGAACTTGGAAATAGCGAAAGTTCCTTCAATTTTTTGGTGGTTATCATATTGGCTTTGATACTTGAGGGATTATTACAATCATTTGAGGAATGTTATACAAAAAGAGTTAGAGGAGGGAGATGCACAAGCGGTTCTCACGTACTTTAGAAAAGAAGCAAGCTATGAATCCTCAATTTTTTATGCAATTCAATGTGATGAACATGGTAGAACAATAAACTTCTTTTGGGTGGATTCTCGATCTGCGTATAAGCCTACCAATATTTTGGTGATGTGGTCTCATTTGACACCACATATCGAACAAACAAGTATGGTATTCCTTTTGCCCCATTTGAGGTGTATATCACCATTATCAAGCGATACAATTTGGATGCGCATACGCAAGATGAAGCAGAGGTTACATTTACATGGTTATTTGAGACATGGCTTGAAGCTATGGGTGAAGTCCTCAATTTCCATTCTCTGAGATCAAGACTTGGCAATGAAGGGGGCAATTGCTAGAATTCTTCCTACCACCCACCATCGTTTATGCATCTGGCACATCAAGAAGAAATTTGGGGAGAAGTTGTCACATGTGTACTATAAGAAATCAAATTTTAAGAAAGCGATGAAGCAGTGCATTTGGTCAACATATAAGAAAGAAGATTTTAAGGTTCAATGGAAGACCTTAATGAGTGAAAATGGATTACATGGTAAGTCATGGGAATAGTTGGAGAATCTTTATGAAATTAAGTAAAGTTATATGGGCTTTAGGTTTATAATCGTCACATATTTTTTGTTGGAATGAACACGACAGGACGTAGTGAAGGTGTTAATGCTTTCTTTGATAAGTTCGTTACATCAACCACAAACCTTAGGGAGTTTGTTGTGAAGTATGAGCAAGCATTAAAGAAGATAGTAAAAGGGAAGCTGATGAAGATTTGAGTGCGAACACAAGTTTACGTTATTGTGGAGGACAATGAATTCCTCTGAAGCATGCGACCAAAGTTTACACTAGAAATATGTTCAACAAATTCAAGGATGAAAAGAGTGAAGCCAATGGGGTACAAAGTTGAAGTTTTTGCAAGTGAGGACCAATGTCGGTCATTCATGGTTAAATCAAAATCTGGAGTTTACGAAGAGTTTTTGGTCAAGTTAAATTTCTGAGACTCTTGAAGGCAATTGTGAGTGCAAACATTTTGAGTTCCTTTGGAATGCTATGCAGGCACATATTGAAAGTGTTTGTTCGTGAAGACATTGATTTAATACCAAATCACTTTATTCTTTCAAGGTAAGCAAGAGGCAAATAAGTTTAGGATTATTGATTCAGAAGGATTTGTGAGCAATAATGGAGAGGAAGAATCAGAGGCATTGAGACTCAGTCATATGTGTCAACAAGCTACCAAATTGGCTTGTATAGCTGCAGAATCAAATGAGGCATATATAAGTGACACAGAAGCTTTGAATAAGTTATCCAAAAAGATTTCCAGCTTGAACATGTCTTCTAGGTCTGATGTGAATGCTCCTCAAGAGAAAAATGACGTGCCTCCTAAGCCTGATGTGCCTAATGAACCACCTCAGGTATTACTTTTGAATCCAAACATTTCACAAACTAAAGGCAGGAAAAAAGATGGAAAGCAGAATAAAATTTACAGTAGCTCCAGCAGATACAAAAGTGCTCTAGAGATAGCCTTAAACAAGAAGAGAAGAAAGTGTCATTTATGCAAAACTTACATGACCATGACTCGAAATTGTCCATTAAATGCGGAGAACATATAAGCTATTCCCACGGTAAGTGATCTGATATTTCGTATATATAGATCTTGATGTATAAAATCTATGTTTTATTTGTCAAGTGGAGCATGAACATGGTGGTACTCTATTTAGTTACCTTTTCTGGTTCAGTATGCTTATTTGTTAATGTCTGAATTGCTTATTTGTGTAATTTAGGTGATCTTTGTCTTGCATTGCACAAAAAGCTACATGCAAATTGAATCATACTAAACAACCAACCTCACTATTTGTTAATGCGAGATGATATTTTCTTGACTTTTTGGCTACCATTTTCTTAAATTTACTTATGAAACCTAACATGATAGATTCTTTGTTACGGGAAGGCTCAGGGTTAGGGAGGGAGGGATGGCTAGAGGCCATATTCTTGAAATTCTTGTATTCTTTGTCTCACATCTTATTCATCCCTATACTATGTTTTCTTGATGTAGCAAACTAATGGTTTTGCCAAGGAAGTTGTATTAATCTTTACCTTTGTCTCATTCGGTTTTCCTAGGTGTGCAAGTTTTGCTTAGCTACTCGGGGAAGTTATATTAATCTTTACAACTTGTGGTGTGCCTTATTTCCTTCTATCTTGTATTCTTGTCTCACATCTTGTTCATCCTTGTACTATGTTTTCTTGATGTAGCAAACTAATAGTTTGTCAAGGAAGTTGTATTAATCTTTACATTGTCTCATTCAGTTTTCCTACCTGTGCAATTTTTGCTTAGCTACTCAGGAAGTTTATTACATGCTTGTTCTTTCCTATGGTCCAAGATGGTCCTGGTTTTTGGAATGATAAACATGACCAATGACAGGATCTGTTGATTTTGAATTAGTGTTGCGGCTTCGACTTTGCACATGATTTAGAAAATTTGTATACTCCCATATATTTTGATGTAGTGTATTCATGAGAGCGGCGGGAAGGTTAATGTTTGAGCAAGGTAGAAAGAAATTATTTTGATTACTTATGTTCACCTCGGGTTATATAATGTTTCATGTAATGGATCACTTGCTATAAAAGATGAGATGGAGATTTTTAGGGAAAAAATCAAGTTATGCGAAGCTTATTTCTTTGCATAATAAGCGACAAGGACATGATTGGAAAAACACATCCATTCCAAGCAATGTACAACATTCATATAAAATGCTTACATTCAACAATACAGGTCTATGAAGAATAATTTATGAAGCAATTATAACTTCTAGAGATAAAATTTGAGTTGGCACACAATAGAGATCAGGGAGTGATTTCACTGTTCTCTGTTGGTCTAAAATAAAACATTTCCAATACATGCTACAGCTTAATTTGAATGCAGATAGAAGTTCAACTCATGTTCCTTAAAACTTAAAAAAAAACCAATAACAACGGCATTCTTGTGGAATCTGAATCAGTGTAACAAAATCCCATGTTGAAAAAATATGCAACAAGTCTTCAATGAACCACCATCTTTTAAGTTTTGAGCAAGTGAATCAGGGAAACTGCATTTGGATTTAGCTTTGTCCCGATATGTCCACTTTTTAGAAGGCTTCCTAGAAGCAAAGCAAAGAGTGCCTACACAAAGTAACATTGTCAATTTCAAATTTGAATCTGAACTGAGACCAACGATAATAAAACAGCTTAAGGAATAAAACTCTTAGTAAATGATTTCCAGCGGTTTGCACCAAGATTGAAGGAATGTTTTATTTTATTATTATTACATTTTTGTGGTAGGACACTGATATAAGGTGCAGATTAAAGAACAAGCTTTGAGCAAAAATATACTAACTAAGATTCCACAATCAAGTGCAAACTAAACTCATTCCCATTTGCATGTATGAAGTTGTTATAGCCCAGAACTTTTATTAGTAAAAAATATGGAACAACTGATCACAATTGTGTTACCTTCAGGAAGTTCAGGCTGATCAAAAGGAGTGCATAAAGTCTTTGCGGCTCCCAGCTCGCCCTTTGTCTTTGATTTAACATCCTTCTCAACATCCTATATGTGAAATACACATAATTTTCAGATAAGAAAACAGTGCAACATTCAACAACCAAATCACTCTACAAAAGAGCTTCTTGCTTCACTACCAGAAATGCATACATCTTAGAAAACAGAAGACTGCAGAGATATGTGATTCAAAAAGGCAGACAAAATTAACAAGAGTTTGAATTTTTATATTAGAATGCAGATGATCAGTCCAACATCACAAAGGATTTGCGTGAATAACAACATCACACCAACTCACAAAAGGAGACCAAAAAAGTACAGTTCTGAGAAGCTAAATATAAAAGCCATACAGTTAGAAGTAAAATAAACCCAAAGGGCTATAAATCAGTATATAACTGCAACTCAAGCAATTCAGAGAATTAATATGAATAATGGAAATAAATTTGCATCTCTCGGTAACAAAATTCAAACTTAAAATCAAACTAAAAACATCACATCCCCACAAAAGAGGTTCTCATCATCTGAGTTCAAAAGATCCACGGCGTGAATATATTGAAACCTAAGCCTACCAAGAGAAGCAAAGATAAGAGCCTAGAGGCATCCTTAGAACCCTAGCTTCGTCTTTGCGATTACTGCAGCTTAGCGTTGTACACGAATCCCAAAACCCATGACAGCCAGAGCTAAAAAGGTAAACAATAAAAGAAAATCCAAGAACGAGGGGCTGACAACACGATGGTGTTGTCCAGCATCTTGGATCCAGTGCGAGATGGGCCTGTTCCGGCCCATCTTCTTCGCCAACTTCTTCTTGATGATGAACGTCTTGTGCGACGGCTACGGAACAAAAAAAATGGAAATCGGAGATCTAATAGCAAAAACCCTAGAAAGCTACATCGATTGACCAAGATGTAGATCGAAAAACAGAGAAAGGATTACTACCATTGTCACTGCTCCTACTCGAAGCAACGGCGAAGCGACGATGACTCTGCTCCTCTGCTCCTCTGCAACTCTTAATCCACTTTTTCTATTAGCCCTACTGCTCCTTTGAATGGATGAATCTGAACCGTGTAATATAAACTCCATCCAATAATTGTAAATGGGTGTAAAAGGGTGTGTTAAAACTGTGTGTCATGGGAACCGAACCCATATATATATATATATATATATATATATATAAACAATTGTGATATTTTCAAAAGTTAATCACATTGATTGATATTTGTAAGAGTACACAAGAAAAAAAAAAACCAAAAAAAAAAAACCTATTGTTTTTAGAATAACTTAGAATATGTATTCATTCTAGGTGAAAATCAAAATAATATCAAATAAATATGTTTTATTTAAATAGTTTATTGAGAAATAAATCTATTTCAACAAAATCCTGATTACTTTTGACCCCAAATAACAACAAAATCCTGGTTGTCATTCCAATGGACTCTGGAGCCTTCGCTGCATTTTTCTCACCTTGGAAGAGAAACAAATTTGGACATTTTTGTCACCTTATTTTTCTCGTGCAGTTGTGACCAAGTGACCAAGTGACCAAGTGACCAGAAAGGTGGGTCTTAGACCGTTATATCTGTCTCCATGCCCAAATCGCCAATAAATATAAACTGAACCTTCGTCCATTTCTACCCAACTTTGGTTTATTTGGGATTATCAAACTTCTTTCTTATTAACTTTCAATTATTTCAGGCTGACTATGCATTGATCCATTGCAAATTTAGATTTGAATTCCTAACAAGACAAGCAACCGAGAAACTTTGAGTTATTATTTGTATTTATATGTATCATTCCATGCAAGAACACACAAGCAAGAAGAGAATAACAGCATTCAAACCACACAATCTCCTTATTGATATTGAGATGATATTTTTTGTGTTTTTTTAATAATCTGTCTTTTTCCTATTCTTAAATGCTTTCATGACTCCTAATATCTCAACCTAGAAATATCAAGAATATTTACTAACAAAATTTAAATTGTTGTCTATCTTCTCCGGCTACAATAACAATTTTATTATTATTATGCATAACTTGAATCTTAATAGGCTTCTACAAAAGACCTTAGCAACTCTAGGGCCATTTAAAAAACCATCAAGCCTTATGAAAATCTCTTTATAAAAAATATAAATATTCTTTTATTAATATATTTCATAACTTTTTTAAATCTAAAATTTAATACTCACAATTAATAATATTTAATCCCTTTAGAAAAAATATTAAAAAGTGCTAATAAAAAAATAATATATCATATAAACATATAAAATAAAAATAAATTTCTATTATTAAAAACCCCTCAAATCTTATCAAAATCCTTTTATATTACTGAATATATTTCATAACTTTAGAAACTATCATCCAAATAATCAAACCCTTCATTCTAAGTTATTCCTTTAAAAATTTACTTTGTCATACTTTTAAAATTTAAAAATTTATTTTTTTAGTTCATCTAAACTAATTCTTAAAATATAAAATTTGTTTAAAAATCAAATCTTATATTATTTTTATTCCATCGAACCTAAAACTTAAAATCATTAACCAGTTTAGAAAATTTGTTAAATACTTTAAAACTTTAAATAATTAATTTTTTATTAATCAAATATAATACTTACAATCATTAATCAATTTAAATTAAAAAAAATCAAATCCGATATTACTTACTTTCATAATTAAATTTAAATTATTCAATTTTTTTTATAATATTCATAATATTAAATATGTGAAAATAATCCACTGTTCATCACTTTTAATTTATTTTATTGATAAAATGGATATACCATATTAATTAATTATGGTTTGGCAGATATATACACGTATTCAAGAACAATCCAATTCATTTGATAATTTTTTTAACTTAAAAAAATCTATATAATTTCACCAAAATTCATAAGGAAAGTTGATAAGGCGAATGAGGTACTTCTAATAGTTAAGTTTTGAGATATGTATTTTATATTATTTTTAAAATTTTGAATTATAAAAATATTTAAAAATTATCACAACATAAAAAATGATAAAATATATTGAATAAAAATTTATAATACACATCAGAATGAAATCAATACCACATTTAAAAAAAATTAATAATATTTAAATAATCTTATTCATTCCCTTATAAGAAATTTTTTATTTATACATTATGATAACTATATTAAATTATTAACTATTGGTCCGTGAAACAATGCAAGACTTCTCTTGGGGTCCTTGGGATTGTTTGTTTATTATTTGGTGTTGTGTGTGTTTGACTTTAAGGTCCCTAGAAATAGTGCCAGGAACTTAGATAATTTCCCTAACTCTATTCTCTTTCTCTAGGAATTATGTTATGTTGCCTTTGATCTTTTGGTATAATCATGTTAATCAAGTTTTACAAAATTAGAAGAAGGGTAAAGAAGTCTTCATTTGAATTTTCTATGCAACTGCAGCACTGAAAAAAATTGGAAGAAAACAAAGACGGTGGAATTCTTGATAATTTTAAAAGATACATGTTGTTAAGGTTTTATATATATAAAAACTATATTCTTATAGTTGTATTGCTTAGATGTAATTTAAAAAATATCTACACATATACATATAAAAAATTGTGACCCTTATATAACAATATTAAAAAAATAATATTACATTAATAAAATTAAGGATAGTAAATAATATTATTTTAAAAAAGACCTGAGCATTGAGGGCCATTTGCTTGTTTATTCCACGTGAAAATCAAAATAATATCAAATAACTATAAAATTTATTTATTTATTGAATAAGGCGACAAGCATCCCCGAAGGACTTTAAAGACGTGCGTAGGCATGTGTACAGACCTTGAGCAATTTCAGAGCTCCACGCTAGCATTTCTGCTCAGAGGCTCATGCATCGTCGGCCAGTGAGCGAGAGAACCAGCTCAATGCATTCATGCTTGTGCCCTCACCTTTAGCATGGGGAGATTCCAATATGGGTTCTTCCTTACTAAACGACCCCCTGCGCAGGGGAACTGGGTACCAATAGGCTATTGTAGCGTTGGTATGATAAATTTATTTTAATAAAATCTATTTCAACAAAATCCTTATTATTTTTAACCTCATTAGATTCTATAAATGAATTTGTCATTCCAATCGTCACTAGAAAAATGAAAGGCCTGACTCTGTTGTTCTAATCCATTTCGAGGAACTTTCACTACTACATGTTTCTCACCTTGGACGAGAAACAAATTGGACATTGTTCTCACCTTACTTTCCTCGTGCAGTTGTGACCAAGTGACCAGAAAGGTTGTGTTTAGACAGTCACATCTATTGTCTACACGTCCAAATTTCCAATAAATATAGACTGATCCTTCGTCCATTTCTGCTCAACTTGTTTGCCGCAGAAGCAGGAACAACTTTAATCCTATAAATTAAATCTGATTATCAGCCTCTCAAACAATTCAAACTTTATTCTAATTAATTTTCAACTTTTCTAGGTTGACTATCCCCACTGGAAAGTTTAGATTTGAATTCCCAACAAGACAAGCAACCGAGAATCATGGAGTTATTATTTGTATTTGTATGTATATATAGGTGCATACATATCATTCCATGCATGCAAACACAAGCAAGAAGAGAATTGTAGCATTCAAACCACACAATCTCCTTAATTTCATGGCTAATTTGAACGCCAATTACCATCGCCCTCTTTGTTAAGACTCAACCAGGAGCCTTTTCCGGCCACCGTCCCGCCACCGAACAACCATTGAGACAATGGCTTCACACCGGCCTTTCCGATCATTGGTAAGCAATATCCCCAAGGCCATCTCTAACCTTTCACGCATCGGCACCACTAGCAACCCTGTGGCGGAGGACCTCTTCACCAACCCTATCGATCGGACCGCAACTTCATCATCTCCTAAAGAAAACATCTCATCTTTGCGCGATGAGCTCCACGGCCACGGCGACTGGTCTAACCTCCTCGACCCCCTCCACCCTTGGCTCCGCCATGAGATCATCAAGTATGGCGAGTTCTCACAAGCCACCTATGACGCTTTCGACTGCAACTCTTTCTCAAAATACAGTGGCAGCAGCTTATACAGTCCTTCTCGTCTGTTTGAAAAGCTCGGTTTAACCGGCAATGGCTACTGCATCACCAAATACATCTATGCCATGTCCAACGTCGAGCTCCCGAGGTGGCTGGAACACTCCCTCAATGCAGACACTTGGAGCAAAGACTCAAACTGGATGGGCTTTGTCGCGGTGAGTGATAACGCCGAGTCTAGGCGGATTGGCTTCCGTGACATAGTTGTTGCATGGCGCGGTACCGTCTCGCCAGCCGAATGGTTGGAGGACATGCAATTGAAACTAGAACCATTACGCGATGGAGAAGGACATGTCAAGGTTGAGCATGGTTTCCTCAGCATCTACACGTCTAAAAGCGAGGCCACGAGGTATAACAAGTCCAGTGCTTCTGAGCAAGTGATGGAGGAAATCAGGAGACTAGTCGCTCATTACCGTGGGAAAGGCGAGCAGGTGAGCCTCACCATCACAGGCCACAGCCTCGGTGGAGCCCTCGCACAACTGAACGCCCACGAGGCGGCTTTATCGTTCCCTGACCTCCCAGTGAGTGTCATCTCCTTTGCTGCGCCGAGAGTGGGGAACGACCCGTTCGGAGACGAGATGATAGAACGGGATGTGAAGGTGCTGCGGGTGGTAGTGAAGCAGGATGTGGTTCCCAAGTTCCCTGGAGTTTTACTCAATGAAAGGCTAATTAAGATGTTGAAATGCATCTCTGGATTGCTTGACTGGGTGTATGCACATGTTGGCTCGGAACTGAGCTTGGACGTGAATGCATCACCTTATCTAAAACATGGATTTGATTTGGTTGGATTTCATGGTCTGGAGATGTACATGCATCTTGTTGATGGTTACCTGAGTGAGGACGCCGGATTCCGGCCTGATGCTCGGCGAGACATCGCTTTGGTGAACAAGTTCAGCGGAATGTTGCGCGATGAGCTGAAGATACCACCGTCATGGGACCAACCGGAGAATAAGGGGATGGTGCGCAATGCGCATGGTCTGTGGGTAGTGCGGCAGAGAGCGCCGGAGGATATCCCCTCATCATACAGGCATTGGAGGCTGGTGGTTTTACCTTAAAAGCTTTTAAGATTGCTCAACCATTTTTGGGTTATATATATATATATATATATATATATATATATATATATATATATTGACAGGATTTTTGGGTTATATTTGTTGCAACAAGAATATAATAAGCACATCAAGCACATTAATGAAAGTTCAAATACATGTAAAGAGCAACAACTCTGATATATGTATGAAGTTCAAGCCCTTAAATTAATGAAAGTTCTCATTTTTCTTATTTCAAAATCTTTTCTTCTGTTTTTGCTTCTACTTAAAAACAAGATTGGTGTGTTGGGTAATTCATTTGATTGAGTATGCTCTCAAGTTCTAATCCCCACCCCATAAATAAGATAAGCAATTTGTGTAATTCATAGTGAGCACAAAACTCCAGGGTTTGAATCATCACATCTATAGTTTTTTACTTGTCTCCCTCCTCAAAAATAACCAAATCATTTGCCGCCCCTTACCTTTCAATAATACCTCATAATTCCCTCTTTTATTTTTATTTTATTTGTCACCCGTTGTGTTAGTTATCCAACCAAAGGTTTTGAGTAGTTTATAAAAAATATTTAAAAAACAAAATAAAAGACAAAAATATCTTTTTTCCATAATTGTTATTTACCCATGATTAATAAACAATTAAGAAATTCTAAAAAGGGTTATACTTTCTACAAATAAATTTATATTAAATATAGAAAATATGGTTTATATATATATATATATATATATATATATATATATATATATTAATAATATACATTAAAAAATTATTTGTAAGATATTCAAAGTAAACAAAATAATTAGATTTTTTTTTGAAAAATTTATATTTTTTAGAAGAAAAAATAATAATAGTAATACTATATTTTATCACCAACAAAATACATCTTTCAGAATTATTGAAAATAGAAAAGGTGAGAAAATTTATTAAAAATGATATTACATACAGAAAGGATAAAATGATCAATTTATATATATTAGAACTTTAGGTTTTATATTTAACCCAAGTTAAAGTATAAAACTTTAGTCAAGGGAGTGACAAGTAAAATAAAAATAAGGGAGGAGATTATAGGGTATTATTAAAAAATGAGGGAGTGAGAAATGATTTGGTAATTTTTGAAGGGGTGGCAAGTAAAAAACTCTTTCAACTAAATACAAAAAAATCTTCATCTCTCAATAATTATGGAATGCTGTGGGGCAAGAGTATGGTGACCATTTACCACAAGGGGAACATATTAACCTTTAAAGGATTATATTCAAAGAGAACATAATGAGCAATGCCTTGAAAATGTTGAAAGAAGAATTTTAAGAACTTGAAAAATGTTATTTCCATTAATTAATTACAAATTTTATGGGTAGAATTTAATAATTTATTAATGAAAGATAATCAAAGTGTAAAATGTTTTTTTTTCTTCAAAAATTGTTTAACCAAATCATAGGTGTGGTGATGTCATCCAAAAAAAAGGAAGGTTGTTTCAAAATTTTGTGAGTGGTTTGTCATAATTAAGCACGATCATGATGTTGTTGTGATTATATAAACTAAAGGTTTGTTTTTTTTATATTTTCTTTATATTTTCTTTTTTTAATGAAAATGGGCGAACCACATCTCACTAAAAATAGGTTGAACTCAGACTTTGTATGCCCTAAGCTTTGGATCCCAAACACTTTTGAAACATGTTTTAGAAATTTATTGACATTATTTTAGATTTATTATTAACTATTATTTATGAAATGTTAATTAGCTATAATTTCTTTGTCTGATGCTATATTTGATTATGTTGGATTCATTATGATTTTCTAATACATCTTCAAATATGACCATGTTTCGACCTTTGTTAATGGGGGTTAGCATTGACTATGTCGACGCACCTCTGATATGGACTGGTTTAGTATCGAGCCATTGCTTCGGGATGTGTGTGATCCATTGTCTTGGAATATGTGTGATTCATTGTCTCGGAATTCATGTTACGTCAATGCATTGGGATCAATGTTATCCATTACTTAAAGATTCTGCATTCCAGGTCACCTCGAGATACATGTTCCCGTCAACTCGGATTTCACTTTCTGGGCCTTCTATCCTGCTATCTTTATTGTGCCTTTCTCTTTTCTCTATCTCTATCTCTATTTTCTAGCCGTCATTTTTTTTTGTTTCTCTCTTTTTTTCTTCCTTTTTCAGTGTCTCTATCTTCTGGCTTTCTCTTTGTGCTTGCTCCTCTCTCTTCTCTTCCTCTTTTTTTTTTTTTTATCTATAATGTATGTTTTTTCATCCACTAGAGAATAATGCTCCTGATAGGAAGTTTGGCATGCTCCAACAACCGACATACTTTAACACCCATCTCTTACTGAGATAGATGTAACACCAGCCAAGTCAGGAGGGTATCCTGTGTCTAAGGCTGTAAACTTAGCAATCTAATCACAATGAAGTACTCAAATAAATTCAATATAACATGAACATAACCGGTTACACACCAGGAGTTATATTCAAACAAGAGTCATAAATGAGTACAACATAATAAGTCATAGGCAACTACGACCCCAAATACACTGAAGCAAATAAAGATAATGTCAAATACAACCCAACAAGACTAAACATAAAGATAAGGTACACTAGAGACAGCTAGACTTCGATCCCTGCTCGCGACATGAGCTACTACCCAAATCTCTGTTTAGATCTTGTAATAGAAAACAAGAACTGAAGGGACTAAGCTATACAAGCTCAGTGAGTATAGACAACTCTGCCAGGTATTATACATACCTGTCTCTCGACAGAAACTATACTAAAATACTAGTATATGAACATATGCAATTATAAATCATGAGGGTCAGCATAATTATCTTAAATCATGATAAGCATACCAACACAGTTAGAAACCTGAAGAAAGCACACATGCAATCTCACATCATATCAAGCATATAATCAATATGTATATGCAATAGCATCGTACCCTACAAGCATGTACCCCTAGTTCGAATGCCTATGAAAGGACTCCAACTCTCATCATGGAACAGCGGTATACAACTACATGATCCTGATGATCGGGAACAACGATATACATCTATATGAGCCCGGTACTTGACGACCAACGGTATACATCTACATGTGTACGTCAAGTATACATCTCGTATCCGATATGGGCACTCACAAGAGTCAGAAAGGGGTTTTTATTAAAAGAATGACTTTCGCAAACATTTATGTTTTAAGAGAAGCGATTGAAAACAAAGTCCCTTTCTTAACCCGGTATCGTCTACTTTATATCTGGGCTATATCCTGAGCCCTGCTCGATCCCTCATACATAACTAACTAAGGTGCAGCCTATGATATATGAAATAATCATTTTCTACCCCTTAGGGTTTCACTTTACCATTTCTCATGCTCTTTAAAATTTAATCAATTATACTAGCATGAAATTACTATGCAAATATAGCGATAAAATCTATCGGCAACCAAAGACCGATATAAAACTCATAAGAATACGAGAAAACCGAATCACGACGAATACATGAATAAAAACTATATTTACGAAGATGTCCCCTCACCTGAAGTCCTTCGAAAGTTCCTAGGTTTGGCTCGGTCCTGCTGATGCTCTCGTAGGACTTTTACCCTTTCCTATAATTAATAATAATAACTAAATAAATATGAATTTCATATTTTTCATAACTTAGTTCTATTGCTTTAAAATACGAAGATTATGAATACATAAATCGTATTCTTAGCTTAGACTCTTATTTAAACTTGAAGGAGCATGTTAAAGACATTAAGCTCCCCAAAACATGCTTTCCTACTTAACATGCATTTCATGTCGTCAAGACCCTTAGAATGCCCCTAAGCATAATTAATTAGCCAAGATCCATTAATCTAAAGCATGAACAATTAGGCATGTTAACATGGGTACTAATTGAACATTAATACTTAGAATTTTTCATGAAATTTCGGCAACACCTCCTTTGTTTCTAGGCTCCCAAATTAATACAAAAATTCCATATTAACATCCTAACTAAAACATGAATACATGGCAATTCATTCTACAACCATTAATCACTTGTTCCTAAACAACAACATCATGCCACTATAATTCCATGACTTCTTCAACCCTTAATTAGAATTCATGCAAATCCAAGCCTTTAATCTAGGGTTTTCTCCCAATTTCAAGTTCATAGAATAAGGGAGGGACCTCGCTGAAATCTGCCTGACAGGGAGGCAAAGCCGGTCAGAGCTCCACTGGCGGGTCAGAGCTCCACTGGCGGCTGTCCCTTCTTGGGTTTCAAACACCCTCGTTGGAGCCGCAGGAGTCGCCGGAGCGAGGGGGGGGGGGGGGGGCTGCTGGTGGTCGTTGGCGGCCGGAGTTGGGGCACTTAAGTCGGCCAGGTGGAGCTCGAGGATGGGCAAGAGGAAGCTGCAGTGGCGTCTCCGGGCGGTGGGGCGCATGGACAGCGGCGGAATCCGGGCAGCGGCCGCGTGCGTGGAGGCCGGGGAAGCGCAGGTGGCGGACGGAGGGGGTCGCGATCACGGCCGAGTAGAGGGCGGCCGGCGGCAGGGTGTGGATCAACGACGAGCGCAAGTAGGGCTCGGGCAAGCTCGAGAGGAAAGGGATCGAGAGAGAGGGACGATGATCTCTCCTTTTCTCTTCAATTCAACTTGATTTAAATTGAAGAAGACTTAGGTTTGCCAACTTAGATTTTATATAAATCTATATTATAATCTTCAATTCTTTAATTAAACATATCATTCTAGCTTTATGTCGTGTTGATGCCAAAAACTGGTCCACGTCCCGCTTCGGCTACTGTTGCCTCGAGATCTGGCCTCAGCTTTCGACCAACGGTTAAAATTTATAGTTGGTGTGGAAGCTTACTTCTGTTTACGAACAAGGAGCGCAGAGAACATCCTAAAATTCCGACCGGAATTACCCATAGGCGAACCTGTAAAAAGGAGAGGGCAGTGATCGGAATTGGGCCTCTCTGCCCGGATTCAGCTCCGATGCTTAAGTCAGAAAACTTGAGTAAAGAGTCTTAGATTTAGGCAGTTCTTTGTGTGATCAGTTTTTTGGATCCCTTTTCTTCTATTAACGCTCTCCTTTTATAGCACCTTAGAGGCGGTTCAGGAAAGGCGGTGGAATAAGGCGGTGAGTTAGGTAAATATCTCCTAAGGCGGTAGGAAAATATCTGCTGCCTAGCGCGTAGATGCCACGTAGGTAAAATAGGATAAATATCTGCCTTTGTAGCAAGTGGATAAGGCCTACTCCTTTGTAGAGGCGTTAGATATTTATCTCTCTCTCCCCACCTCACGCATATGTATAAGAGGGTTGCTACAATTCACCGGACTTGTTGGTAGGATTGAATCCTCCACGTTATTTACTTAACGGAATTGTGCAAAGGTGGTGATATTGCCATGTGGCCAAAGGAACAAGTGGTCCTTTAGGTCAATGACACTGTCTTCACCAAATATATCCGTAACACTAGTCCCCCCAAAGTGTACTTGTTAGAAAATCTGAGGGGTGAGCTAACCGCCGCGTTTAAGCTTGGTTCGAGAACAAGTATCGTTCTTAGTTGGCATGTCTACGTAGGCGTAGGCTTCGTGTACGGTTACTTACGTCTAAAGTACACGTGTTTTAATAGGCGACAGTCGTTTACTGTGTTATCCTTTCGCTGTTATCGAGGTAGATTTTTGCTCCGGAATTCTCGTCTATAGTGCCGATAGGTTCTCCTATTTAAGGGCTTGTATGGATGGCGAGTTTGAGGCAGAAATCTTTTGTACTCTTGTATCTTTGTATCATGGCTCAGCGCTTGTCTTTTTATAAGTTTTTTACTTTTTCTCAATGTTCTCGACACTTACGAATTCCCAGCTCTTTTTACGAGCATCTATCGGAACTAAGGACTGGAGTGATCCACTTGGTAAGTCCGAACGGCTGTGTATGGCCGGCTATTCTGTTGATCGACAGGGGGGTAGGTGAGATGAGCATCGACGCTGGGTGGGAAGCTTTTCATGTCGATCACGTCGTGGAAGCGGGGGACCTCTTAATTTTTACCTATTCAAGGGGTATGCGTTTCGAAGTTGAGATGTTCGGAGACGACTCTTGCCGCAGAGAGGTGGGCCCCACCTTAAGCCCGTCGTGCGAACCAGTTCCCCTAGTAATAATGGGGACAGTGACGGTTGCGAAAGTCTGTGTGTCTCTTCTGAGTCTTATCCGAGCGTGTCCTCGGACGGGTCTGCGGATATTTAGCTTTAGTCCGTCGGACAATATGTTTTTGTTTTGTTTGTTTTGTTTGTGTTCGTCATGTAACCTGAATAAATGACGTTTGTCGTTTTGCTTCTAAATCTTTTGGCATTTTTATGAAGCCTTCACTGGCGATCCTATGTTGGAGTGTGTGGTTTGTCTCATACGGTACAGGCTCTACCTTCCACTTAACGCTCATTGCTCCCTAAGATGACACGTGTCCCCTCTACTATTTAGCATTAAAGGGGGGTAGTGGCGCGACGTGCGCGGCGTGCGCGTTTGTCAATGTCATGATGGGTGATGAGCGTGGCTTTCTATGTGTGTCAGGCGGCGCTTGGTATTGCTGACGTGGGCAGAATTTTGAACTGTTTTGAGGAGGTGTAATGATGGTTATTTGAACGGTCCAGATTTGTGGACCTTTGGTTCAACGGTTCTGATCGGAATATAATCCGGAGATCTAACGGCCATGGATTCGTTGCCTTTGTATATAAGCGAAATCGTACAGGCAGAAAAAGGTTGTTTCGAAAATCGAATCGCGTCTTCTTCTTCAGGTTTCCTCTTCTCCGGCGAGCCCTGGTTTTGAGCTTTCTGCGTTTTTCTTGTCTTTTTCCTTTTCTAAGGTAATGGCTAGTCGCATCTTCCTCCTCTAGTTCTTCCTCATGAGCCCTCGATTCCTTCTCCGTCCAACCCTACGGTTTTCGTCAGCGATTCCCGTAACTTGGAGGCGTTCTCCAATTGGGGGTTGTGGGTTCACCCTGCCTCTCGGGCAATGGGTAGAGGGTCGGATACGTTCATAAGCCTTCTAGGGCAGAAGGATGTAGATGACTTAGTAGAGAGATATGAGATAGACCTCCCTCTATTCGAGTTTAGGGTTCCTTGTTCAGGGGAGAAGGCGAGTGCTCCCAGGGAGGGGGAGATAGCTGTCTATCAGGATGCGTTGCTAGAAGTCAGAAAACTTGAGTAAAGAGTCTTTGATTTTTGTGTGATCAGTTTTTTTGGATCCCTTTTCTTCTATTAACGCTCTCCTTTTATAGCACCTTAGAGGCGGTTCAGGAAAGGCGGTGGAATAAGGCGGTGAGTTAGGTAAATATCTCCTAAGGCGGTAGAAAAATATCTGCTGCCTAGCGCGTAGATGCCACGTAGGTAAAATAGGATAAATATCTGCCCACTGTAGCAAGTGGATAAGGCCTACTCACTGTAGAGGCGTTAGATATTTATCTCTCTCACCCCACCTCACACCCTGTATAAGAGGGTTGCTACAATTCCGATGGACTTGTTTGTAGGATTGAATCCTCACGTTATTTGCCGAACGGAATTGTGAAAAGGTGGTGATATTGCCATGTGGCCAAAGGAACAAGTGGTCCTTTAGGTCAATAACACCTGTCTTCACCAAATATATCCGTAACATGTCGCCTCAATGAATTAATTTAATTTATCTCCTAACTTTATGTCACATCGCCCTTTAATTAATATTTTCTTTTCAATAATTCATCGACCCAGATCCGGAAATGCCGGGTCCATGATTCCAACGGCACGGGCGCACTGTAATATCACGGGGTCTGTCTCTCGTCAGACCAGATCTGAGAATATCGGATTTTGACTCGTCCGATCTATTTTATCGAAACTCTAAGCCCTTGTTTGGTTCAAAGGGGAAGTTTGGAGAGGAGGGGTGAGGAGGAGTTTGGAGGGGAGGGATTTGAAGGTTTTGAAAAATTTTATGTTTGGTTCAATGGGAGAGTGAGAAGGAGGATTTTTTTTTTTTATTTGGTCGTAAGTAAGAGTGAGAAGGAGTGTAATGTGCATTTGACCAATTTGCCCTTTAGTATGAAACAAATAATGATAATATTTGGTTGGAGGAAAGAGTGAGAAAAAGTGTAATGTGTAGTATTACTATTAATTTAATACTAATTAATATTAATTATATTAAAGCTAAAAATTATATGAATTTCAGTATAATTAATACTAATTATTAAATCAATATAATTTTTATTACTATTAATTATATTAGTATAAAAGTTAGTATTAAACTAATTAATATTAATTATATTAAAGATATTAATTATATTAATTTAAGTATAATTAATATTAATTATTAAACCAATAAAATTTTTATTATTATTAATTATATTAGTATAAAAGTTAAAATTAAACTAATTAATATCATTTATATTAAAGCTAGTATAAAAGCTAGGACTTAGATGAAATTTTAAAAATAAGTGGAGGGTAGGATGATATTTTTAAGTGATTTTTTGAGTTTAAAAAATAAAAACTTTTCCACCCCTCCAAAAAACCCCGATTTGGGGGAGTGGAAAATGAGGAGTTTGGAGGGATTTGTCACCCCTCCACACCCCTCCTCACCCCCTCTCACACCCCCAACCAAACACAAAAAAAACCCAAAACCCCTCCTCACCCCTCCAAAAATCTCCAACCAAACAAGGGGTAACATTTGGCTGGTATCACCCACATAATTAATCTTGATTAATTAACACTTAGTAAATCTCCCAATTAATTAACCGAGGTTATTTTTATTATCCACTTCCAATTATTCCAAGTGTAAGTGGCCTGGCAGAATAAGGCTTTCCTTAGGCCTATTAGTTGCGAGGCTGAATTTAAATTAATTAATCCTCGATTTTCTTTAATTGAGTTTTAAAATAATTAATTTATTTTTCATGCTAATTAATCTCCTTAATTTTTGAAATTTTTTTGATTTATTTACTTAGAAAATTCAAGATGAGACACATATAATTAATTCAGTCACGGTATGATAGTGTCTTCGTTTGTTGAGGGGTGTGATAAACAATAACGAGTCACATTATCCAAAAGAAAATTTTTTCTTTTAAAAAAAATGGAATTCTAATATAATTAAAATATCAAATTTTATTAAGATTATATATATACTTTCAACACTTTTCTTGTCAGGCACCTTTTCTCTGCGTTTATCACGAGGGGCTTGGCAAGAGAGAGAGATGATAATAAAAGTCGGATCCCTTAATGGCGGTCGAACAATTTTGAGTACTTGGCCCTTTGCAGGTTTTTGAATTCGAGCTACTTTGTTCAGCCTCTCTAGAGGACATTTCTGAAGTTAGTTCCTTAGTGGGAAATACACGTAGTTGTTGTTGAGGTCGGGCCCTTAAGAGGGTCGTTAGGCGAGTTGTTGGGCACTCTTCTGCGAGACTTGAATCAACGAATCGTCAAGGCTGAGCCCTCCATAGAAGGTCACTAGGGCATGCCCATAGACACTCCTCCGAAAGAGCTTATAGTAGTCGATCATTTAGGCCGAGCCCTCCAGATAAGGTCACTCGGTCGTGTCCATAGACGCTCTTCCGAAAGAGTATATAACAGCCGATCATCGAGGCTGAGCCCTCCAAATAAGGTCACTTGCCCGTGCCCGTATGTGCTTTTTCGAAAGAGCATATATATAGTAGCTAATTGTCGAGGCCAAGCCCTTTAGAGAAGGTCACATGTTTGTACCCGTCGGCGGTCGCTCGGCCGTTAGAGGAATATTGAACGAGCTAAGGTATTTTCGGCCCTTAGAGGGACTTGGAACGGGCTTAGGTACTCAGCCCTTAGAGGGACTTTGAACAAGTATAGGAGCTTACCTTTAGAAGGACTTTGAATAAGCAGAGGAGCTCGACCCTTAGAGGGACTTTGAATGAGCTAAGGTGCTTGACCCATAGAGGGACTTTGAGCGAGCTAAGGCGCTTGACCCTTAGAGGGACTTTGAACGAGCTGAGGAGCTCGACCCTTAGAGGGACTATGAACGAGGTAAGGCTCTCAACCTTTAGAGGGACTTTGAATGATCTAAGGTGCTCAACCCTTAATGGGACTTTGAACGAGTTGAGGGGCTTGGCCCATGGAGGAACTTTGAATGAGCTAAGGCTCTCGTACCTTATAGGGGCTTTGAGCAAGTTAAGACCCCCGACCCTTAGATGGACTTTGAATAAGCTACGGATCTCGGTTCTTAAAGGGACTTTGAATGAGCTAAGGTGCTCGACGGGACATTGAATGAGGCAAGGAAGTGGAGAAGTAGGAGTTGTACTTGACGCTACGAAGGAGGAAATCTTTCATCTTTATTGATGGTAGCGGTGGAGATGTCCAACATGATACGGCCACTTAAGATTTTACCCTCCCATGTTCATGAGCTAATAGGTGTCGGTCGGACGACCTTCTTTACAACATAAGGATCTTCCTAGTTGGGGGTCAGCTTCCCCATCCGGCTTTTGTTGCCTTGGAAGTTGTTATTTTGCAGGACCTAGTCTCCATGTTCGAATTGAACATCCTTTACTCGGGAGTTGTAGAAGTGTTTGACTCTTTGGCAGTAGGCCACGGCTCGAACACAAACTTCATCCCTCTTTTCTTCAAGGAGGTCGAGCTCTGCTCAGAGCCTTTCCTCATTGGTTCCTAAGGTAAAGGCTTGTGTCCAAAGTGTCAGCATTCTTATCTCTGCCATGATTACAACTTCAATGCCCAAAGTGAGGACAAAAGGGGGGTCTCCCCAGTGGGTGTCCGGCTGGTCGTCTGGTATGTCCATAATGCACTCAGGATTTCATCCACCCAGCTATATCCATCCCGAAGGACTCGAGACTTCAAGCTTTAGAGCAGGGTTCTTTTAATTACTTCAACTTGATTGTGTGCTTGAGGATGAGTTACAGAAGTGAGCCTTTCTTGGATGCCTCATTCAGAGCAAAATTTCTTGAAGACCCTGTTATCGAATTGGCAACCATTGTCGGTGATAAAGGCTACTAGGATTTAGAATCGGCAAATGACCTATTACCACAAAAAGCCTCGGCATGTCTTCTCGATGATCGTCGCTTGAGGCTATGCTTCTACCCATTTGGTGAAGTAGTTGATGGCAATGATCAAGAACTTCAACCCTCGAGCGACCACGGCGAAAAGACCGAGGATGTCAACTCCCCATAATGTTAATAGCCTCGGGCTCACAATCGAAGTCAGTTGTGCTGCAGGTCACCTTTGAATCTTCGAGTGGCGCTGGCATGCGTCACACTCCTAGGTGAATTTTGTAGCATCCTTAGCTAAAGTGGGCAAGTAGTACCCTTGCTGGAGGACCTTGGACTCATGGCTATGCCTCCAAGGTGATCTCCCCCGATGCCCTCGTGTATCTCATGAAGGACGTAGTCGGCGGCGGAAGGGTGTAAACAACACAAGGAAGATAGAGTATACGACCTCTTATACAATCAAATATTTAGTATTTTTTAATGGCATAACCTGATAATGATTTGTTGGGCTTCTTTAGGGTCAGACGAAAGAGATCCATCTCGGAGTTAGATTTGGATGGGATTAATCCAACACGGCTCCTCTTCACTTTGTTGCACTTCCATATATTTGAAGTTGAGAGGCTGCTTGAGGTCACATTGGGTGAGGAGACAAACCTTGATAGGGCGTCTGCTTCCTGATTCTGAGCTCGGGGAATCTTGATGATCTGGAACTGTGGAAAGCTGGAGATGATCTTCTTCAGCCTTATACTTGATCATATTGTCTTTCCTTGCCTCAAACTCCTCAATCGTTTGGCTAGCGACTAGTTGAGAGTTAGTGTGTGTATGGAGGCTTCACGCTCCGAGGCCTAGAGCTAGCTGTAGCCCGACAATAAGAGTCCCGTACTTGGCCTCATTATTGGTTACCTTGAACCTAAACTTAAGGACCGTAGAAGTGATTTATCCCAAAGGAGAGCGTACGACCAGACTTACTCCAGATTTCTCCTCAGTGGCCGAGCCGTCCACATATAAAGTCCATCGTGTGGAGGGGGCATCTTCTTTCGTTGTCAACTCTGCAGGGGGAAGATCGTCACACTCTAGGGTAGTCAGCTCCACTATGAAGTTGGCGACCATTTGTGCTTTGATGGTAGTGCAGGGCTTGTAGTTGATCTCAAACTCTCCAAGTTCAATCACCCACTTAATTAGTCTATTGGATGTCTCTAACCAATGGAGGACTTGCCTCAGGGGTTGATCAATGAGCATATTGACCTTGCGAGCTTAAAAATAAGGCCTCAGTCGCCGGACCGAGGTGATGAGAGCAAAGGTCAGCTTCTCAAGCAAGAGGTATCTCGACTTCGCATCGTTGAGAACCTTGCTCATCTAGTAGATCGACTTTTACACTCCCTCTTCTTCCTTCAGGAGAATTGGGTTGACTACCGAGGAAGCACCAGCTAGGTATAGGTAGAGATCCTCTCCGAGCCGAGGCTAGGCCAACCGCATCGGGGACTTGAGGTAGTCCTTAAGCTGCACGAGAGCATCCTCGTACTTCTCGGTCCACTCCACCTTTAGTACCTTCCGCAAGGCTTGGAAGAAGGGACGATTCTTCTCTCCAGCTCTTGAGATGAAGCGTCCGAGAGCTGCTTGACGTCCATTAAGTCTCTGAATCTCTTTGATCGACTTCAAGGACCCAATCTCAACTATCGCCTTGATCTTCTTAAGGTTAGCCTTGATGCCTCGCTAGGTCAGCATGAATCCCAGAAACTTTCACAAACGAACGCCGAAGGCGTACTTTCTCAAGTTGAGGCGCATACCGTATGCTCAAAGGGCTTGGAAGTCTTCTTGCAGATTGGTTGTGTGATGTTCGGCCTTCTCGCTCTTCACTAGAATGTCGTCCACGTAGGCTTCAACATTCCTTCCGATCGATCTGCTTCTCGAAGACCTTTTTTACCATCCTTCGAAAAGTTACATCATCGATTTTGAGGCAGTAGAGCATCACCCTGAACTATAAGTGCCTTTAGTAGTGACGAATGAAGTCTTCTCTTCATTGGATTCAGACTTCTGGATATGGTTGCATCCTGAGAATGCATCCAAGAAGCTAATCATCTCATTATCGGACGTAGAGTCAAACAGATTATCAATCAAAGGCAAAGGGAAATAGTCCTTTGGGCAGGCTTTATTTAATTCTGTAAAGTCTATGCACATTCTCCATTTCCTTGAGGGCTTTTTCACCAGAACTATATTAAACAACCAATATGGATAACTTACTTTCCTGATAAAGTTTGCTCTTCTTCTGCAACCTTCTGTCGTTCTAGATCAAACTCCTTCGCTTCTGCACCACTGGCTTGCAAGTTTGGCCTATGTTGAGGCGGTGCCCAATGAGATCTCGGCTTACCCTTGGCATGTCTTCCGAAGACCAAGCAAAGAGATCAGAATTGTTCTGTAGGAGTACCATGATCTATTCTTGTTGCTCGTTCTGTAGTTTGGATTTGAAATGGAAAACCTGGTCTAGCTGGGCCCCGACGAGGGATAGTGCGATTAGCTCCTCGACTAGTGTCGGTCGATGGTCTTGATCACCCTCGGCCTTATCAGGCTCTTCAAAAGCTAGGGTCTTAAAGCAGATGGTACGTAGGGATCAACACAGCCTGTGCTTATCTCTAGAATCTTCATTAGCAGATAGTACGTAGAGATGACCGCCCTTAGGCTTGTCGAGAATTAACTTGTAACTGGATGGGCAGTGGAAGTTGAGGAAAATTGCCATCATCGTTGATAGTTAGCTCGAGCTTCCAACCGTAATAGGAGCGCAAGACTCCCTCGAGGTGTACGATTCCTCCTAAGAACCCCACCACTGGGGACTTTACTGGTTGCAGTTGTTCTACCCCAAGCTTAATCCTCTTGAAAGTGTCCTAGAATATGACATCGACAGTGATGTGTGTTATCTCTCCCGCGAGTGTACAGGAGCTATCAAGGAGTATAGTACCTCAAGGGTAGGGAAGTCAAATCCACGGGGACCAACGCTCCTAGTACTAATTCACCTTCTATTATGTAGCCTAAAAATATGGGTGATGATTTAATCCTAACTAAGAAATCTAAAGAACTAAATTGAACAGTTGTAAAATCTAAGGTAATAATTCATAACAAAGATTATGGCATCCCGGATCTCTAGCCCCCTAGGATTCCCTTGCTCGACTAATTTCCTTATATTGGTAATCAAATTGATATTCTTTTGGACCATGAGAAACCCTAACTAGTACCCCGAACCCTCGGCAGCCAAACCCTAATCCTATACGACGACCCTAATCGCCCTACGACTGCATTAAGTTTTGTGATTCCTATTATTAGGTTTTACCCTAATCCGGAAGTGGGACACCTTACACCCAATCTCATGGTGTGTACTCACCCCCTACTATTTAAGCCATAATCTAGCATGATCGGGATCTTTCTACCAAATAAGGCAATTAATATATGCAAATTGAGGTTCTCGCACTAGCAATTTGCAAGTATTAAGCACAGATAGATGGTTTACGAGAACGATTCAAAGACCAATATCATAAAAGAAAGAAAATATCAACAAATTCATCCTAAGGTTCTAGAGTTCGAGGCACCACAGAAGATTTAGCCTCTCATACTAAGAAAACCTAACACAAGATCTAAAGAAGAAGGCATGAATAAAAGTGACGGACTTCCCAGATTGATGTCTTCTCCTTTTTCAAACTCCACCGAAAACCCTAGCCGTCAGCGGAAGAATCGCCAAAAGTCCACTGATAAGTTGCATCTTACGACAATTTATAGACTTCAAATTTAGGAACCACGGGCGTGTTTAGCCTGTGCTTATCTCTAGAATCTTCTATAGTTGAATTAGGGTGTTTTACAGGAATCCCGAGATCAATACAGCCTAAACACTAACAGAACACAACCATGTTCGTGCTCTGAGCAAATGGACCGTTCACATCGAAACCCTAATTCTGGAGTTTGCGATCAAGCATCCCCAAAACTTCTTCTTCTCGGCATGCATGGTCAAGTCTGGTCCCTGTGAGATAAAGTGTGTTTCCTTTTCTGGCAAGGAATTCCTCTCTCTTCTAATCATTTTTTTGTCGCAATTGGGAATGCCCTTAGCTTCCTTTGTTATATAACTAGCAAAGTATCGGCGCATGGCTCAAGATTTAAAAAACAATATATATTGCTTCTTGAGTAATGCGAGGAAAAGAAATAAACTTATTCTAAAATAACAGTTACATTAACACACTAGCAGAAAAAAAACTAGTCTTTCATTGTAAAATAAAGCAAATTAAAATAAAGTACCTTTTCATTTATGATTTGGTCAAGAATGATCAATTTGACAATAGAATTTTGCATGACTTAATTAAATTATCTTTAAGTGCTATTCAAGTCAGCCATAGTCGGGTCCAACAATAACAAACTAGCTTAGGGGAGGTTGTTGAAGTTATATATATATATATATATATATATATATATATATATATATATATATATATATATATCACGCCCTGACCCGATCTCCAAGCCTCGGGCATGTGCACAGACCAGCCGCACCCAACTGGAAACGAGCCTCACTCAGATACAAAGCCTATGCAATAAAAAAGTATGCAATAAAATAAATCAAAATATTCATAAATAATCAAACTCAGAGTTCTATAGCGGAATATAAAATCAGGGCAAAATACCCTATAACAATCTATATAGAATCAGGCCCTATAAGGTTCTACAAACATATACAATCTCACATACAAAGGAGACCTGAGGTTCTTGAACCTTGGTAAGCTAGTCCCAAACCCTTGCACAGCTCCAAAAACCAATCCAGCTAATCACTCAAACCTGAAAGAAAGAAAATCAAGTGGAATGAGTGATTGGGTGCTTATATTGCATTCTATTGGTTGATTTTCATATCTAAATCATGCTTGAATTGTGTTATCTATGCATATGTATGATGAATTTTATATAATTGGATCATTTGCACCCTTAGCTTGTATTTGGTGTTAATTTGATGTGTTTGACATGTTTGAATGAACATGTGTGATCTTGGATGATTTTTAACAATAGCATAACTTTCAAAGAAATACAATTAAATAGCCTCACACATGTATTTCAATGTGTACTTGATGCTCATATACTTGGTTTGATTAGATTGTGTTCAGATCAAAATTTGGCATGTCAAACGAGAACCGAAATACGAATTTTACTGTTTTTTTCATATTTTTCAGGGTTGAAGTTAAAAAATCATAACTGGCTCCATTCTAATCAGAATCTTTCGTACAAAGTATTGTTGGAAATACAATTTGAAGATCTTCAACTTTGTATCAGACACTGTTCTCGTTGGAGGAGGTTTTCATATCTGAATTTTGGTTTGAAATTGACTGAGTTTTAGTAGAAGTACTTGACGGAGATCTGGAGGCAGAGAGATGCGATGAAATTGACCATAAATTTTGGTGGTTTTATCAGAATTTCTGATGCAAGGTACCGTTGGAAAGATCATTCAGAGATCTACAACTTTGCCAGAAATATCCATTCTCAAAAAAATAGATTTTGATTGCCGAAATTGCCCTTTGGAGTTCTAATGTCTGTTAAGAGCTTATTGGATCCAAATTCCAGATCCATTAACCCGTTAAGCTCTTAATGGATCTTTTGCTTTTGAAGACTAAAAAAGGGGCATGGCACAGCAAAAGAAAGGGGGGGAGCTTCTGGCCATTGGAGAAGAAAAAGAAATTTAGGTTTTCTTTTTCATATATTTGTAAGCTTGTGTTTTCTTCTTTAATCTTTGTGATTTAGACCATATGTATACTTAAACACTTGTAGATCTCTTCCCGATCTTTCTTTCTATCAGATTGCTTTTTCTTGGATTTGGTTTGGTTTTAATGAAAAGTTTGGTTTGATTTAAGATCTTGTTTCACTTTCTCTTTGTTACTTGAGGTATAGATCCCTCAAGAACCATCCCTCTAGTTAGGAAAGCTTTGATGTTTTGTATAGAATTAGAGGTATAGATTCCTCTATTTCTAGCAAGACTTAAGTTGAAGTTTCCTAACAGCTGCGAGGTCTATAGGTATAGAGCCCTCTAATCTTCTCGTTGCCAACCTTGAGGCTAGCCCATCAAATACTTAGGGGTATAGATTCCCTTGATGATCCGATTGTCCATGGCTAGTGACTCTTGGTTCTACCATGCCTAGAAACAAAGATTTGACAAACCATTTGGCTTCTAACCTTTGTGTCTTCACATGATATGATTGCATATTTTCCTAGACTAGGGTTCTAGTGACAGGGATGCTAGCTAGCGGGTGTTTGACGATCCATAAGTAGTCCTGATTTGAGAGATAGTGAAGGTTGAGTCTACGTCTTCCTCCAACTGTTATCCAACCTTTGTTTTTATCCTATTTATGTTGTAAACCTTGCAAACTTTATCTCAAAACAACAAAAACATCTTCTTTACTGTTTCCCTTTTTTTTGTATCTAAAAAGTTCCCTGTTTTGGATTTCATTGCTCCCTGTGGTAAATGATCTTGGGACTCACCCTTGTTAAACTTTGACAACTCTTGCGCTTGGGAGTATAAACTCATACATATCTGCGAGAGAGTCAAGTTTTTGGCGCCGTTGCCGGGGAGCAATCGGTAAATTTTTCAACTCGAAACAAAAACAAAAAGAAGTATCGACGAGGAGGTGTGCCAGAGTCGTCTACAACTACATATTACCTTTACCTGGTGACTTCTGTCCTTGTTTTTAAATTCTTAGTGTGATTGTGTATGCATATTTGGGTTAGAGATTCATCGAATCGATTGACACGTTTGCAGTCACACAATTTACTTGATAGTAAGACAGTTACTACACCTGCTAGCAATATGTCAGTTCACGCGGATCTCTGCATATGGGAGTGATAATGAGGACACTGTACCTCATGATTCAATCCCCGAACAAGGTAGGACACTACGTGACTACCTTCAGCCTAATCGTGCCAGTGCACCTTCATGTTTTGTTTTTCTGTCAATGCCAACAATTTTACTTTTAAACCTGGTATGATACCCTTAATTCCACATTTTCATGGAATGGATTATGAGAACCCTTACTTGCATATTAAGGAGTTTGAGGATGTTTGTTCAACATTTATGGATAGATCTTGCACAGAGGAAGTGATAAGATTAAAACTCTTTCCCTTCTCTCTCAAAGACAAAGCCAAGACATGGCTTAATTCACTAAGGCCGAGGTCAATAGGCACTTGGAAGGAAATGCAAACTGAATTCCTTAAGAAATTCTTCCCTTTGCATAGGACCACTGCTATAAATAGGCAAATTGTAAATTACAAGCAAAAGGAACATGAAACTTTCTACCAGTGTTGGGAAAGGTTCAAGGACCTTTTGAATTTATGCCCTCACCATGGTTTTGAAAACTGGCACTTGGTCAGTTTCTTTTATGAATCTTTGGATCCTAAAATGCGTCAATTTGTTGAGACTATGTGTAATGGAGAGTTCTTTACTAAAGAACCTGATGTTGCTTTTGACTATTTTGACTTTCTAGTTGAGAATGCCCAGTCTTGGGATTCAGTTGATCCACATGATAGGACAAAACCTGTAGAACATTCCCCTGGTATGTATTGATTAAGAGATAATGATGATTTGAAAGCTAGACTTGCTATGCTTGCTAGAAAAATTGATGCTTTAGAATTGAAAAAAGTGAATGAAATTCAGTCATCTAACCTTGATTTGAAGTGTTCTATATGCGATACACAGGGTCATAGCACTGATGATTGTCCTACACTCCCAGCATTCAAAGAAATTCTACATGGGTCTAGTGAAAATGTCAATTTTCTTTCAAAATCTGCTCCCAACCTTGGGTCTAACACTTATAATGTAGGTTGGAGGAATCACCCCAACTTTAGTTGGAGGAATGATCAGGGAACTGCTACTAATCAATTCAACAGTCCAGGACAGCCCCAATACAATCAACAAGCTGCACCTACATATAATTATCAAGCTAGACCTCAAGTACCCAAGCCAAGCTTGGAGGATACTTTGAATCAATTTATGCATACTCAACTAGCTACCAATGCCCAATTGCAGCAAGACATGACCTGAGACAAAAGCAAGCAATTCAAGATATTCAAAGTGCTATAACTAATTTAACTATCTGTTGTAGGTGCTTTGTGACAAAGGAAAATTCCTCGCTCAAGCTCAACCGAACCCTCACAAGCCCGTGATGGCTCGCCAAGAAGGAGGAGAGTCCTCCAACACAAAGCCCGATTACAAGCGATTACTACCTTGAGGAGCTGGAAAGTGATTGGAAAGCGGATGAGGAACCAAAGGAGGTGGTAAACTCACGAACCTCAATCTTTAGAAAAGTCAATTCCGTAAGACAATGAGGTACATTCTACTCTGTTCCATTTCCTCAAAGGTTAGCACCTATGCATAAAGACAAGCATCAAAATTTGAAATCATGGAAATCTTTAAGTAAGTTAGGATTAACATACCTTTGTTAGATGCTATTCAACAAATTCCTTCTTATGCTAAATTTTTAAAGGACCTATGCCTTTGTAAAGAGGAGGTTGAATGTTCAAAAGAAAGCCTATCTTCTTTGAGCAAGTTAGTTCCATTATTGAGAATAGTACACCTCCTAAATATAGAGATCCACGGATCTCCCACAATTGCTTGTACTATAGGCAAAAGAAAGATTTGGACATGCTTTGTTAGATCTTGGATCTAAGCGTCAATTTGTTGCCTTTTGATGTATATGAGCAGTTAGGCCTAGGAGAGCTTCAACCTACTTCAATTATGCTCCAAATTAAGTGAGATAGGTCTATTAAGGTTCCCAAAGGAGTGGTTGAGGATGTCTTAGTCCAAGTTGATAAATTTTATTATCCTGTGGATTTTGTTGTCCTTGATGTGAAGTTGACTAAAGGTCCTACTTGCCAAGCACCTATCATTTTAGGAAAATCCTTCTTGGCCACTTCAAATGCTTTGATTAATTGTAGAAGTGGAATTCTAAAGTTAAGTTTTGGTAACATGACTTTAGAATGGAATGTGTTTGATGCTTGTAGGCAACCTAGGGATCTTGATGAAATTCAAGAGAGTAATCTTGTAGAATCCCTGTTTGTTGATGATATTGATGAATCTTGTGTTGTAAACGGTCTTGCTAATTTAAAATTATTTGATCATGCTTCAGATTTGAAAGATGATAAAACTGATTTAGAGTTTGATACTGCTAAAGATTCTTGTTTTGTTTCTACAGGAAGAGTGCTTTGGACTCCAAGATTTGAACCTCTCCCACATTTTGAGAAAACAATTCAGCCTTCTTCAAAAGAATATCCTGAGCTGACATTGAAGCCTTTACCTGATGAGCTCAAGTATGCCTTTCTTGGACCAAATGATACTTTCCCTGTTATCATTTATGCTCACTTAGAGGATGATCAAGAGGAGAGGTCACTTCAAACACTTCGTGAACATAAGAGCTCTATTGGCTGGACGATGTCAGACATGCAAGGTATAAGTCCTATCATTTGCACACATAGAATATTTTTAGAGGACAATGGGAAGACATCTCGTGAGATGCAACGCAGGCTTAACCCTATTACTAAAGAAGTAGTGAAGAATGAGGTTTTGAAATTACTAAGTATGGGTATCATTTACCCTATTTCTTATAGCCGTTGGGTCAGTCCTACCCAAATTGTCCCTAAGAAGTCGCTTGATCAGTAGTTAAGAATGACAAAGGGGAGTTGATTCCAACTCGATCCCTTAGTGGTTGGCGGATGTGTATTGATTATAGGAAATTGAACGCCGCCACTAGGAAAGACCACTTTCCTTTGCCCTTTCTTGACCAAGTCCTAGAAAAGGTTGCAGGACATGCATACTATTGTTTTCTAGATGGATATTCAGGATATTACCAGATTGACATTGCTCCTGAGGATCAGGAGAAGACCACTTTTACATGTCCATTTGGTACTTTTGCATTTAGAAGAATGCCTTTTGGTCTTTGTAATGCCCCTGCCACATTCCAGAGATGCATGCTTGGAATTTTTAGTGATATGCTTGATGATTTTCTCGAGGTTTTCATGGATGATTTTTCAATTTTTGGAGATTCTTTTGATTCATGCATGAAAAACTTAGCTACTGTATTGGGTAGATGTGAGGAGAAGCACCTGCTCCTCAATTGGGAAAAATGTCACTTTATGGTGACAAGTGGTATTGTCCTTGGACATGTTGTGTCCAAGAAAGGGCTTAAGGTTGATCCAGCCAAGATTGAAGTTATTGCTAAGCTTCCTGTTCCTAAGAGTGTTAAGGATATTAGATCTTTTCTTGGACATGCTGGATTTTACAGGAGGTTCATCAAAGATTTCAGCCTAATTTCAAAGCCCTTGTGTAATTTGTTGAAAAATGATACTGAATTTGTTTGGAGTCAAGAGTGTCATAATGCTTTTGATACCCTTAAAACCCTCTTGACTACTGCACCTATTATTCAGCCCCCTGATTGGGATTTACCTTTTGAAATTATGTGTGATGCTAGTGATACGGCAATAGGGGCTGTTTTAGGACCAAGAAGGGACAAACTCCCTTATGTAATTTGTTATGCGAGCAAGACCTTGAATGATGCTCAAAAGAACTACACAACCACTGAAAAGGAATTGCTTGCTGTAGTCTTTGCACTTGAGAGATTTCGATCATATGTACTTGGTTTACCTATTATTATTTTTCTTGACCATTACGCTCTCAAGTATTTGTTGAAAAGAAAGATGCCAAGCCAAGGTTAATAAGGTGGATCTTGCTCCTTCAAGAATTCAACATCACTATTAAAGATAAGAAAGGAGTGGAGAGCGTTGTAGTGATCACCTATCGAGGCTTACTACTATTGTCATGCCACAACACCACCTTCTATCCTTACTTCTGATTCATTTTTTGATGAAAATTTGTATGTTATTCATACTTTACCTTGGTATGCTGATATTGTTAATTATTTGGTTGCAGGTAAGACCCCACCTACTTGGAGTAATAATGACGCTAAGAGGCTTAAGAGAGAGGCAAGGTCATTTTTCTTTGATGATCCTTACCTATTTAAATATTGCAATGATCAAGTAGTTAGGAAATGTGTGCCTAATAATGAGATACCTAGCGTCTTATCTTTCTGTCATGGATATGCTTGTGGAGGTCATTTTTCTGCTAGTAAGACTATAGCAAAGGTTTTGCAGTCCGGATTCTATTGGCCTAGCATGTTTAGGGATGCTTTTAATTTTTGCAAATCATGTGAAGCATGCCAAAAGCTAGGATGTGTTACTAGACGCAACATGATGCCCTTACAACCTATTTTAGAACTTGAGATTTTTGATTGTTGGGGTTTGGACTTTATGGGACCATTTCCAATGTCTTTTGGGAATGTGTATATACTTGTTGCTGTTGATTATGTTTCAAAATGGATTGAAGCCATCCCCTGCAAAACAGCTGACCATCATGTTGTGATTAAATTTTTAAAGCAAAATATTTTTGCTAGATTCGGTATGCCTAGAGCACTGATTAGTGATAATGGTACCCATTTTTGTAATCGTGCTTTTGCTGAGTTGATGAGGAAGTATGGAGTCCACCACAAGGTGTCCACTCCATATCATCCTCAATCTAATGGGCAAGCCGAGCTAGCTAATAGAGAAATAAAGTTGATTTTGCAAAAGACTGTGAATCCCTCACGTAAGGATTGGTCTTTGCGACTGACTGATGCATTATGGGCCTATAGGACAGCCTACAAGACCATACTTGGTATGTCTCCATACAGGTTAATATATGGCAAAGCCTGCCATCTACCAGTGGAACTAGAGCATAAAGCTTTATGGGCTGTAAAGAAATTCAATTTTGATGTTGCCCAATCTGGTGCAGCGAGGAAGCTGCAATTATGTGAGCTTGAGGAATTAAGGCGGGACGCATATGAAAACTCCAAATTAGCCAAGGAACGTATGAAAACATTGCATGACAAGCACATTATTAGGAAAACATTTCAACCTGATCAAAAAGTTTTGTTGTATAACTCTAGGTTGCATCTTTTTCCAGGCAAACTAAAGTCCAGATGGACTGGACCCTTCATTGTTAAAAAAGCCTTGCCTCATGGTGCTGTTGATATTTTTGACCCAAAACTTGGAAATACTTAGGGTTAATGGTCAAAGGCTTAAGCCTTTTCAAGCTGATTTTTCACCTGAATTTACTGACTTGCCTTTAGGTGAACCTGTTTATACTTAGCCTTTGTGACCATTTCTTGTAGATAGCTGTTTTCTAGTTGTTGTTTGTTTTGTTTATTTTCTAGTAGTATGCTTTATTGTGTATAATACTACTTGTATTATATTGTTTTTGACATTCCTTACAGTTTGAGCCTCCTCTCTATCCACACATTGGCGTGTACACTTCCCTTTATCCCACTTCTTTATTTCTTGGTATTCATTTTCATGCATTGACTTTTAGTTGGGAGTGTGGGGTACTTGTTATACATGATTGATGCCATGTGTGGAATGTATGTTGTGATGATGCTATGCAATCGTTATATGATTTTGGATTTACCTTATGCTAGTTAGGGGAGATTTCATTATCTTTTTATATATTCTCGTTTCCCTAAGTTTGAGTGTTCATTGATGTATACTTTGTGGATGTGATCTTTGCTTCTATTGAAAATTTTTAAATCATGCTATTTGGATTACATTTCTTGTACATGTTAAGGAGGAAAAGGTCAATTTTTCTTAACTATATGGACTGTTATTAGCATGATCACCCTCTCACTTGTTCCAATTTCACGATAGTTTGGCTTGTATACCTCTAGTTGTAACTATTTACACACAAGGGAGACTTGTATTTTGACTTAGTTATGCTTCGATCTCTTTGCTTTTGCTGCTCTATTCACGCCTTCCTATGAACTGTAAAACTGTTGAAGAAAGTAGCCAAAACAAAAAAAAAAAAAGAAAAAAAGGGGCAACTGAGTTAAGTTGCCAAAACAAAAAGAAGAGAAAGAAAAAAAAATATTTGGACTTGTAGCACAACCGAGTTAGGTTGTTTTATCTTGTCAATTACTTGTTATCTCCAGTTTGATGCAGGGGAAAGGGCTACCTACTTTGTGGGTTGTTTAAAAAAAAAAAAAAAAATTGCACAAGGAAAGAAAATTTCAATCAAGTTAGGTTGAATATTAATAAACTCTTGTATAGTGTGTAGTGTGAAAGCCGCCCTTGTGCAAGTTTTGAATTGGAAGTTGTATATACTGTATAATGTGAATTGAGGCATGTGAGAGTTGAATTCTTGGTTATATCATCTTCAAAGTACTTGTTTCTCCCTATTATGCACACACGTATCACACCAACTATGTATGAGGCTATACTTATCTTGTCTATTTGAACAGGACAGAGGACTACCTATCTAAAGCTGGTCCACTTTGTTGAGTTTGATTTACCTCTACTATCTTATACATGTATTCATTTTGGCTTTGTACACACTGTTAAAGTTGTGAGTTTTTATCAGTTATATATCTTTGGATTGCTCATGTTTACTAGAGACTAGCAAAGAGCAAGTTGGGGGGTGTGATTGGGTGCTTATATTGCATTCTATTGGTTGATTTTCATATCTAAATCATGCTTGAATTGTGTTATCTATGCATATGTATGATGAATTTTATATAATTGGATCATTTGCACCCTTAGCTTGTATTTGGTGTTAATTTGATGTGTTTGACATGTTTGAATGAACATGTGTGATCTTGGATGATTTTTAACAATAGCATAACTTTCAAAGAAATACAACTAAATAGCCTCACACATGTATTTCAATGTGTACTTGATGCTCATATACTTGGTTTGATTAGATTGTGTTCAGATCAAAATTTGGCATGTCAAACGAGAACCGAATCACAATTTTCTCGCTTTTTTCATATTTTTCAGGGTTGAAGGTAAAAAATCATAACTGTCTCCATTCTAATCAGAATCTTTCGTAAAAAGGATTGTTGGGAATACAATTTGGAGGTCTTCAACTTTGTATGGAACCTTAATCGCTCGTTGGAGGAGGTTTTCATATCTGAATTTTGGTTTGAAATTGACTGAGTTTTGACCGAGCTGCAGACAGAGATGCAAACAGAGATGCAGTAAATTGACCATAATTTTTGGTGGTTTTATCATAATTTCTGATGCAAGGTACCGTTGGAAAGATCATTCAGATATCTACAACTTTGCCAGAAATAGCCATCCTCAAAAAAATAGATTTTGATTGCCGAAATTGCCCTTTAGAGTTCTAATGTCTGTTAAGAGCTTATTGGATCCAAATTCCAGATCCATTAACCCGTTAAGCTCTTAATGGATCTTTTGCTTTTGAAGACTAAAAAAGGGGCATGGCACAGCAAAAGAAAGGGGGAGAGCTTCTTGCCATTGGAGAAGAAAAAGAAATTTAGGTTTTCTTTTTCATATATTTGTAAGCTTGTATTTTCTTCTTTAATCTTTGTGATTTAGACCATATGTATACTTAAGCACTTGTAGATCTCTTCCCGATCTTTCTTTCTATCGGATTGCTTTTTCTTGGATTTGGTTTGGTTTTTAATGAAAAGTTTGGTTTGATTTAAGATCTTGTTTCACTTTCTCTTTGTTACTTGAGGTATAGATCCCTCAAGAACCATCCCTCTAGTTAGGAAAGCTTTGATGTTTTGTATAGAATTAGAGGTATAGATTCCTCTATTTCTAGCAAGACTTAAGTTGAAGTTTCCTAACGGCTGCGAGGTCTATAGGTATAGAGCCCTCTAATCTTCTCGTTGCCAACCTTGAGGCTAGCCCATCAAATACTTAGGGGTATAGAATCCCTTGATGATCCGATTGTCCATGGCTAGTGACTCTTGGTTCTACCATGCCTAGAAACAAAGATTTGACAAACCATTTGGCTTCTAACCTTTGTGTCTTCACATGATATGATTGCATATTTTCCTAGACTAGGGTTCTAGTGATATGGATGCTAGCTAGCGGGTGTTTGGCGATCCATAAGTAGTCCTGATTTGAGAGATAGTGAAGGTTGAGTCTACGTCTTCCTCCAACTGTTATCCAACCTTTGTTTTTATTGTATTTATGTTGTAAACTTTGCAAACTTTATCTCAAAACTACAAAAACATCTTCTTTACTGTTTCCCTTTTTTTTTTATCTAAAAAGTTCCCTGTTTTGGATTTCATTGCTCCCTGTGGTAAATGATCTTGGGACTCACCCTTGTTAAACTTTGACAACTCTTGCGCTTGGGAGTATAATCTCATACATATCTGAGAGAGAGTCAATGAGCTTTCGAAAGGAAAGCTCAGTAAGCACCCCCGCAGGGGGAATACAATGAAGCCAAGAGGGATACTCAACACTAAAAGTGATCCAATCGAAAACATAAACATATCAAAACACAAGAACAGACATAAGGATCACTATCCATCAATCTCATAACAAAGAATACAAGCACTAGACAAGAAAACTTTCACGTCATCTCCCGGTGCTCATATTAATCACATCCAGACCCTCAAGTCTAGTAGCGCTCCTACGTGCACATACACGGTCAGTGTATCATCCCATTGACAGGTGGACATCCAGAGTTTCCTCCCCCTGGTAGGACTACAGGACGTTCAGAGTGTCCTCCCCTTGAATGCTCGCAACTTATCTATACTAATCGGGAGAATCTTCAATACAAGAAGAGTTGATACACCAACCTGGATGGAGCACAAGCTCACGTGTTTCTACGGCCACGTGCGGATCAACGGGAATGGTATGTTCAGTGATCTCAAATATACTAAACAAATATCATCACAACAACTTGCATACACTAACATGGAAAATTCAACAAAGCAGGAGAACGAATACGTGTATGCAAAACAGTAGACCAATCATAGAAACATCAAAGCCAATAAATGCTCATGCATTACAAAGTCAAAAATACTCAACAATATCAAGGCCAAAAAATACTGCGAACAATGAGGCAAAGTCAAGAATAAGCAAATAAACCCAACATCTGGGTACGAACTAGGCTGGAGTACTTATACCTTAATAGCAATATCTGGAATCCCACGAGACTCTCACCTGATATGTCTCTATGTCGAATCTGGTAGTAAGACTTGTATAAGAAACAATAATTATTCATAAACTCTACATGTCTAGATGTAGTTGTGTATCCCCACTAAATGGCTAGACCTAGTCTTACTTGTATTCAACTAAGTGCGTTCACCCTTAAGTTATTTGAATCCCTCATCTTAACAAACAAGCTATTGTATCCTAATGGTAAAGACTCTATATTGTGCTTGAGAGGTCTTGGTTTCGAATCCCAGTTCCTACATCCTATTATTTTTATTTTATTTTATTTTTATTTTTGCTAACATGACACAAGCTTGCTCCAACCCAATCTCTCATCTAGACTTGATTTGCTTTTAAACAAATCCAACCCAACCGGACTTGACTTAACTGAACTTAATTGATCATACCCACATCCGCTTAATTGATTAATCAATTGATTTAAAAGAAAATACGGACTCAACCTATCTATGTCCAAACCCAGCCCACAAACCTTATCCAACCCAATCAATACTCAGTTAACCCAGCTAAGCTAAGAGATAAACCGGTTCAACCCAACTTAATTGATCAAAACCTAAACCCAATTGATTGGACTTGACTTAAACCATTATCCCTTCATAACTCTCTCAAACCCGGTTGAACCCAACCCTAATTGATTTAAAATCAATTCAATTACTTAGGTTTTAACTTAACCCGGACACGGTCAGACCCGAGTCCATCCGGACTCATCGCCTACTTCCAGATGGTGCCTCATCGGAAGGGAGTAGCTCCCGGCCCTGCGTGGCGATTACCGGTGGTTAGCGCCAGACTCCAATGTCCTGGGATCCTTGTCGATAGAAGGTGGTGTACGCGCCGTTCGTGTCTGCCTGGTCGAGGACTGTCGGTTCTTACCTCTCCCTTGTCGGAGCACGCCAGTCCATGGCCGACTTTCTGCCCACCGACGTTCAGTACCCCAGAGATAGATGAAAACCCCCAGTGCTCCCTAACAATGCCCACTGCTCTACTATGGATGCATGGTAATAATCAAGAATAAAAAGAAAAGAAGAATACTCACCGAAGATTGACCTCTGACGAACTATGCTCCTCTTCTTTGTGCTTCTCTGGAGATGATCCTCGTTCCCGTGAGTGCTTGTCTCGCCCCCTCCTCTCTTTCTCTTTCTGCCCCTCTATTCCTTAGAGGAAGTGGAGTTTTGCCGCCGCTCTCCGATGGTCTTGATCATTCACAAAAGGCTCCTATTTATAGGGCTTCGCAGGGGCTTCTAGATGGTCTAGTTCTATTTGGATAAGGTTTATGATCGTTCAAACACTCGTTTATATCGATTCTTTTTGGCTGGATAACTCTCCCCGGCGGCGTACGCGGTGGCGACGCTGCGTGGAGACGATGGCGCTGGTTCGAATTCGAGTGAGCTGTTAGGTTTATTTCCCATACTCTGCGATCAGATCTCACGTGTGGATGGCTTTGATAATACTCGTGTATCCAACGGCCATAGTTTCGTCAAAGCGTCTCGTATCAAGACGCGCTTCAGATGGAGGGCTATGATTGTATGAGCATGAATGGTTTGATTTAGAAGCCTTGCCTCAAACTTACTCGCTTATTAAGATCAACGATCCAGATTAATGCTGAATGATGGAATCGGTTCGGGGGCTCAGATTAATCTTTCAGCATAGAAATTAAACCGATCAAATAGATGAGCGGTCTAAAGCGTGCCTGCACGGTGAGGGTACTCACACACTTTTTTTAGTGGCTGAAACGAACGGTTCGATCTAGTCAGGATGCCTTGAACTTAAACCACGTCGTGAGATCATTTAATCTCAGTCGTCTGTTCCTTTTAATATACATCTCTGCATAAGCTTTCATGGCACTTTTCATTTAAGTCCTTCTATTCTATTTACTTTACATGCAGGTCCCTTGGCTGAGAGAGAGACGTAACTACTTTCCAATCCTCAATTTTTCTAAAATTATAGATTAGTCCATGATGTCCCCAATTAACCCCAATTAAGGGTTTAATCATTTTGAATCCTCTTTACACACAACATCCAAGTTTGGGAGATCCCTTTAATCGACTAGTTAATCACCCAATTACTTCTTGAGTAATTAGGGGGATTTAATTCCAGTAAAAGTTCAATTAATCCTAAGCTTGGGAGACTCTCCCTTATTTTCTAAACAAGCAAAGAAAATAACTAGTTAAAGCCTAAAAAGAAAACATAAATTCCTAAAGACTAAAACTTAAAACATGATAAAATCTTGGCCTTTACAATATATATATATTGTTTGGGTGAAAATCGGTTTGGATCCCAACTTCACTCTAACAGTTGAATTTGTTTTGAGGTCAGGACTTTGAACAGTGAGAAAACCAAAGAGAAAAACCAAACAATCAGGGAGAGAGACACAGGTTTAACGTGGAAACCCTCGATCAGGGAAAAACCACGAGCCCTGTCAGTGAGGGCTAAATCCACTAATCATTCTTAGTATAATGTTGGAGAAGAAGAGGGGTTTCTGGTCTTGCGTGCACCGTGGACTGTAGATAGGAGGAGGAAGGAGATAGGGGCGATGTTGATCACGATGGGTGCCCGCTGAGGAGGCCTATGATTGAGGGTGGAGATGATCTACCCTCTTTTTTGGGTTTTAGGAGTCTCTCCTTCTCTTCATCTAGAGATCTCCCTTTTTAAGGAGAGATTTTAAACTAAATAAGATCCCACATTTCTCTCCTAGATTCGTGCCATCACCCCAAAATCATCCCCAAATCTTGCATGTGATCGACTTTCCATAACTGATTATGATCCTTGTATTATCATCCTAGTAAGCCATGTGTCTCCATCTTAGCCGTCAGAAGTCTGTTCGGAAGTCTCTTTGGAAGACTGTTCGAAAGAAGAGGAAGCTCCTTGGCAGGGTTAATTACTTAAATCATCCCTCAACTTTCATGAAATTCCACTTTCGTCCCTCAACTTCATTTTGTAACAAAATTGTCCCCCAACTATGAAAAAATAACAAAATCGTCCCTCCAGTCTGTTGCTGGTTATACATGGCCTGATGTGGCGGTCACCTGCTGACTCACCATGCCACCCAGGATCGCTGAAGTGGCAACAAATAGTGAACTTTTTGTCCACAAGTGTGATGTTTTTCAAGGAAGGTCCCTCAACTTTACTAAATTTCACGTATGGTTCCCCAACTTTAAGTTATTGCATGAAAGGTCCCTAATCTTTATAAATTTTCAAAAAAAGTGTAGTTAACACATTTTTTATATTGGGATCAGATTCCAATCAAAGCAATAAACACATGAAAAACTGCAAACACATTTACAAATTCTTCTTATTATGATTTGCCAAAATATTTACAAATTAATAATAAAATTAAGACAATGTAATGAAAATTCATATTCACATTAACATTACACATCCACAACATAATGAAAATTCACAACAATTTAATCCTGCTTGCAAACCAAATTTCAAACCAAATTCACATTTATTGTACATTCACATTCAATAAAAATTCACATTCAATGAAAATTCATATTCACATTCAATCAAAATAACAAAGCCAGAAATACATTCACATTCACATTCACATTCAATTATAAAACAAAGGCAGAAATACATTCACATTCACATTAAATTATAAAACAGAGCCAGAAATATATTCACATTCACATTCACATTCACATTAAATTATAAAACCACACCAAGTTTCTTTCATAAGTAAAAAACAGAGCCATTTGTCATCACATAGTAACATTTGTCAGAACATAATTATAAAACAGGGCCATGGCTATGAAGAAGTAGGTGGAATTAACCCTCCACTAGAGCCCTGAAAAATTAAAAAAACAGAGCCATTTGTCAGAACATAATTTTTTTAACAGAGCCATTAAATTATAAATCAAATACTTACATCCTTCATAGGTTGCTCTATAGTAGGGGCAGTTGATGATTCCCCAACCCTTGCCCTCTTTCTTTGACAACTCCTTTTGTTGTGCTCTATTTGTCCACAAGAAGAAAATGTCATTTGGACTCTGCCATGCTTAGTAACCCTTCCCTTTGCTGCAGCTGCAGCAATCTCAAGCTCCTCTCTTTCTTTCCTCCTAGCCAAGACTTTCCTTCCTTTTTTCTTCTCTAATGGATAAGGGGGAACTATAGGGGCTGGTTCTTGTGGATGAGGCCACATGTCTACCCCATCAGTTGGCTGAATAATATGCCCATGCACTTTGACATATGTTATCACATAGTAACATGCATCAATATAATTTTCAGCCATCTCATTATTGCCATGTAATGGCATGCATACATGGGATACCAGTGAGGTCCTATCTTTTGCAGCTGCAGGTACTTTCTGCCATATCAACAACAAATTGTGATCCATACCCTCTTACTTGCACTTTGGGGCCTCCTGAGAACACAGGTTCCCATAATATGGCATGGTCCTTATTCTTATCCAATTTCTTCTGAATTTTGGGGCACAACAAGCCTCCCTTTTTTTGCATTTCTTCTTTTTTCTTCCATAGCCTTGTCATCAACTTTGTCCTTATAATTTCCAGCATTGTAACAATAGGCTTTGTTCTAGCATCAAGTACATATTTGTTGAAACATTCACACATGTTATTCAACAAAATGTCACACTTGGCCTTGGTTCTGAATGCAGATCTGCACCAACTCTCACAAGGCCTTTCTCTTACCCACTGCCTTGCTTCTCTTGACTTCTTCTCCATCTCAACCAAGTAATACTCCACTCTCTTAGGATAGCTGGCCTTAGCAATATTCCATAGAATATCCTTTAACTCTTTCCCTTTGAATTTCTCTCGAAAGTTTTGATACATGTATCTAACACACATTCTATGCTCTGAGTTTGGGAATAGATCTCTGACAATTTTCATTAAACACTACAAGAAAACACAACAAATGTTCAATAAAAGAGTTCCACTGTGAGCTATCAAAAGATTACAAATATTGAATTTACCTTTTGTCTGTCACACATAAATGTCCACTGTGAGCTATCAAATAGGTCCAAATCTGTGAGTAAATTAAGCAAAAACCATCTCCATGTGTCAGTATTCTCTTTCTCCACAACAGCCAAAGTAATGAGGAAAATGCAATCATTGGGATCTATGCCCACAGCAGACAGCAGCACACCACCATATGCACCTTTTAGCCAAGCACCATCCAAACATATTAAGGGTCTGCACCAACATAGAAAAGCATCTCTCAATGCTTTCAAGCATATATATATTCCCCTCCATCTTCCCTCTTCCCATTTAAAATTAATAGTACTCCCTGAGTTTGTCTTCAACAATTCAGCCCTAAACCTGTATAAAATTGTGTACTGCTGAGCAGCATCACCATAAATGGTTTTCAATGCCAAGTCTTTGGCTCTCCATGCTTTCATCTTTGTAATTGTATAACCCAAATCCTCCTTCACAGAATGCATCAGTCCCTCAATGCTCCATGTTGGACAGCTTCTGAATTTTTCCAAATACATAGTGGCCAACCTCTTATAAGTCAAGTGATAGTTCTTATGCACCTTGCCACAAATATGGACCAAATTACTTGTCTTAATCATCCATGTGGGATATTTTTTCTCCTTCATAAATTGTGGAGAGGCATGTATCCTGAATCCACATTTGGAGTACCATTGCACAATTACTCTTCTATTGTCATTCTTCACAAACCTTATTTCAAATCTGTGTTTTATACTGTGACTCCTAACTGTTGAAGTCCTCTCTGTTTCTAAATAACATCCCAACCTTCAATAAAGGATCATTCATGTCCCTTTCACTATCAAACTCTGAAAGCCTCATCCTTCTAGGTCTTTCAGCAGCATCACTTCTAGAGTCACTCCCACTATGTAACTCATCAGAAGGAACTAAATCTGAATCATCACCACCAGAGTCACCTATCAAGGTATTATCTGGAACATAAGAAGGAATGGGTTGAGAGTTTCCTCCAGCACTGCAGATCCTTTCAACATCTGTCTGACCTTGTTCAATATTCCTCTGAAGATCTTCATCCCCATCAACTAATTCATTATCAGAGTCATGAAAATTAGGCAATTCAACATTTGCTGCACTTATCCCATGGGATTGTACACCCACATTTTCCCCCTGCTCCCTCTGCTCATCCACATTTTCCCGTTGCTCCCCTTGCTCCCCCTGTTCCCCCTGCCTCTCCTGCTCCTCCTGCTCCTCCTGCTACCCTTTCTCAGGCATAATTGTCTGCTCAGCAATATATTCCTCCTGCCTAGACATTCTCTGATTAGTAATATCAGCAATATCATAAATAATAGTAGCTATACTAGCAGCAATATCATCTGAATTGCCCCCATGCTCCCCGCCGTAAATATTTCCCTCGCTTGCCCCGCTTTCGTAAACAATACACTGATCATCCAAATTAGCCAAAGTGCTCCCCTGCACCTGCACAATTGTTTGATTAACCATATTTTCCCCCTACTCAGCCAACATTGTCTGCTCACCAAAAGCCATGTATACTTCACCTCTCTCATTGATACTTTTTCTCTTAGCCTCACTACACCCAGCCCCATTTTCTGCTTCAATTTCTTATATCACAACAGAAGACTTTGGCAGTTTTGATTTTACGAATGAGAATTCTTTTTCAAGAACAAGAAGTGTCAAGTGTTAAGCATATACATCTATCTCACCATGGTAGGACCCATAAACACACATATCTAACACTCTTGCATCACTGTCTAATGGCTCAAGTCCACCATAAAATTCTTCAGAAGAAACCTTCCACTTATACTGAATAAGTCCCTCAACTCCAATTTTTTGCAATTTCATATCTAGAACTATCAATGACATGGTTTCATACTCAACCTCCATAACCTCTACTTCTCCAGAAAAATAACCCCAGTCCCCCATATCTCCATTGTAGTGCAATTTCAGTATAAATGGATTATTGGGGCCCTCCTCATACTTTGTGATAGTAGAAATTGAAAATTAGGGAAGTATTATGATGGGATGAAACCGCAAGTGCACGGGTCGTGTCAAGTAATAAGAGTACACATAGAAGTCGGGTTGTCGATCCACAGGGAGAAAGAAGTACTAGTATTTACCAATTGTCTACTATCTAGTCAATCCGAGACGATGATTGGTCAAGCTAACTCTAAATTGATTAATGGAAACCTAGATTGGGGAATTGAATGCTGCTTGGAGTTAAATGATCATAAAGAGGGGATGCCCGGGTAGTTGGATCCCCCTTGGACTTCAATTATATAAATGCCCTTCTCTAATTTAATTACTCGATGGTTCTGTTGACCAAGGGTTCCTATCGTGTTTTCACTCACTCTCTAATCCCGAGGTGAGCTACTAATCCTATTGCCCTTACTGATGATGTTCTCGAACCTAATATCTTGGAAAGATTACGGGAATAATACGTCTAAAGGGGTCGCTCTCCTAAGTACCCGGGTTCCCGGTGTACTCGTAATCCTTTCTATTGGAGATGGTCTACACACGGGGAGGCGTTCGCTTCTTCCCCCGTATGGACTCACGAAGATCCCCTCAGGGCTCTACTTAGCGTAGAGGGGTCAACTTACATTAAAACATCCAATAGACTCAACAATACAATCAAGTAATCAAAGTAGAAAGGAGACATTAATTAGCACATGTCCAAGGGTTCACCAACCACCCAAGCATCTACAAAATTAGCCCTCCATGAAAGGGGGGCGACAATCCACAACAAAGATAAAAGAAAGCAAGAAATACATAGCAAATGAGATTTGCGCAATCACCGTTGGTAGCTTCTCGCTTCTCCTTCTTCGACCTTCCCTCTTCTTGCTCCTATGCCTTGAAGGGGATGAACCTCCAAGCCCTCTCCAAGGTGTCTCTCTTGCCCTAGCAGCAAGCCCCCCTAAACCCCTCGGCCAGGCCTGCAGATCGCCCAATTTTAACAATGTACGGGCCCGTATACGGGCGCATGTCAGCCCGTATACGGGCCAGCCACCTCCATACGGGCCCGTATACGGGCCGTATATATACCCGTATACGGGCTAATGCCCAGGTTGCTTGTTGTACGGGCCGTATTCTGGCCCGTATGTTCTCCAGGGTCTAGTATACGGCCGTATGTCAGCCCGTATACTAGCCCGTATGAGCCCTTCTAACTGCTTCGGGGTCCCGGCTTCTACCAAAATGCTTTCTTTCCTCCGGGGTCCTCTTATTTTGGCCTGTTGATAAAAATAAGCAAATCTTGAGCACCGGTGGGCAACAAATCCTTAAAATCTCATGCCAAGTCTACAAAAATATAGTATAGAATTATGCTCAAATGAACACTTATCAAATATCTCCACACTTAAAGGTTTGCTTGTCCCCAAGCAAAGAGAATTCAAACAACAAACAAAGGTATAAGTGTTCATTTTCTTGGCCATGTAAGTCATACATGAATTTCATTCCAAGTTCACCATCAAAAGTTCGCATTCTCCTATTTCCATACCGGGATCTAGATTGATCTTGTGTCTTGTTTCATTGCAGCTCTAGATGTATGTCTTCACGCCACATACCATGTTCTAAAGTCTTAGCAAGACAAGAATACCCTCAATGGACTCTAGAGGATACTTGAGGCCCTAAGTTTCAAGATAACCAATTCCCTACACTTTGAGCACGTAGTGGACAAGTTCGAGAGTTCAAGTTTTTTTTTTTTTTGGGTAGGGCATCTCTTTGGATCCGACTTTCCCATGCTAAAGAGTAGTGTAGAGTGTAGGTCCCCTTTTCTTCAGAGTATACATGCTATTTAGGCACCCGAACACCCTGGGTACTTAGAGGGTTACAGCTCTACCTAGATGTGTTAATACTTAGAAGAGACTTTTCGGATTGAGGAACACCCTGATCAGGGGCCGGGACCTCAAACTACTTCATCTTCATGAGTAGCGGAACATGTCTTTATTACTTTAATACTAAACTATTATGTACATGCTATTTTATTCTTCTATAACTTGCCCACTAGGCTAAGTTATGAAGGGTTAGAAACTCAACTAGTGCCACGAAGCCTCTCGGAGCCATTGAAAATGATGCTTAGCAATTAAAGTCAACAGAACATGGCAATGGGTTACCTATTGTCACTAGGGATTTTGAATTTCACAACGATGTTCTCTAAATGTCCATGGTATGTCATAGGAGAATTCGAAAAAAATTTTGAGTGCTATGATGGTGTTCTAGGAATAAAACCATGTCATATATGCTATCATGAAAATTTGCAATGAATTCTCATCTATGAGATACCTATCTCCACACTTAAGAATTTGCAATAAATCTACAATTAAATAGGTAGCGACCCATCTCCACACTTAAAATTGTACATTGTCCTCAATGTACGCAATAATATCAGAGATGAAATATTGCATGGAGAAAGGTGAACTGAAACTTCCCCGGTTATGTTGGTGTGCCAATTGTTGTCCACGAATTCGATATATGGCCACTACCGGGTTGTTGTTTCAACTTCCACTTCTGCAGAGCAAAAAGGAGATCATTATAGCTCCATAAAACATGAGAGGAGAACATAGGAGTCTATAAATGGAGAATGAGTGTAGCAGGGCGATGCCCTTGCTGACTAAACATGGTGCGCAAATAAACTAACAAGTTCACAAAACACAGCATATGGAAAGAAAATGCAAAGTAAAACAAGTCTCATCAACAAGAAAGAAAAGCATCCAAGTCCTCAAAAGGTGGGGTCATCTGCTGGTGGTGCTGGTGCTGGTGCTGGAGGGGGTGCAAAGGCCGGGTGCCCACGGATGAAGATGGACAGCTCCGCAAACTGGTCTCCCAAGCGGCGCTGCTCCGTGAGAATCGTATCCTGGGTGGCCCGGATGTCCGCTATCTGCTCCTCCAGGTGGGCGACTCGGCTCCGGCTCGCAGAAGGTGGAAGCTCGCCGGCAGGGGGTGGGCTGTCTGAGTCCTCATCGTCGGACTCCTCCTCATCGCCAGAGCTGTCGACGCTCTGGCCCACCAGTCTGTATCGGCCCCCTGCGTGCCGGACGAGCCCCATCTGGCATAATGTGCTCATCCCCAGAGCCGCCATGAGCTGAAGTCGCTCCATGTCCTCCGTCCTCTCCTCGAGGCCCATGCCGATGATGAGGCGAGTGATGTAGGGTCCCGCCGTGATCGTCCGCAGCCGGGTGTGGGTCCCCTGGTGCACCAAATAGTCGGCGAGGACGTATCCAAGGTGGATAGGCACCCGCTCGAAAATGCTGTATAGAATGAAGAGGTCGGTGACCGTGACCACTCCCGTGCTATCATCTCGTCCTGCGATGGAGCGGCTGACGAGAGCGTGGACGAATCGGTGGACTGGGTCGGACATAAGGCTCGCCTTGTGGTTCCCGTGGTTCCCCCCAAGCTGAATCCAGTAACGTGCGGGGGTGATAATGTGCTCGGGGAAGGAGGTGAGGAGTTCGCGGTACTCCCGAGTGTGGAGGGCCTCTCGGTCGTAGAAGCCCATATACAATGCGAAACGAGTGTAACTCATGGTTCTCTTCTCCCCGAAGAGCTGAAAAGAGATTGCTGTTAGGGACTTCTCCTGTACGGGGCTCCGGTCTGCCTCGAATGTACTGAGGACCTCCAAGGTTGCTTCCCGGAATGTCTCGTGGTTGATGGAGAATACCTTATCCTATCCACCAACCCCGAATATGCTCTGTACTCGGTCATGGATCCCCAGCTCAGTGGTGACGCCCCAATCGATGTACCGCGTCCGCCCAAAGGGCTTGGCGGCTAACCTTTGATAGCGGTGGAAGAAGCGGTCCTCCTCGAACTGAGGTGTGGAGGAGGATCCCTCGCCGGTCCTCCTCTTCTTGGAAGCGACCACCTTTCTCGGCATGTCTGCAAAGGGAAATCGAAAAGGATGTTAGTGCTTGCAAGGATTTATAACAATTTTAAAATACAATGCGCACTATGGCCCTTAATAGACCCTATACGGTCTTTCATACGGGCCGTATGCCAGCCCGTATACGGGTACCTGGGGGCCATACGGGCTGCTATACGGCCCGTATGCATCGGGGCACGACGGCGCCGGCCCCCATGGCGTACATTCTCCACATTTTACATACATTTTCACCCTAATCCCTTTCCAAACATTTCCACATGCCGTAGATCAACACATTCAAGCATACATTTGACAAGAAGATCAACAAATCCATTCAAATCAAACCCATTGAATCCCTAGGTTTTCTAAAATGGTGAAAATGAAGAACAACGACAAATCAATGCGTTACAGTGCATACCTAGGGGAGAATGAAGCCCAAAACTAAAGAGAAAGGCTGTCTTGGTGAGGAGAGGTCTCAAGTCGACGCACTGGCGGGGTGGGGCGGCAAGGAGATGATAAAGAGGAGGGGTAAAGTTGCCCCCCTTTTAAAACGCCCAACCCCGGCGGTATACAGCCACGTATACGGGCCGTATATCAGCCTGTATACGGCCCAGGGGGTGTCATACGACCAAGCATACGGACCGTATGACAGCCCGTATACCCCCCTGGGAGCTCCATACGGCCGTATGGTAGGCCGTATGTGCGCCCGTGTGGGCCTGGGTTTGGCTTATGCAGCCAATCCAGGACACCACCCAAGTCCTCCTCGCTTTCCCTAACAATAAGCACATAGTCTGGGGCTATCAATGGATTAACAACCAGCATGATGACACAACATAAAATGGAGATGGACATCATACATCTCAATCATTTATTTCAACCATAAGATCTAACTACTGAAGAAAAATAAAAGATTATGAAGAAACATTTCAAGAGCTTGGGTTGCCTCCCAAGAAGCGCTTGTTTGACGTCACTAGCTTGACGTACCTGGATATTACCTTACGGGGGTTCGAATACCTTGTAGTTCTCATTGGCTCCTCCTTTAAAGCATCGTCCAAATAAATGCAAACCCAAGTTGATATACATTGAGCAATCAGTTTTGTTCATACCTGGGCTTCCCTTGGAAGTATTGCGAGCCAAAGGTGTTGTGCTTACCCCTTTTTCCTTTACTTTTTTCCAGCATGCCGATGGAGTCTTAAACTTGTGCTTCCTTCGCTTGACTTGCACCATTTCCCCCTTTGCTGCAGGGGAGTCTTCTTGGGCCTCCTCCGCATGCTTCTCCGGTGTCCCCAAATAGGGGTATAGTGGGTCTACCATGAGCAAGTCTTCGACACATTCAGAGGTGATTACATCCACTTCGTCAAAACAATATGAAGTGTCGTCTTGTGCCATTGAATGTCGCATTGCATCGGGCAATTGAAAGACGACTTCTTGATCTCCCACCCTCAAAGCGAGCTTCCCTTGGGCATGATCTTCAAGGGCCTGAGCTGTGGCGAGAAAGGGTCGCCCAAGAATGATGGGCACGTCGACTTCATCATCAACATCTAACAACACAAAATCGGCCGGGAAGACAAATTGGTTGATTTGGATGAGTACATCCTCGGCTATTCCTTTTGGCCTTTTCACCGATCGGTCGGCTAATTGCAATGTCATACACGTGGGCTTGGGGTCCTCGAGGCCTAGCTTCATGTATAGCTTATAGGGCATTACATTGATACTTGCCCCTGAATCTGCCAATGCCTTCTTCGTTACCCCTTCTCCAAGGGTGCACGGGACTACAAAACTGCCCGGATCCTTTAGTTTCTTTGGCATAGCATGTTGAATAACTGTTGAACATTGGGCATTAAGTGTCACCGCACCCGCATCTTCCAACTTCTTCTTGTTTAAGAGGAGGTCTTTCATGAATTTTGCATATTTGGGCATTTGGGCAATGACCTCAACCAAGGGCATACTAATGTGCAGCTGCTTTAACATACCCTTGAACTTCAATAGTTGAGCTTCTTCTTTGTCGTTTTTCAACCTCGTGGGATAGGGAGCTTGAGGTTGATAGGGGGGTATGGGTGGTGCATCCACCGTCTTCTTCTTCTCCGCCCTTCTGTCATCGGATCCCGCCACCGGCTCGGACTCCTCAACTTCGATGGGGGTGGTTGTTTGAGGCTTTGTAGCCGGGAGTTCCACCTCTTTACCACTCCTTAAAGAAATGGCCTTACACTGTTCACTATGAGGATTCTCTTCCGTATTGCTCGGCAAACTGCCTTGTGGCCTCTCGGCGAGTGTCTTGGCCATTTGCCCCATTTGGCTCTCCAAACTATGGACGGTAGCTTGCAAATTCCGGATGGCCGAATCAGTGTTCTGCATGAATTTCGCCATCACTTCTTCCAGATTAGGCTTCTTTTCTTGAGGCTTCGGGGGGTGTTGAAACCTGGGAGGGTATTGTCCTGCTTGTGGATTCCCGTAGGATAAGGCCGGATGGTTCCATTTAGGGACATATGGTCGATATTGACCATCCGGTTGCCTTGGAGCATTCCCCATATATTGAACTTGCTCCACGGGAGTCACTTCCGTGCTTACTATTGGACAATTTGAAGCTTCATGCCCTCCCCCACAAGTAATGCAATACATCACTGTGGTTGATCTTGAGCTACTCCCAGTTGTCAAGAGTTCAATCTTCCTAGTCAGAATATCATGTTTTTCACCAAGAATTGGGTCAGAGATTATAGCCCCATCTATGGACCCCACTTTTTTCACTTGCTTGTCCCTTGTGGACCAATGGGCTTCGTTCCCGGCCATGTCCTCAAAAATTTGCTCGGCTTCCTCCGGGTACTTATTTCCCAAAGACCCACCGGCGGCGGCATCCAACAATTGCCGAGTCGAATTGTCTAGACCATTGTAAAATGTTCTCACCTTAGCACAAGGGTCTAGGCCATGTTGTGGGCAACGCCGTAGCAACTCCTTGTACCTTTCATAAGCTTCAAAGAAAGATTCGGTCGGCCCTTGCTTAAAAGATGAGATGTCCAACCTTAACTTTGCGGCCTTGCTTGGGGGAAAGTAACGGCCCAAGAATTTATCCAACATTTCAGCCCAAGTGCGGATGGATCCCGGAGGTAGTGAAGTGAGCCACCTATAAGCACCCTCCCTCAAGCTAAATGGAAAGAGTCTCAACCGGATCGCATCATCGGACGCCCCATTGATTTTAAACATATTACAAATCTGAATGAATTTTGCCAAATGAGCATGGGGGTCTTCGTCGGGCCTCCCATCAAACTGGGCTGTATTCTGAATCATGCTCATTGTGCTCGGCTTGATTTCAAAGTTGTTCATGTTGACATTGGGCGGGTGTACACTGAATTCCTCCCCGGTATAATGAGATCGCTCATACTCGGCCAAAGTCCTTCGTTCGGCCATGATCGGTATTTCCCTTACTTCTCCAACAACCTCAGTAGGAGTGAAATTCACTGATTCCGAAGAGGATCCCGGAAGGGTCTCTTCAATTTCCTTCAGTCTTCGATGTAGGGTTCTTTCAATCTCACTATCAACTTCAAGAACTCCTTTAGAATTCTTCCGGGTCATGCAATTTGTGCCTCGCAAGATATTTAAGAAATGAGGATTAGTGTCTCGAATCCAAATGAAACGACAAGCGAAACAAAACCAAGAAAAAGAAATAAAAGAAATAAAAGAGCAAGAAATAAAACGACTAAAGTAGTAAACGCCTAGTTTTCCTAGTAATCTAATTCTCCCCGGCAACGGCGCCAAAAACTTGATGGGATGAAACCGCAAGTGCACGGGTCGTGTCAAGTAATAAGAGTGGACATAGAAGTCGGGTTGTCGATCCACAGGGAGAAAGAAGTACTAGTATTTACCAATTGTCTACTATCTAGTCAATCCGAGACGATGATTGGTCAAGCTAACTCTAAATTGATTAATGGAAACCTAGATTGGGGAATTGAATGCTGCTTGGAGTTAAATGATCATAAAGAGGGGATGCCCGGGTAGTTGGATCCCCCTTGGACTTCAATTATATAAATGCCCTTCTCTAATTTAATTACTCGATGGTTCTGTTGACCAAGGGTTCCTATCGTGCTTTCACTCACTCTCTAATCCCGAGGTGAGCTACTAATCCTAGTGCCCTTACTGATGATGTTCTCGAACCTAATGTCTTGGAAAGATTACGGGAATAATACGTCTAAAGGGGTCGCTCTCCTAAGTACCCGGGTTCCCGGTGTACTCGTAATCCTTTCTATTGGAGATGGTCTACACACGGGGAGGCGTTCGCTTCTTCCCCCGTATGGACTACGAAGATCCCTCCGGGCTCTCGCAACGTAGAGGGGTCAACTTACATTAAAACATCCAATAGACTCAACAATACAATCAAGTAATCAAAGTAGAAAGGAGACATTAATTAGCACATGTCCAAGGGTTCACCAACCACCCAAGCATCTACAAAATTAGCCCTCCATGAAAGGGGGGCGACAATCCACAACAAAGATAAAAGAAAGCAAGAAATACATAGCAAATGAGATTTGCGCAATCACCGTTGGTAGCTTCTCGCTTCTCCTTCTTCGACCTTACCTCTTCTTGCTCCTATGCCTTGAAGGGGATGAACGAACCTCCAAGCCCTCTCCAAGGTGTCTCTCTTGCCCTAGCAGCCAAGCCCCCCTAAACCCCTCTCACATTCGCCTTTTATACTCGTAGGGTTTAGAGGGTGCGATTTACCAAGTTACCCCTCGGCCAGGCCTGCAGATCGCCCAATTTTAACAATGTACGGGCCCGTATACGGGCGCATGTCAGCCCGTATACGGGCCAGCCACCTCCATACGGGCCCGTATATGGGCCGTATATATACCCGTATACGGGCTAATGCCCAGGTTGCTTGTTGTACGGGCCGTATTCTGGCCCGTATGTTCTCCAGGGTCTAGTATATGGCCGTATGTCAGCCCATATACTAGCCCGTATGAGCCCTTCTAACTGCTTCGGGGTTCCGGCTTCTACCAAAATGCTTTCTTTCCTCCGGGGTCCTCTTATTTTGGCCTGTTGATAAAAATAAGCAAATCTTGAGCACCGGTGGGCAACAAATCCTTAAAATCTCATGCCAAGTCTACAAAAATATAGTATAGAATTATGCTCAAATGAACACTTATCATATTACATAATTAAACCCTAAACGGTGAGCAAAATCCAAATATTTAGCCGTAAAAAGAAATTTATCCAATTAAACCTACGTAATAACTCCCTAAACATAAAAAACAAACGAAATTGGTTGGTTGATTGCATCTTAGGCCCCTTAACTTTCGGAATAACCCGAAATTGTGGGACCAAAAGGGATCTGAGGGCCTAAAATAACAGACCTTTTGGCATTTTCCCTGTTGCTGACGAGCATTGCTCCATCTTCTTCATCTTCGTCAGAAAACCCTACACCAGAGGAGAAGCAGCTAGAGAGGCAACACAGCGAAGCAAACGGCGATGCGTGGCGGCAGTGAACCGAACGACGGGAAATGAAGCGCGACACGAGAAGACGAGCACGGCGAGGCGATGAGTCCGACGAGGTCAAGGTGCAATGCACGGTAGTTTTTGACGTCGAACAGACGCTGCGTGCGTTCTCGAGGAGGGCTTTTAGGGGGGGAAAATGACGCGTCCCCGGTAATAAAAGTAGTCTGTAGCTCCTCGCCATAAAAGTAATTTGTGGCTCCTTGGCCATAAGAGAAGAGTGGACTGCGGCTCTAAGGCCATGCTTCCTCGGCCATAAGAGAAGAGTGGACTACGGCTTCTCAAAGTGGAAAGATACCTCGGATCCGAGTAGAGAATGGTCTATGATCCTTCCATGTGGTTGTCTGGACGATTGTCATGCATCTTCCCACTTTTACCCCTATCATCAGTCCCGCCCCAAGTATACTTGTGTTGAGTTCGACTAATGAATGAGTATTTCTCAGTTGGTCAGCTCAAGAAGTTAAGCATATGGCCAATTCAGGCGGGTTCTATGCTTCACTTGATTATCTCCATAGAGGTGGGTTCTCTTGGAAGAGGTGAGCTTGTTCGGCTCAGTATGATGGAGCTTAGGTGACCTTGGGTTTTTTGTTCGGCTTCGGTCTTGGTCTTGATGCTCGGCTTCGGCCTTGGGATTTCTCGGCCATGACTTTGGAAGACTGTTCAGTTCGGCCATGGTTTGGGAAGCTGTTCGGTTTGACCATGGCTCTGGAAAGCTGTTTAGTTCAGCCATGGCCTGAGAAGGTGTTCAGTTCGGCCATAGTTCAACGCTGAAAGCTGTTCGGTTCGGTCATGGCCTGGGAAGCTGTTCGGTTCGGCCATGGCTCTAGAAAGTTGTTCGGTTTGGCCATGGCCTGAGAAGCTGTTCGGTTCGAATCATCACCATCTTCTCCATTTCTTGCACTTTCACCTTCATCTAGTTGATTGTTACTTGTATTTTGTGATTGATGAGGATGAGGCATACTAATACAAGTGCACAACATCTCTATTGTTCTTTTCAAACCAACTATCACGTTATCTTGACTCTCAAGCCTATTCTACACAGTTGCCAACTCATTTTGAAGCTTCTCTTGATTCTGTGTCTCGGAGGAGCTTGCAGTTGACTTCCTTACATTTGTACCACCATCACAATAATAATAAAAAGCTTGAGATCCAAGATTGTACATCCTTCCCTTTTCCTCACCACCAACTACCTGTTAGTAAAGTGAAATTAACCTCATTTATTGGAGTAGAATTATCATTTCCAGATCCAGAGATTGTTTGAGATGGCTCTCTCAAACTCAATACTTTATCTTATATGTACAACAAAAAATATATTAACAAATGACTATAAATAAATTATTATCGATAAAAACAAATAAATTACATTGATTTAAAAGACTTTAAAAACTTACATCGAGTAATTTAGACTTTTCATCAATAAAAGTTTGTCCATCATGCTTCTTAGTATGGGTAAAGAGAAACAACTCATGTGGCGTAGGAATCCGACCTAATGAAGATGCCTATAAGAAGCACAAAATATACATTTTATCTATGATCATTTGGTTAACAATAAAAGAGCAAGAAATTAGTTAATTATAATAATTAAGGGGATAATTATGAGATAATCTGGAGAAAATATTCTACATTAATTAGTTAAGGAAGGATCAGGTGGAGCTGGAATAACAATAGCGCAATCCAGCATTTGCCAGACCCTTTTCATTGTTGGCCTACGGGAGGGATCCTCTTGGATGCACCAAATGGCCACCATGAGAAGCCGAAGCACACTATCAAAGTTGGCCATTGCCTCTTCACCATTGGCAACCAATGCATCCACCCTTCCTTGTCTAAAACAATCATAAGCCCAGTAAACCAATTCACTACAAGAAAATAACGATATAACCACTGACAATTCTGTGGCTAAAACTGCAAAAATCCCTGGGTAATATAGCTTACCCAGGGATTACCAACGGATTGGGATCCCTAGCTAAATCGCTCATGGGTAAATAATTACCCACGAAATTTTTTATCCGTGGGTAACTAATTTATATCCCTGGGTAATTAATTCATAGGATTCGAAAAAAAACTAGGAATTACCAACGGATAGGCCTTGCGAAATCCCTGGGTTAATCATTCGTAATACCCATAATAAATCCTTGGGAAATCCCTGGATGAAGCTACTATAATCCCTAGATAATAATTGGGTAATCCCTGGGTAAATCTATTGTTAATAAGATGAAATCCCTGGGTAAATCTCTTATTAATAATATAAAATCCTTGGGTAATTCTAATATTAAATTAAAAAAATTTGGGCATTCCATGGGTAATTCATTGAACCTATAACCATCAAATCACAAATTCAAATATATTTTAAAAATAACAATCTCTCATATTTTAATAAAATAAACAGTATACAAGTATTTAAAACATCAACAAATTCCATTGTGTAAGCGAAACAACAGTACTTAAGTCTCTAGGACATCACCATAACAATACATAAGTATTTAGGATCATCACCATCTTCTCCATTTCTTGCACTTTCACCTTCATCTAGTTGATTGTTACTTGTATTTTGTGATTGATGAGGATGAGGCATACCAATACGAGTGCACAACATCTCTATTGTTCTTTTCAAACCAACTATCACGTTATCTTGAGTCTTAAGCCTATTCTACACAGTTGCCAACTCATTTTGAAGCTTCTCTTGATTCTGTGTCTCAGAGGAGCTTGCAGTTGACTTCCTTACATTTGTACCACCATCACAATAATAATAAAAAGCTTAAGATCCAAGACTATACATCCTTCCCTTTTCCTCACCACCAACTGCCTGGTAGTAAAGTGAAATTAACCTCATTTATCGGAGTAGAATTATCATTTCCAGATCCAGAGATTGTTTGAGATGGCTCTCTCAAACTCAATACTTTATCTTATATGTACAACATAAAATATATTAACAAATGACTATAAATAAATTATTATAGATAAATAAACAAATAAATTACATTGATTTAAAAGACTTTAAAAACTTACATTGAGTAATTTAGACTTTTCATCAAAAAAAGTTTGTCCATCATGCTTCTTAGCATGGATAAAGAGAAACAACTCATGTGGCGTAGGAATCCGACCTAATGAAGATGCCTATAAGAAGCACAAAATATACACTTTAGCTATGATCATTTGGTTAACAATAAAAGCACAAAATATACACTTTAGCTATTATTTGGCCATGGCCTTTAGTCCTTGGAGAAAGCTCAGCCTCAGAATGGGATGTCTCGAAATGGCAGGACGGGCCGGTCCTCTTGATGGATATGCCTTTCATGCCGAATGATGCTCGCGAAGGGCTTTTTTAGATATCCTTCGAAGTGCTATGATCACGTGGGGCCGGCATTCGAGGAGGATATGCCTTCGAGCCAAAGGATGCTTGCGAAGGGCTTTTGTAGATATCCCCCGAAGTGCTATGATCGCGTTTGATTGGCATTCGAGGAGGATATGCCTTCGGGCTGAAGAACGCTCGCAAATGGCTTTTGTAGATATCCCCCGAAGCGCTGTGATCCCGTGAGATTGGCATTCGAGGAGGATATGCCTTCGGGCCGAGGTACGCTCGCGAAGGGCTTTAGTAGATATCCTTTGAAGCGCTATGATCGTGTGGGATTGGCATTCGAGGAGGATATGCCTTCGAGCCGAAGAACGCTTGCGAAGGGCTTTTGTAGATATCCCCTAAAGCGCTATGATTGCTCGGGATTGGCATTTGAGGAGGATATGCCTTCGGGCCAAAGAACACTCATGAAGGGCTTTTGTAGATATCTCCTGAAGGGCTATTATCGCATGGGATTGACATTCAAGAAGGATATGCCTTCGGGCAGAAGGGCGTTCACGAAGGGCTTTTTGTACGAACATGGTTGCTCGGCCTTAAAGAAGGACTTTTGAATGAACATGGTAGTTCGGCCTTAAAAAAGGACTTTTGAACGAACATGGTAGTTCGGCCTTAAAAAAGGACTTTTGCGACCGTTGAAGCTCAGACCCTTGGGGGCACTTTTAAGATAGCTTGGCCTTAGCCTTGAGATCTATTCGGCCATGACCTTGGAATGGTTCTGCCTTGACATTGAGACCTTGGAGGAGGCTCGGCTTTGGCATGGAATGACTTTCTCTTGGTATAGAGACCTTGGAGGAGGATCGGCCTCGGCATGGAATGACTCTGTCTTGGCATAAAGATCTTGGAGGAGGATCGGCCTCGGCATGCAATGGTTCGGCCTCGGCATGGAGACCTTGGAGGAGGCTCGGCCTCGGCATGCAATGGTTCGGCCTCGGCATTAGATGACTCTGTCTTGGCAAGGAGACCTTGGAGGAGGCTTGGCCTTGGCATGCAATGGTTCGGCCTCAGCATGGAGACCTTGGAGGAGGCTCGGCCTCAGCACAAAAAAGCTCAACATAAGGGTTTTATGTAAAAATAGGCTCTTTTGGAGCATTTCATTAAATAAATTTTTTGTAGATGATCCCTCTTGGAACCTCCATGGAGTTGAAACTCTCTTTGTAGATGATCACTCTCGGAACCTCCATGGAGTTGAACCCTCTTTGAGATGATCTCTTTTGGGGTGTCTATGAAGTTTTAACTCTTTTGCGGATGTCCTGCATGAATGAAAGGGAGAGGGAGAGGGAGAGAGGAATCATACCTTCATTAGAGCTCCTCTCTAGGGAGAGACGACCATGAATCCCAGAGAAGAAGGGCTTCATAGATAAAAGAAGAGTCTCATGCCCATGATTATGCTTAGATTTTCTCATGGTGACACGACTTCTTGTTCAGGTTCCCACAGACAACGCCAAACTGTTAGGGTGAAAATCGGTTCGAATCCCAACTTCACTCTAACAATTGAAATTGTTTTGAGGTCAGGACTTAGAACAGTGACACAACCAAAGAGAAAAACCAAACAATCAGGGAGAGAGACACAGGTTAAATGTGGAAACCCTCGAATCGTGGAAAAACCATGGGCCTTGTCAGTGAGGGCTAAATCTACTAATCATTCTTAGTACAATGAGGGAGAAGAAGAGGGGTTTTTGGTCTTGTGTGCACCGTGGACTGTACAGAGGAAGAGGAAGGAGATGGGGGCGATGTTGATCACGATGGGTGCCCGCCGGGGAGGCCTATGCTTAAGGGTCGAGATAATCTGCCCTCTTTTTTGGGTTGGAGGAGTCTTTCCTTTTCTTCATCCAGAGATCTCCCTTTTCAAGACCGAGCTCCATCAAGCCAAAGCCGAGCTCTATATTCAAGGCCGAGGCCGAGCAATTTCAAGAACCGAAAAAGACCCTTTACTAATTTGATTATCGGAGCTAAATCCGGGAAGAAAAGGCCTACTTCGATTGTTTTTATCTTTCTCGACACAGGTTTTTCTCGCAAGCTGGAAGTCCAAACAACATACTTCACTACAAAATCGTGAGCGTCCACACTAACAAATACAAAAGCTCAACCGTTGATTTCATCCGGAGCCGATCACAAGAAGAGACCGGAATCAGACTGATGTATTATCAATACATCTTAAAAGATTAATTTTTGAGAAGATTCAATATACCTCTTTGGTATTATACATGTGCTTTTAGTATATTCAAGATGTCTCTTTAATTTTGTTAGATCTTTTTTTTTTTGGGCAAAGACAACAAGCATCTCCTAAAGGTAAATCAAGGACGTGTGCAGGTGTCGCCACTCGATCCCGGGTTAGTCCACAGGAGAACATTATCACACTTGACCCTTACCTTGCAAGAGTGAGGATTCAATCCCGAGACCTTCACAAAAGAATATAACACATCCAATCAAGCATTTCTTTAATAAAGATGAGAAAATAAAAAGATTCATGAGTATTTTGTTCAAATTACAATTATAAAAAGATAGACGAATAGGTTTAAAGGACTTCAATGTCAATGACATGAGCAAAATGATTATCAAATAATTATAACAATGCATGGAAGATAGTTCAGTCCAATCACCCAGAAGCAAATTCTGAGACAGTAGATTCAAATAAAATTATAAGTTGGGCTTCAATCTTTTAAGGAACCTGTTCTCATTTGCAACTACATCCCTTCCAAATTAATTTACTTGTCGAACAATGGCTCATGCAATCGACAGAGTGGACGACATTAATTAGTCAAGGAAGGATCAGGGGGAGCAGGAACAACAATAGCGCAATCCAGCATTTGCCACACCCTTTTCATTGTTGGCCTACAGGAGGGATCCTCTTGGATGCACCAAATGGCCACCATGAGAAGCCGAAGCACACCATCAAAGTCGGCCATCGCCTCTTCATCATTGCCAACCAATGCATCCACCCTTCCTTGTCTATAACAATCATAAGCCCAGTAAACCAACACAGGCTCCTCTTCTCTGGGAAGCTCCAAGTCTAAGTTCCTCCGACAACATATGATCTCTAGTAGCATCACTCCGAAGCTGTACACATCAACTTTTGCTGTGATAGGCATGTTTCTAAACCATTCTGGTGCGACATATCCTTTGGTTCCTCTAATGCCAGTGTTTGTTCGGGTTTGGTCAGGCCCAAGGAGCTTTGCCAATCCGAAGTCAGAGATCCTTGTCGTGAGCTCATCATCAAGGAGTATGTTCTGTGGTTTGATATCACAGTGGACGATGGGAGTTTTGCACTCTTCATGCAAATACAAGAGACCTCTCGCAATCCCTAAGACTATTTCCACTCTCTTGTACCACCCTGGCCTCGACCCCTCGAAGAGGAAGGCCGTCAGTGAGCCATTGCTCATGAATTCATACACCAAGAGACGGTCAGCACCTTCATTGCAATAGCCTAACAAGCGGACCAAATTTTTGTGGTGTGTTTGGCCAATGGATCGGACTTCAGCCATGAATTCCTTCTCTCTTTCAGGCAACAACTTATCAAGCTTCTTCACTGCAACACAGATTTTCGGCTCCGGAGGCAAGAAGCCTTGGTAAACAATGCCGAAAGCTCCGCTCCCGAGCTCTTTCCTAAAGCCACTGGTGGCCACTTCAAGCTCTTTGTAAGTGAAGCATCTCAGTGTGGATCCAATAATGTTGGAGTCTACCCGAAGCCTCCTATGGTAAGCTGAAGAAAGCACCACCAATGCGGTGACTGAACCGAACAAGATGATCAAAGAGACAGTAAGAGATGACAAACCAACCGGCAACCAAACCTTTCGGTCATTCTCATTCTTCTCACTCTGTTGCTCTGGAGAAGGAAAAGAGGACGTATTTCTAGTGCCAACCTTGATAAGTGCCTTCCCCCCGACATAGCTTCCAATCCTTCCCTTGGATAATGGCAGCCTCTTCTTCCAACAATCTGCTCCACGAAATATGGCAACCGCGCAGAGGCAATCATCCATGCAGCTCTCACGGCACTGATCCTCGTTGAAAGATCTATAATGCTCATAATCAGAGCCCGGCCAGTCAGTGTTCGCCATCTCTCTGAGCTCAAAAAACTCTTGATCACCGCCACCACTGCAGCTCGGAGCCACAAAATCCGGCTTGCAGCTACTGTAAGGATTGCCGGGATCCAGAAAGGAGTAGGAGGGCGGGCACCTGCAGGTCCGGCTCTTGTTCTCATTGAGCTGACAGTAGCTGTTGAACCCGCAAGCTCCGGATCCAGTGTCCCCGTTGACTCTCTGGCAAATGTCGGATGGCTCGCTGGCGATGACCGTCCAATCATTCCTCCAAGAACCTTTCTTCATAGCGTCCATGGGGTGGACGTAGTGCCGGAGAACGCCATCAGGGTCGAGCGTCACTCGCTGGTAGAAGTCGGTTGTGGACACGTCGCTCGTTGTCACGTTGATGCGAGATTTGTTCTCGAGTTGAAGGTAGAGAGTGCCGGAGGAGTCGAAGACGACCTGAGAACCGGTGTTGACTGTCATGGTCGCCCAGTATGCGCTGTAGACGGAGTCAGTGGGGAGGGCCAATGGGTACATGACGAGGTTGCCGTCGCCTTGCATGGAAAATTCGAAGCGGCCGTCGGCGTAGTTATCGTCGTCGAGGTGAGACCGGAGTTTGGTGTTCTTGGGGAGGTTTTGAATGGGGAGGATGGTGTCCGTGGGGACGGTGAAGCTTTGCCAGTTTGGGGTGGAGTCCGCGGAGGCAAGGATGAGGTTGCCCGTGTCGAGCAAGGCTGCGTAGGAGGAGCCAGTGGAAGGGAAGGGGTTCCACACGGATTTGCCATTGGAGTCAGTGAGGAGAAGCTGGCCATCGGAGGTGAGACCAAATTGTGACCCTGAGAGGACAGGGCGGTTGCCATTGGCGTACCAGACTATGGTTTTTTCTTTGGTTTTGGTGAACCAGATGGCGAGGAGGAAGAGGCTGGAGTTGGTGGGGACGGGGAGGAAGCCGACGGCGAACTCGCCGGAGGGTGAGAGCCAGGGGGTGGTGGTGCCTGAGGTGGTGAGATTGGAACCTAAACTTATGTTTTGATAACTTTGAGCTGATGCTGAAGGAGACAGTAGTAGTAAAACAAGAAGAAGAAGCAGCAGCAGTTTGGAGAGGAAGAGCATTGGATCAAGTAGATGGTGAGAAACAGAAGCCTGTGAAGGAGAGAAGATGGCATCTCTTCTCTCCCTCTCCTCCCCCAAATTAAAGAGCCTGTTGTGTGGCTGATAATGGTTGCCAATGTCCTTGAAACGTGTCACTGACCGGTTCATAGAACCATTAATCACTCCAAAGAGTCCAAGGAGACTTGGACTTTATTTATTATCAAACACTAGAATTTGTATATATTCATACTATTTGGAGTTTTTTTTTTTCAATACAACTATTTTTATATTTGGAGAGCTCTCTAGTGGTGAAAAACTCTTGCTACTCATATATTTGGGTTTGATTTTAGTATAATCATGGTTCATATCTGTTGTAAACCTTAACGGGTTAACGGGTCGGGCTTAGGTTCACCCGGATCCGGTTAGCTGGGTGTATATATACACATGTATGTTTAGGGTTTATTCGCTGAGTGATAATACATTGGTGTAGAGCCGCCACTTTATTGGCCTGCTCATTGTCCACCTCCATACATCTCCGGCCACATCTCCGGCCATCCAAATCTAACTTGGTATCAAAGCACACGGCGACGGTCCGGCGACCTCCGTGGCCAGCCAAGAGGTTCGAAAGGCTGAGCTCCGCCTCCTCCAACTCTTTGTCTTTAGCGTGAGACTGGATCACATTCGCTTGTGTGGCGAAGTGCTGTGGTAGCGGTGAAGCTTACTGGTGCGTTGAAGCTGGTGTTGGTGACGTCTTGAACTTAGTGCAGTTCATTTCTTGAAGTAGTCTTTGAGCGGTGCAGTGGTGGGTGAAAGGCTGACTTGGTCTTTGCTCATTCTTTGTTGAAGAAGTCACTGGGTTTTGGTGTGGATTCAAGAAGCTTCTTTGGGAGGTCATCTGAAGAAGTTTCTTTGGACCAAATGACGAATCTGAGCAGCTGATTGGGTTCACACACAAAAAAGGGAGAAAGGTTTTTTTAAAAAAAAAAAAAGGAGAAAAAAAAAAGAGGGGCTTGTGCTTTGAAAAAAAAGGGCTTGTGTTTGACCGGGTCCATCACTTGCTTTGGGAGCTTCAAAAGGCTATTTGGCTACTAAAGCCATTCTTTTGGGGAACAACAGCCACAACTATTGGCTGTTGGCAATCAATTCTAGTGGGACCCACAGTGAAATTCCCAGCCATAATTTCGCTTCTTAAATTCCGGTGGGACCCACAGTAAAAGGCTATTTTATTGGGTCTGCTGAGAGTGGTTATTATAAGCTGAATTTTGTAATTGTGTTCCCTGTTTAGCAACTTGTATTCTAGAATTTGATTATAATGGGTGATCACATGAACGCGAACTCCGGCGATGCTCCCCGAGTTGGTAATCAGGGTAAGGCTTTAAAGGTTTCTGCTTCTGTTATGAATAGTATATGGCTAATTGATTCGGGTGCTACATCCCATATGACGTTTGATTCTCAATTGGTTCAATCTTTAAATCCTTCATCCCACACTGTTGTGACTACTGCAGATGGCAGCTCCGTTCCCATTATTGGGGAAGGCACTGTTTCCCTTGCTCACCACCTCCATCTTGATCATGTTCTTGTAGTTCCTTCCCTGGATTATAACCTGTTATCTGTCTCTCGACTAACTGCTGCTCTAAATTGTGTTGTCATTTTTTGGCCTTCTTCCTGTGTGTTTAAGGATATCCAGACCCGGAAAAAGATTGGTTATGGCACTAAGCGGGATGAGCTCTACTACTTGGACTTGCAATCGGGCCGATGAATCGGTGGTTGATGCAAGCCACAGCGATTGGAGGTCCGCATGGAGAGAAGCCCAAGACTAGTTCTGTTTCCGCTGTTTGGTTATGGCATCGTCGACTTGGACATGCGTCTTTTGGGTACTTGCAGCGACTCTTCCCTAGTTTATTTTCAAAGAGTCCTGTTTCTGAATTTAAGTGTGATGTTTGTGAATTGGCGCACAGTCATCGTAGTACCTTTTCTCCCAGTCTGAGTAAAAGTTCTACCCCTTTTATGGTTGTGCATTCCGATGTGTGGGGTCCATCTAAACTTGCTACTCTAGGTGGTGCACATTGGTTTGTGACCTTTATTGATGATTGTACTGGTATGACTTGGGTGTCTCTTCTGAAATCGAAGAATGAAGTGACTTCTGCCTTTCAGAAATTTCACAAAATGGTTGCTGTTCAATATAAAATGCCGATCCAAGTTCTCCGCAGTGATAACGGGCGTGAGTATGTGAATTCCGATCTCCTTAGGTTTCTCGATTATCATGGGATTACTCATCAAACAACTTGTCCATATACCCCCCCAACAAAATGGTGTTGCTGAGCGGAAGAATCGCCACCTTCTCAATGTGGTTCGTGCCTCCTTAATTGAGGCGCATGCACCACTATCTTTTTGGGGTGAGGCTCTTGTCTCTGCAGCTTACTTGATCAACCGTGTACCCTCCCGTAGGGTGAATTTTCAGACGCCCCAAGATGCACTATCTGTTCTTCTTGCTTCACCACCTAGTTCCAATTTGCCTCCTCGTGTTTTCGGATGCGCTGCCTTTGTTCATCTTCATCCCCACCAACGGGGCAAGTTAGAACCTCGTGCTCTGAAGTGCGTGTTTGTTGGGTATGCATTACACCAAAAAGGGTACCGTTGTTATCACCCGCCTTCTAGGAGGACAATTGTTACTATGGATGTGACCTTCCATGAGTGTGATATGTATTATTCACCACCCGAGCCTTCCCTTCAGGGGGAGAGGAGGCAAGAAGTTGAGCTACGGACTACGGCACGATCCCAAACCACGATGTGTAGATCTTGTTGATATATCGAATGAGACTAATGGTGATGCCACACAGAATGACATCGAACCAGAGGAGCCAATGACACAAGAGCCACTAACGAATATAGACGAGGAGCCAATGACACAGGAGCCGCTGACGGATACAGACCTGCAGATTGAAGAATCATCAGAATTGCCAACAAGTTGTGCTAATGATAACCAATCGTCTTCAGGCCTGGATATCCCGCTACCACAACGTCTTCCTCCACGTCATAATCGAGGTATACCTAAACCCACATATGAGCCTGATCCCAAAAATACTGTGAAATATCCCATGAGCAACTATGTATCTACTGACCACCTGTCGGAATCAAATAAGTCATTTGCCCATCAATTATCCACTGTATCTATTCCTAACAGTTTGCAGGAAGCTTTGGCTGACCCCAAATGGCAGGAAGCAATGAATGAGGAGTTGAGCTCACTAAAGAAGAATGCCACCTGGAAGATAGTTGACTTGCCAGCTGGTAAGAAGCCTGTGGGGTGTAGATGGGTTTATTCTGTGAAGTACAGAGCAGATGGTACTATTGACCGCTATAAAGCGAGATTGGTGGCGAAGGGATACTCACAGACGTATGGAATCGACTACACGGAGACGTTTGCGCCTGTAGCCAAGATCAACACCATACGTGTATTGCTGTCTCTAGCAGTCAACTTGGACTGGCCCTTACATCAACTAGATGTGAAGAATGCCTTCCTACATGGAGACTTAGCTGAGGAGGTGTATATGGATTTGCCACCAGGATATAATGTGCAGACCTCTCAGAACAAGAAGGTTTGTAAGTTGCATAAGTCCCTGTATGGACTCAAACAGTCTCCGAGAGCCTGGTTTAGTAGATTCACAGATGCTATGAGAAGGTTTGGATATGGGCAGAGTAACTCAGACCATACTCTTTTTATAAAACGAAAAGAGAGAAAAATCACAGCTCTCATTGTATATGTTGACGATATGGTGGTTACAGGGAATGATGCAGAAGAGCAATTGGCACTTCAAAAATACTTATCAACAGAGTTTGAAATGAAGAACCTAGGCTCTTTGAAGTATTTTTTGGGAATTGAAGTCTCCAGACGTAAATCTGAAATTTTCTTGTCTCAAAGAAAATACACATTAGATTTGTTACGGGAGACAGGCATGTCGGCTTGTCAACCAGTTGATACGCCATTGGAGGAAGGCCTGAAGCTTGGAGTGGATCTAAACCAGGTACCAGTGGACAAAGGGAGATATCAGAGGTTGGTTGGCAGGCTAATGTACTTGGCGCATACCAGACCTGATCTAGCACATGCGTTGGGAGTGGTTAGCCAGTTCATGCATAATCCTGGAGAACAACACATGAATGCAGTGATGAGGATATTGCGATATCTCAAAGGGAGTCCAGGAAAAGGGATACTATTCAAGAAGAATAACCATCTCAGAGTCGAGGGATATACTGATGCAGATTGGGCAGGAGCGATTGATGATCGGCGTTCTACATCAGGCTACTTTACTTTCGTGGGAGGTAATTTAGTCACATGGAGGAGCAAGAAGCAAAATGTGGTTGCTCGCTCTAGTGCAGAGGCCGAGTATCGAGGTATGGCGCTGGGGATATGTGAAGTGTTGTGGATCAAGAGTCTGTTGAAGGATCTAGGTTTCGAGAACACCGAATCGATGAAGGTGTTCTGTGACAATCAAGCTGCTCGCAACATTGCACATAATCCTGTTCAACATGACAGGACAAAACACGTTGAAGTTGACCGATTCTTCATCAAGGAAAAGATTGATGGGAAAATCATTGCAGTACCACCAATCAGAACAGAGGATCAGTTGGCTGACATACTCACCAAAGCAGTGGCGGGACATGTGTTCTCAAAATTTGTATCCAAGTTGGGCATGTGTGATATATATGCACCAACTTGAGGGGGAGTGTTGTAAACCTTAACGGGTTAACGGGTCGGGCTTAGGTTCACCCGGATCCGGTTAGCTGGGTGTATATATACACATGTATGTTTAGGGTTTATTTGATGAGTGATAATACATTGGTGTAGAGCCGCCACTTTATTGGCCTGCTCATTGTCCACCTCCATACATCTCCGGCCACATCTCCGGCCATCCAAATCTAACTATATCGAATACTCAACCTATTTATATGTTCATGTCATAATTGCATTAACCTGCCTAACTCGTTCTTCACCCATCTAACTTGTTTAATCTATTTAGATATAAATTTATTATTTTATTTTAAATTATTTAATTAAGTTAATTCAGTGATAAATATGTATTTGTAATTTTAAAGTAGGAAGTAAAATATTTTTATATTTAATATAAAAAATATTTCATTGACTGCTATAAATATAGAAGCATCTAAGGAGACTTTGATTCTCCTTTGGGTTCTGCCCGATCCCTTACGTTTCCTAAATATCCAAATAACTTGGAAAATTCTCTGGTTAGAAAGCTACTGGAAGCATCATCTTTCCTTTACTTTCTATTTGAATTTTCTAAATTTTTTTTTCTAAACATCTGAATAATTCTTATTTATTTATTTATTTATTTATAAACTCAAATATTTTATAATAATTTATAATTTTAAGTATGTGTGTGTGTGTCCAGAATTTTATCCTCAAAAATTTACTAATAATAATTATAATTATATGATGGTACTTAATTATCATAATACCATATGATTAGACCTAACAGGAGTGGACCTAACCAATGGTGTGAATGAAAAATCTATGCTTCACAACTTACCAAAGACCACACAAATGTGGTCCATGGGCCGGCCTCAGTGAATCTAGCTAGTTTCTTCCAAGGATAGTAATATGTAATATTCCTTACTCATACGTGCACACCATCAGGTTCCTATCCAACTCGACAGTGGCTTATCCTCTATCCAAAGCCCATCCAAGCAATACTAAACCCCTCCATTAACACTCATCTCCATCACATACTACACAACGTCCTCATGGATAATCACCCATGGTAGCTAAGGTTTACTCAACAGTTCACCTTCAAAAGTTTATAAAGGTTTAGTATACTCCTCCCACATAACTATAGCTCAAACACTTAACCCAACACCATCTATATTCCTCTGAACATGCATGAAGTCTGGACCCAAACCATGCATGCAAACTTAATATTATCAGACCCAATCTATATCTCATGTATGCATTCTCATATTTATTGGAATTTAAAACCTCCACTAGAGGAACCACAGAATCAAGGCACTAACATGCTTGCATACCAGAAAGAACCATGCATTCTCCATGCATGTTTTTCTCATATTTATTCTCTCAAACTCAAGTGAGGTTTACTTGGTTTCTAATGAGAACCCTCTTAAGACTTTATTATCTCACACTTTAGCACTTAATAATAATTACCATTCATAACCAGCACAGAACTTTATTAATCTTACAATCCACAAGGCAACATCTACAATACTAACAGCCCTCAAATGCAAACAACATCCCTACATACGCATGCACATGGTCCCTCTACTATCATCATCCATGAGCACATGAGACTACCTGGTCCATTCCCTCTAACAACCAGTGGGATCATCCGCAATATACCGGTTAATATAGATGGATGATTTCCAACCAACACATGCATTATCATTCACCTAGATGTTCATATTCTTTCATGTAATTTAAGGAAAGCTCACTGTAGTTAACCACTTCCATCACCCTAAACAATCCTCAGTTAACTTGCAGGGATAAAGAGAGCTCACTGGAGAATGGTCGTCCGTCACGCTCCCACGATGAAGCTTTGATGTCGCCCCGCGCTTCACTGAGGTTGATCCCGGCCTCTAGGTGCATGCTCAGCAAACGCTCAGCCTCCTCTCTGTCTAAGCGATGCGCACGCGCTTGATGACTCATCGCCGAGAAAGACAGTCCATCACGGCGCACACCTTCGTCTCGGAACCCTCTCTCTCTCAGTCGCGGCTTCACCAGGGTTTGGAGACGAGTCGCGTTCTTATAGGAGCTCGCGGGTGGGAGTAGATGAGATGGGATCCGTTGATGGAGGCTAGGATACTGGGATTTGATCGCTTCAACGGTTGGCCGGCGCGAGATCAACGGAGGAGGAGATAAGAATGCTTATTTTATCCACAACCTCTATATATATATATATATTATCATTAGATTAACCAATTTAACTCCCTGTTTCCAATAAAATCCAATTAAATCCATGTTTGGGGAATTTCATTAATTTACCAAATAATTAGAGAATAATTAAAAGATAATAATTTTATAAAATCTTTGGATTTTACAGCATCCTTGATGGATCCGATTTTCCGATTATGCTAGTCGTTCTATTTTTTTTTTTTTAAGGTAATGTATCAAAAATGTCTAATGGTCAACTAACTAGAGTCCAAACCTAAGCAAACAAGTGATAACAAAGTCAGGGTTTAGCTTTCAAAATTTTTGTGAGGTGTCAAGTAAAGGCAAGCCAATATGTATATATATTTTTTGAAAAATAGGGCACCTAACGCTAATGTCAACCTAGACTCAAAGAGGACTCCCATCAATTTGCACATAGATCATCATAAACCAGCACCCATCCTGACAATAAAATAGTTAAGCCCCTCCCCCCACACTTAAATTGTGCACTATCCCCAATGCACGCAATTTATGTACTAAAAAGAATATGACATGTGAAGCAAGATGGGAGAGAGAGAGTGGACTTAGCTAGGTGTGCATCATGATATGTCTAGTCTTTTCATTATGTTTCTTATCAAGTGTGAATGTTAACTTATCCTAAGTGCACTGAAGGCAAAGAAAAAGTGAGGCTCCATAACATATAGAAATACTAAACCCTTGTGACAAACTGACTCAACTATTAGAAAGTAAAAAGTACAAAAGTGTTGAAGAAAATAAAAGACAAAGGTGATGCTCATATGCCAAAGTCATCCTCCTCGTCGTCTCCTCAGTGTCGGTGACTCCCTCGGTATCTGCAATTATAGCCAGTATCCACGAGGGATCCACCCTTGCCTCTATCGTGGGTGGAGCTGGGAGCCATGACAGGGGTGGATAGTCGACCCTCTGCTATCGGAAAAGGTAGTCCACTTCGCCCACCAACCAATGAAGTAGTGCGCGATCGTCCCCTGTGAATATGTTGGCTGATGGTGGAGGTGCTCTGGTCACCGGTGGAGGTGCTGTGCTAGGGCCGACTCCTGTGTCCTGTGGCTCCATAGGGGCTGTAACAGTGTACCTGATGCCCTATGCTGTCTTTCTGGCCCGCAGCATCCCCATGGACCTCATGATCTCTACAGTGATCGGGATGGAGCTCCCGACTATCGTCATACCCCCAGAAATGTGATCGGGGAGGGCGTCCATCCCCTATACCAGGCGTATGATGTATGGTCCTGCAAATAGAACTCTGATCCTGGGATGGGAAGCTTGGTGTATCAGAAGCTCGGCTACCACCCATCCTATGTGCAGGGGGAATCTGTCCATCATGCTCTGCAAGTATAGAAAGTCCCTGGTGCTGATGACCCTCGTGCTCAGCCCTCGCCCTGTGATCGAATGACTGAGAATCATGTGGATGTATCTAAGGGCTGGTGATCGGAGGGTGGAGCCTTCGACCTCCTTGTGTCGTAATAAGGGTCCGTGCTGGGCCTCCTCCACACGGACTCTTGTATCTCTCCTGGTGGCCGATCGATCCTGAGTGCCCTGTCTCGGGTGTGTTGGTGAACTCGACATCATATACCCCCAGGAGGATGGCAAAATCGGTGTAGCTTATCTCGTACATGATGCTGCCGAATTGGAACTCGATCTGGTTCTGTTGATCCCATGAAACTAATCCTCGAGCTAGATGGAAAGTAGATAGTACCTTTAGAGTCAGCTCTCTGTACATCGTCTCTCATATGGCCAGGAGGTGCTCCCATCCTCCCAACTCCAGATAACGGTGGACGTCTGTTGCGAGGCCCACTCCCTCAAGAATGTCCCAGTATATGTGTCGGGCCTCGCCGAATCAGAATCGCTTATCGCTGAGACGGTGAGCGCCGGCCTACGTGGCATGGGCATGGTGAAGGCGGGCTCGGTGGTGGATGAGAACTCCCTTCCCTCTTCATCTTCTTTCTGCTTGGCGGAGGTGGTCTTTTTGCGTGGAGGCATGATGGTGGTTGGTGGAGATTCGCAGGGGAAGTGGGCGCGCTATCGAGCGAAGGGAGAACTCGGCCGAGTAGAGGGCGGTCACGGATGAGAGTCGCCGACCACGGTGGTGCTCCAGTGAGATCGGGGTGGCTTCAACAAACTCTGCGGAAAGGTGCTCAAGCGAGATCGAGGAGGTGGACGACGAGATCTAAGAGATGGAGAGGTGCAGTGCTTCGTCTGTTCGAGCACGCTTTAAAGCACAGCCTTGTTTGGTAAGCACGGCCGTGCTCTTTGATTGCACGACTGTGTTGGGTAAGCACGGTCGTGCTCTTTGATTGCACGACCGTGTTCTTTTGACCGAGAAGTCTGCGGCACGAGCCCGGTCGTGTTTTGGCCGATGCAACTTTACTACATTTGCTCCTTTCTGCTCCATAGCTGCTCTTTCATCTCCTTTACCTGTGCGTTAGTGGCTCCAATACAAAGAATTAATCGTTAAACGTTTTGGACCACACATAATCAATGAACATCATCCCCGGAATGAAATTCACCACTAATGTATTCCTAACTAAGTTTCTAAACTAAACTAAACTAAGAAGCTATAAAACTAACCGAGCTTGGGTTGCCTCCCAGGAAGCGTTTGTTTTACATCACTAGCTTGACGTACCTTTAAGCTCAAGAGGGTTCGAAGTGTTGGCTCTCCCTACATTCCTCGCCTTGCGGGATACGTCTTGCAAACTGTTCACTCAAGGATGATATCAATTCATACTCACAAAAGTTGTTCCTGAGTAGTGTTGAATTGGTTGTTGGAGGGGCGGGGATTGACTCATTCTTCCTTTCTTCAACTCTCTCCACCACGCTCTTCTCCTCTGGCTGTGTGCATTTCGTGAAGTGTGCTCATGATCCCTTGTTTCACCCATCGGTTCTTCCTGTAGTGGCTTGTGTTCCAATAGGTCTTCCAGCTGATCCTTCAACAATTCATCCTGTACAAGATGTTTCCTTTGCTTGAGGACAAGCAAAAGTTCAAGTGTGGGGGTGTGATACGTGCACAATTATACATATATTATATCATATTTACATGTACTTATCCCGTTGTTGTGCATCAATTCCTCTACTTTTATGCTTGTTTGGGTTTGTTTTGTGATTGAGCAGGTAAAATAGGTACCTAGAGCAAAAGGAACGAGAAACGGGGCAAACAAGGAAGGAACAGGCCAAAAGAGCCCTTCACAGAGATGTGCACGGCCCTAGTTCAATCTGGCATGCCCGTGCACATGAGCATGCAACTCTCAGGTTTACTTGGCACGGGCGTGCATCTCATTGGCACGGCTGTGCCACGCTGAAGCCAAACAGGTAATCAAGATGCAACGTTCTAAAAATTGTTTTAAAAGATCTAGGACTCCAAATCCAATCTCCACCGTTCAAATCGAAGGAAAAGGGGTTAGGAACATCCAATTAAAGTTTCAGATCGATCCGAGTTGATTTAGTCACCTGATTGAGCACTTGATGAAGACTGCGCAGACCTGAAAAATCAGTCCGACCTAAACCCGAATTTATCTCAAGATTATCCGGACCCACTCTAATTTAAATATGAAGTTATCCAGAAGTGGGAGGACGACCATACCTCTTATCTTGAGTCTATTTAAACCCGCCGAAGAGAGAGATTTCGGGGACTCTTTGGCAGATTAGTCTTCGGCGGGTGTTCCGGACGACGGCTAGGGTTTCGGGAGAAATCGAAGGCGGAGAAGACATAGAGCAAGGGAGTCCCAATGTTTTCAATTATGTCTTTCTCCTTTATCTTTGTTTTAGTTTTCATTAGCATGAGAGGCTAAACACCTTTGGTGGTGCCTCGGACACATGAACCCTAGGATTATTTATTAATTGAATTTTTTTTATTTGTTGGTTTTCTTTTATTGATTGTTCTTGTGAGTCTGTGCTTGAATTATATGATTGGAAATTGCATGAGCTATGGTCATGAGACCTTGCTAGACTCTAGCCGGGCATAGATATGCTAAGGTTATGACTTTCATGTCTCTTTGTGCATTGATCTATATTTTTGTAGTTAGTTTATGACTAGGCATAGATAATGGGGTTCGATTCGCATACCGAGAGATTGAATGTGGCATCTAGATGGTGTAATAGTCAAACTTTCCAGGAGTTAATCCATGGAAGCCGCCACTTAGAATTCAGTTGCTAATAAAGAAATCCTAGGGGATTGAGATCTGAGGTGCCACATTTCATCTCTGATTGCTCATAAGTCTGCCAATTGTTTTAGTTTCTTTCTTTAGGATAACCAACTTAACCAACCACATCTTTTGTCATAGTTTTAGACCAGATAACAAGACCAGTTAGTACTAGTATTCCAGTCCCTGTGGATTCGATAACCCTACCCTTGGGTAATTTATTACTTGATCTACCCCGTACACTTGTGGGTAAGTTGTCGCGCACCTTGTGCGTGCATCACCTTTTCATCCACCAGTCCTCTAATGGTACAGGGAATTATGTAACTCCCTAGATCCTTTACCTTCTTTGGAAGTCTGTTGGTGAGGACTGCTGAGCATTGTTCGTTCAGTGTTGCTATGGACATCTCCTCCAGCTTCCTTTTGTTGGTGAACAATTCTTTTAAGAACTTAGCATATCCCGGTATTTGAGCAAGTGCTTCCACAAACGGAATGTGGATGTGCAATGCCTTAAACATGTCCAAGAATTTCCTGTATTGCTCATCCTGTTGGTCCTTTTTCTGTTTGGCCGGGTAGGGCAACTTTGGCTTGTATTCTGGTACTACGGGTGCTTCCTTTTTCTTATCTATACCTGAGTCTCCTACATCTTCAAACTTGTCCTCCTCTGGTTGTGTGGTAAGTTTGTCCCCCGGTACCTTGCCTTGTGGTGGAGTCACCTCCTTTCCACTTCTAAGAGTGATAGCCTTGATAAATTCCCTTGGGTTGGCTTCTGTGTTGCTTGGGATGGCTTCACCGGTCATTACATCACAACGACAGGCTATCCGAGAGACCACGGTATTTGAGGTTACTCAGAGTGATGCCTGCTGGTTCTTCATCATCTCTTCGTGCTTGGTTAGTCGTATCTCGTTTGCCTGAAACTATTGGATGATCCATGTTTCCAAGCTTGGTGTTTTCTTTTCGTGCTGACTTGGTTGGCTACCTGGTTGTGACAGTGGGTTCACTTGAGGTGGGTTTGTTCTTGGTTGCCCTGGGTGCTGGACTGAAATGTTGTAGGAAAAGTTGGGACGGTTCCTCCATCCGGGGTTGTATGTGGAAATGTAAGGGTTATTCTGAGATCTGCCTACGAAATCAACCTCTTCTACTTGTTCTGGTTGTCCCACTTTTGGCTTATTCCCGCATTTAGCCGCATTACAACATTATCATACCAAGCAATGCATACCATGTTCTCCAATTTCTGGCTTATTGCTTCCACCTTGGCTGCCAAGTTATTCAATATGTCCAAGTCATGTATTCTGGCCACCTTACTTTGTTTGGTCCTCTTGAAACTCCACTGATATCCATTAGTGGTCATCTCATCTATCAGTTCCCTAGTCGTATCTGGGTCTTTGCTATACAGGGAACCATTCGCTGATGCATCTAGCATCTTCTTGGTTGCTATGTTTAGCCCATTGTAAAATGTTTGGACTTGCATCCACTCCTCTATGCCATGTTGCAGGCACTTCTTGAGCATCTCCTTGTATCTCTCCCACATATCATATAGTGTCTATCTGATTGAAGGAGGAGATGTCGCTTCACATCTTTATTATCTTTGTCTGTGGGAAGTACCTCATCAAAAATTTCTTAGTCAACTGGGCCCATGATGTGATCAACCCATGTGGCAACAAATTCAACCACTGCTTCACCTGACCCTTGACTAAAGAGGGGAAAAACCTGAGATGGATGGTGTCCGTCGATACGTTTACTGAAATTGTGTCGCTGATTTCTAGAAGCTTTGCAAGTGTGCATGGGTCCTTGTCTTGGAAACCATCGAACTTGCATGATTGCTTGACCATCTGGATGACATGAGGCTTCAGCTCGAAAGTGTGGCCTGTGACTGATAGCGGGATGATACTTGAACCGATGCTATCCAGGTTCGATTTCAAGTAATCTGATATGGATCGAGCTGGTGCCGCCATTGGTTCTGGTTGGTTGACCTTTGAACTGGATTTTGTTGGTGTCGTCTTTTTGAGAAGGGCTTCTCTTATTTGACGACGAAGATGACGCTCAAAGTCTGGGTCATGTACTTTAGCTGGGTATGGAACCTTGCTCCCGGTCATGCACCAGCACCTGAACAGAAGGAAAAGCAAAATCAGATCGAAACTGAGAATACTTTGCAAATTTTGATTTTCTGACCTCTCTTTTTTTTAGTAAAGTAAGATAAAATAAAATAAAATAAAATAGCTGGCCTAATAAATTCTAATGTTCCTAGTGTTTCCAGTCCTCGACAATGGCGCCAAAAACTTGATACACACACGGGAGTGCGCAACACTTCTCCCGCAAGTATACGGGGTCGATCAACTAGTAAAGTACCCAAAGGTCGGGTAGTCGAATCCACAGGGACTGACCACTAGTACTAATTGTCCTCTATTACACAGCCTAAAAATATAGATGATGATGTAGGTAATTTAACTAATTAACTATCCTAAAAGAAGAACTAATGCGAACGATTGGTAGATTGTGGGTAATCAGAGATAAGGTATGGCACCTCTGATCACAAACCCTCTAGGATTCCCTTACTAATTATTGACTTCCTATTATCGGCTTGCTACTGATAAACTCCTGGAGGATATAACAATGAGCTCTTAGCGCAACACCCGATCTCTTGTGATGCTTATGCACACCCTAACACCTATGGTCAACTGGCACCTATCTAGATGAATCCACAGGGCTAATGTGATATTCTAACTGTTTCGAACCATCCGTATAAACACTTGTGGTGCTGGATGCTCTAACCAAACAAGGTAGATGACTCGAGGCTCACGCACTGACAAACCACACAAGGATATCAAGAGAGATAGCAACTCCGGGCTAACACAATAACAACCACACAACCCACCCAACACGGACACTATTGTGCTGATGCTATCCCCTATGGAGATGGATGAATCAGGCTCATGCATGGAAAAACCACACAGAGTTGCAAGCATAGACAATCAAGATGCTACACAAGAATTATCAGTAAAGTGAAACCGAACATAAAAGGAAATCAATAACAAGTTTATCCTAGGGTTCAAGTGTCCGAGGCACCAGAGTAGGTTTAGTCTCTCATGCTATGACCTACCATAACTAAGATACAAGAGGAGATAATATAATTAAACATAGAGACTCTTCCCTTGATAATATCTCCTCTGCCTTCAATCCTCTTCCGGGACCCTAGCCGTCGCTACGAAACTTGCCCGAGATTGCTCCTCCGAAAGTTGAATTTTAGGGTTGAGCAGACGGCTATTTATAGATTGTGAATCCTAGAAGCAAGGTTGTTGAAGCACGGCCGTGTTGATCTAAAGCACGCCCGTGCTCTTCAGCAAATGACGCGGTTCACGCGTTTTCACTAATTCGAGAGTTGCACAGTCTTGAGCATGCCCGTGCTTCATCAGCATAGGCGTGTTGATTGGGAACACTGCCGTGCACTTCTCTGCAAGCGTTCTTTTTCGCTCCTTTTGCTCTTAAATGTCTTGTTTCTTGTTCTTTTTGTCCCGAGTAACTGTTTTCCTGTCCAATCACAACAAAATACCCAAAAGAGCATAGAAATAGAGAAATATATGTGAAAGAGCAAACAAAGTGTATGCAATTATGATATAAAAATATGTATAATTATGCACTCATCAGGAGACCTTCTAGCATTACGTTGTCTGGAGAGTAGGTTCCCCGGGGGTCTGGTGGAAGGATCGCACTGGGATATGTGTGTTAGGCCAAATTCGATTTCCCAACCCTCATGTCACCTCCTTTAATGGATGGCGGTTGAAGGCATAATGAGCGTCACTCCCCATGTAGGATTCCCAAAACATCTATTGGACCGGGGCCCACTTGTCCGTTGTTGGGCGGACGCTTCCTTACGAGGCGATGCGGCTTGTTGGATTCTGGTATAGGGTTAAAGTGACAAGATGCCTTCCTCATTGTGTCTCCATCTGTTGCTCTTGCCACTTCCGCCTGGTCTTTCCATCTCTTTGCCCCGGTAACTCTCTTACTTGCAATTCTTTTCTTTGATTAGGGGACAATCGAAGCAGGTCATTTCCCTCTTAAGGCGAATATTTCGGTAGCCGACTTCTTCCCCAGCAGAGTAATAGACCTCAATTTCTTTCATAGGGAAATCCACTTTAATTTTCACCCTTCTTTCAAGCTTTGGCCTCCTCTCTCTTCTGAAAGGGCCAACCGCAACCCGCCAGGAGAGCTTGCGGTTTACTTGGATTTTTTCAGAGAGGGGCTTTGATTCCCTTTGTATCCCTTCTTCCAGGAGGTGCTTAGGTTTTACAAGGTGTGCCTCTCGCAACTCCACCCCTATAGTTGCAGGATCCCGTGCTGGTTTTTTATCACCCTCTACCATTTCGGCCTCCCTCCTTATGTCCGCCTATTTTGTCTCCTCTTTTTCCTTAGGAGAGTACCGAAGCTTGGAGATTGGTTTTGTTTTGACCAATGGGAAAAGGTGCTTCTGAACTTCCTCTTTCCCAAACTTCCAGAGTAGAGGACATCTTTTGTATTCATCTCTTGCAAGGGCGACTAGGACGTTCCACCTTGTGGAGCCTACCCTTCTCAGGTCTGGATTATGACGCAGTGGTATTCGAAAGCGAGGAGAGATAGCTTTTGCTTTTTTATGGCCTTGGTCTTCAAGACCTTTCCCGCCGGTTACCTGAGTCTGTCCTCCATACAGCCAGGCTTTCTTCTACAGGTAGCCTTTCTCCTTCTCTTGTTCTTTTCTGGGATGCTCCTACTTGCCGACCTACTTATTCGCTTGTCTTTATACAGAGATCCCCCCCCCCCCCTCCGGGGACAAGATCGTCCGCTAATGGTGGTGAGAGAGGAAGTCAGGGCCGTACCCTAGGTCCAGAGAACGTGGGAGAGATCGGGCCACTGTTTGTATGGTGAAGCCTGTAAAATATTCACCGACCATAAGAGCCTGACATACTTGATGAGCTAGCTGGAGTTGAACATGCGGCAAAGACCGTGGATGGAATTGTTGAATGATTATAATTGTACTTTCGAGTACCACCCCAGCAAGGCGAACATAGTAGCTGACACCTTGAGCAATAAGACTATGGCATGGTTGGGGACCACCAACTTCGCCCAACTTCATGAGTTGAGATCTACTAGGGTCCAATTCTCAGTAGATAAGCTGGGGGTATTATTAGCAAATTTTCATCTACGACCTACGTTGATATCTCAAATCAAGGAAGCGCAGCGGCATGACTCCATACTAATGCGATTAGGTGCAAAGATGCAAAATGGAAGACGTGGTGATTTTTCCTTATCCTCCGATGGAGCGGTAATGCTAGGTATACAGTTATATGCACCAAACAATGAGGGCCTCAAGCTGCAGATTATGGAGGAAGCTCGTTGTTCAGCTTATGCAATGCATCCGGGAAGCACAAAGAGAACTAGATCTGGAGGAAAATGGAGAAAGAGATCACCGAGTATGTGGCCAGGTGCTTGATCTGTTAGTAGATCAAAGCTAAGCACAAGAAGCCACCAGAGTTGTTGATACCTCTGGAGATCCCGGAATGGAAGTGCGAAAGGATAACCATGGATTTTGTGTATGTTCTACCCCGAACCAGTCAAGGCAAGGATGCCATATGGGTTATCATAGACAGACTGACTAAGTCTGCCCATTTCCTTCCGATCAAGACAACTTACTCTTGGGATCGGTTAGCACAGATGTACGTAGATCCGATTGTAAGACTACATGGTGTACCATTGTCGATCGTATCAGATAGAGACACGAGATTTACTTCTCACTTCTGAAAGAGTCTACATATGGCTTTGGGGACCAGGCAGAACTTTAGCACAACATTTCATCCTTAGACAGACGGACAGTCTGAGAAGACGATTCAGATACTTGAAGATCTACTTCGAGCATGTGTAATGGAATTCCCCGGGAGTTAAGACGAGAATCTCGGACTATTGGAGTTTGCTTACAACAACAGATACTAGACCAGCATTGGTATGCCACCTTATAAAGCATTATATGGCAGGAGATGCAAGACTCCGCCATGCTGGGATAAAAAAGGAGAGAGGAAGATATTAGGTCCGGAGCTGGTTCAGCAAACCTTGAAGAAGGTCAAGCACATTAGGGAACGGATATGAAAAGCTCAAGATAGGCAGCGGGGTTATACAAATAATCACCACCGGGATTTAGAATTCGAAGTGGGAGATGAATTATTCCTTAAAGTATCTCCGTGGAAGGGGGTACTGATGTTCCATAAAAGGGGAAAGCTGAGCCCTCGATACATCGGGCTGTATAAGATAATGGATAGGATAGCCTACTTGCTAGCCTTACCTGAGGAACTATCGAGGTTGCATGATGTATTTCATATATCAGTACTACGGAAGTGCATTAAGGATCCAAATCAAGTTCTGACCGGACCGGCAGTAGAACTGGCACCACATTTGACATACGTAGAGGGATCGGTACGTATCCTCGACAAGAGAGAACAAGTATTGAGAAATAAAGTAGTACCTTTGGTCAAGGTATTATAGAGTCATCACCAAGTGAAGGAAGCCACTTGGGAGAGAGAGGATCAGATATTGACACAGTATCTGAATTTGTTTTAGTTAGCCTTATATGAAAATTTTGGGGACAACATTTCATAAGGGTGGGAGAATTGTAACGCCCTGGATTTTTTTTCTAAATAATCATCTTTTGATCAAAGAATATTTAATTGCTAATTTATTAGTTATTAACGAAGAATGTGAACTAAGTAACCTCAAATAATCATATAAGAGGAATTAATTGATGATAATCCTAGATGGAGATCAAAGAATTAAAGAAAGATAAGATTGAGAAGAAACAAAGCCCTGGGTAATGGGCTAGGCCCAAATGAGAAAATCTACCATCTCCAAATCATTTGCTTGATTTGGGATTTAGAAGTTAATTTAAAAAAAGGCTGATTTAATCTAAACCTAAGTAAATAAATTAACTAAAACCTCGATCCCACATAAGATTCAAATTAGTACAAGAACATCCTTCTTTCCTTTGTTCGCTTACGAAGAAAAAGATGGGGCTCTTGTACATGCGATGGAGACGAACGCGGAGGAAGCGGATCTTATCGGCCACATCTTCTCCCCTGAACGTACAGCACACTCGTGAAGCCATAGAAGCCCCGTGAGCTCTCTACTTATCAACGTATAAGGAAGAGGAGGAGTACCCCTCCTAGCTTCTGCCTTCTTTCAAACTGGGCCCCTCTCAATCTCGCCCTCCTCTTCATACTCCCATGAGATCTGGTGGAGCTTCAATTGTTTTTTGGCTAGACCACGGTGGCGGAGAGAGCTGAGTTTTTCCTTCCCCTCATTCATTCCACTCTAATCCGGCTATAGAGTTGACCTCCACATCCTTTCTCCCTTACGCGCGACGGCGCTCGATGAGCCTCAACGGCACGGACGACCTGACCCGGTGTGCAACCAACGACCGGAGTCTTCCTCGGCATTTCATTCGTTCCCCGGCGAGCCCTGTGGAGATCCAACAGCGGATCATCTCTGGCCGAAGAGCCACCCATCTTTCCTCCCGACAGATCTTACTGTGTTCAGGACCGAACGGCTAAGAGGTTTAGGCGAGTGCCCATGACTAACTAGAGAGGCGCAGCACCCTCCGACCATCTGAAGCTTCATCTTTTTCGACGAGGTTGGTACCGCGCTGTGAGGATTGAACTTATGAGATTTAATTCGGTGGGGATGAATTGAATGATTTGAATAGTTAATTTAAGATGCTGTCGGTCTGTGAAATTTTGATGGGATAATGCGATAATTTAACTAAGGATGGAGATTAATCCCTGAATTTTTATGTTTGTATGAATAGTTAGAAGCTTAATTGTGATTGTATGAATAGTTAGAGCCAAAAAATAGAGGAGGTCTTTGCCAAAATTTTGTCGATTGACATAACTAATTTTCTATGCCATAAATAGAAATTAACTTATGTTAAGAGATCGCATGTTAAAGCTTCCAAATTCATGCTAAGGGTGGATGTAACTACATCTCCTAATATCAGTAAAGTTCGTATTCTTATGCTCCATAGAAACACGAAAGGACCGAGCTAGTCCTAAGCTTCGACAAGACTCAGGTGAGGAGCTAAACTGACATTTTCGATATTTTAAATTAAGTATTATTTATGAAATGTTTGATTCTATTATGAAAAGCATGAAATAGAAATTATATGAGATTTCTTAAGTATGGAAACCGTTTTATCTTGATTAATAGATTTCTGATTTGAAAATGAATTTTGAGATATTCATGTAAAAGATTTCAGTTAAAGAAATATGAAATAAAAAGGGAATTATTAGAAGTATTAATTCTCTGCATCATACTATCATACTTGCTTGCACCAATGGTAGCACTTTGATAGAGCCAGGAAGTACAGTACTAGGCAGGGAAGATCAGGTGATTTGTTAAACTATGCATTTCTTAAAGTTCAAACTTTCTGTTTTAAAACTTTCCATTTTCAAGAAATAAAACCCCCTTTTCATACTCATAGAGTGCCTAGTACGCGTATATCCTATCCTAGAGATAGTCACCTCGCGGGAGCCATAGTAGAACCGTAAGGGCAGAGATGGTACCCCGACTAGAGCCCATAGAGGACCGTGAGGGTTCATCCAGATTACATGCTGGTTTCGCAATTATTGAAGTAGAGGTGTAGGTAAAATTAATACTATTGAGATATGATGTATGTTCTAGTATATCCCACCTCACGAGAGCCATATTCAGACCGTGGAGGCTATTGGTGTTGATATTTATCCACCAAGGGAAATTACAGAGTCATATATGATACCGATATGAAATGAATAAGATGATCATGCATGTTATTTTATTTAATTTTTTATGAAATCTGGCATGATTAGATCTTATTGAAGATAATGCATAGATTAGCATATTATTTTGAAATACATTATTTCTTCATACTTATATTTCGTGTACATGTTAAGAAATTATTTCAGAGTATTTTTATTTGATTTCATACAGGTATAGTATACTTGACACTACTGTTTTCCTTATTGACCTCGAGTAGCTCATCCTTCTTTATGTGAAATTTTGCAGGAGATAGATAGGTACTCAATCATATCTAGAGTGGAGGGGAGAGTCATGTCACCTTTTAGTTGGCTCTGACCATCCCGCTGCTATGATGTTCTTTATTTGTGTACTTGATTTAGGAGACACGTGAACTCCTTGTTGGATTTATGTTTGTATAACTTTAAGTATTTGGTATTGTACTTCAATAGTTTGATTATCTATGACATTAGAGCTTGGTTATGAGTTTAATTTATAAGGATATACAGCCTTAGGCCCAGGGTTCACCCCCTGACCTTGCTGGTGTGACACTTGTCCCCTATTTGAAGATGGGTGTTACACAGGTGGCAAAATAACACTAGTCATTGAAGTTCTGATGCTTTTTTAGATAGAAAAGAAGACGAAACTGGCGAATGGAAGGTTGCAGACCAGGGTGGAGGAAGTGAATGACGAACCTGCAGAGGATCCTCCACAAGTTTGGAACATGCCGAGTGGGAGTTAGGTTATGAAAGGCTAAAATCTCACATAACAAAAAGAGGATTGGAAGACGAATACCAATCCTAAATGACTCTACATACATAGCCAACTCTACAAGCTAAGGAGTGTTTACTTCCTAGGATTGGGAAGTCTATATTTAAATGGAGGACGGATGACGAAGCCATCATGATGCAGGAGGCTCGAGTCAAATGTTGGTGCCCGATTGGCGGGTCAACGTAAAGACGGGAAGTTACCGAGTCAATTCCAAGATTGGGTCGGTTTTTGGTGTGGTTCGGTATTTTGGCCATAACTTTAGCTACCGATATCAGAATCGTGCGTTCGACCCCAATTAGGAAAACTCTTTGTGGCGCGCACGATATGGGTTGTCATATTTGAGATAATTTTAGTTATTTTTTTATTTTTAGAAATATTTAATCTGCCGAATTAGGGTTTTCGGTCTTTTTTCTATTTTTGGTAATATTTCATATGCCAAATTAGTATAGGATTTGAATCTGATTTGATCTCGGAATTTTAGGAGTTATCGATTTGTTTAGAGTTTTAAATTTAGATAAGTTTAGTTTTAAAAATATTTTGTTAATTTTAGCAAATTTAGATTAGATGATAAGGTTTCTAGGTTTATCTTTGAGGCTATTTAACTTGGCTTGTGGGTTAGTTTTTATTATTGAATTATAAATAAAATTATTTTCCTGAATTTCAGAGTATTTTCTCTGGTTCTTTTGGTTCTTCGTTTGTTCTTCCTTGCTGTCCTTGGATCCGGCTAGCCCGCGGGATAATCGCTACCCCTCCCGGCGTCAGTTGGTACTAGAGCTCATCATCTTCCTGGGAAGCGTCATAATTGACATCAATGACTGGTGGTCGTGGTCGTCGGGTTGGACATGTTCCTACTAAGGAAGTCCAGTACCGTGACTTGAGCGCCCTAGAGGCGATGAACAAGGATCTATAAAGGCAAGTCACGGAGTTAACCCAACGCTTTATGATCAAGGATTTGCAAAGGCAAGTCAAAAAATTATCAAGGCGTTTGGCGGTGATCGATTTTGATAGTGGTTATCGTGGGCAGTTTCCGGCTGAGGAAGTCCAGCGCCATAATCATAGCGATTAGAGGTTTGGCTAACCTATCTACCAACCCATCTACGACGATGATGTGGAGGAGGAGATCTCGCCCATCTTCAACGGTGATGAGGAGGAGGAGATTTTGCCCATCTTTAATAATGATGTGGAGGAGGAGATCTCGCCCATCTATGACGACTATGAGGAGGAAATTGGCGAGCCCGAGGAGGAGATTGGTGAGCCCATCTATGACGATGATGGGACTAGCGTTGTGTTGGTATCTCGATGGGAGGAAAACCCTCATGGCCCGGTAACCAACACTACTAACCTACTTTTTGTTTCTAGGGTTTTGATTGAGATCAAGCACAGAGATCTAGACCCACCAACAGAGGTGCAGTCGAACTCGGGGTCGAGTTCTTTCCAACCCGAGGTGACTGATGCAGGAGGTTCGAGTTAAATGTTGGTGCCGGGTTGGCGGGTCAACGTAAAGACGGGAAGTTACCGAGTCAATTCCAAGATTGGGTCGGTTTTTGGTATGGTTCGGTATTTTGGCCATAACTTTAGTTACCGATATCAGAATCGCGCGTTCGACCATAATTCGGAAAACTCTTTGTAGCGCGCACGATATGGCGATGTCATATTTTTGATAATTTTAGTTATTTTTTTTTCTCTATTTTTAGAAATATTTAATCCGCCGAATTAGGGTTTTCGGTCTTTTTTCTATTTTTGGTAATATTTCATATGCCAAATTAGTATAGGATTTGAATCCGATTTGATCTCGGATTTTTAAGAGTTATCTGATTTGTTTAGAGTTTTAAATTTAGATAAGTTTAGTTTTAAATAATAATTTGTTAATTTTAGCAAATTTAGATTAGATGATAAGGTTTCTAGGTTAACCTTTGAGGCTATTTAACCCGGCTTGTGGGTTAGTTTTTTATTATTGAATTCTGAATAAAATTATTTTCCTGAATTTCAGAGTATTTTCTCTGGTTCTTTTGATTCTTCGTTTGTTCTTCCTTGCGGTCCTTGGATCCTCACCTTAGCTTGAGGATAATTCCTACCCGCCCGTACGTCGCCACATTTAGCCTAAACAATCTCAAGAAGGCTTAAAGATGAAGAAATAGACTCAATGTTGGAACCTTTCATCATAGAAACTAAGGGAAGGACCTCCATTATCTTGGTAGAGAAGAAGAAGAAAGACTACTTAAAGGAAATACTAGATGTTCTCTTAAGCAATGACAAAGGAGAAGGCAAAGATCCCAAAAGTAAAACCCTAGTTTTCTACAGCCTTATTTATAGGCAGTACTCGCAGACGTGCTTCTTATAAGGTAATTAGTCGGGATCCATTAGCTTGGGAGACTCTTCGAATGGACGTACCTGTAGATAACCAACACGTGGCCCACTACCTCTCTGGACGCTTCGGGATGATCCTATCGGGAGCCACACCCATGATCTCCTTCGCTTAATTTTGTCATAACTTTTCAGACTAAGACGCTTTGAAAGCCGGGATATCGTGTTCCCTAAGAGTCACGACTCGTCGATCGAGGTTTATACTTAGTGCCAAACTTGTCAGCTCGGTCGCATCCTAAAAAGTAGCACATTGTCAAGAAGCCGAGAACTCCTATAAGATCGGATCATGCTATTATTCGAAAATCGAACTCTCCACACTGAGCCGAGCTATAGACTGGTCGGCCTAGAGAGTTGGGGGGCATGGGGGAAAAAATATATGAGGACACGTGGCATGATTACAATCGCCTGTATGAGAGATCAACTGTCATCATAACCGCCTGCTCATCTGACGGTGGAGGATAGATTCTAGAAAACCCCAGAAGACACTAAAAACTATCTCCAAGTTGCCAGTCAAATGTTTCCTCGTTGGTAACTAGCTGTTTTTTAGTTGGCTAATGGTCTCCAGGTTGGTAACTAATGGTCTCCGGGCTGTATAAAGAGCTCCTCGGCTCACAAAAGAGGTAACTTGAGAACTAGAGACCTTGGACTCCACTAAGATTGAGTATTAGCTTGTGCATCACTCTCACTCAAAGTCATCTCTACCTTCTTTCACTCTCCCTCTCTTTCTCATCCTCCTTCTTGCCCTCTTCTCCATTTGGAATCCCTGACTTGAGAGTTGGAGACTCCCCGGAGCTCGAGCGCTTGCCTCCTCTCTCTCTCTCTCTCTATATATATATATATATATAGGGAGATGATACTACAGGGCTAGCCGGATTACTGTTCATTTAAGGTCGCCTCATTTTGACTCACTAGGAGAATTATTTTTTTCCAAATCTAACTCTATGGATGGAAAGAACATCAAAAAATAAGGTAGCATGTAGATTTTCATATATTTTTGTGATCATATGATTATTCATCTTAACAAGTGAAATTTTATAGAAATCTTAACGGCTAAATTTTTACCCTTTGATATGAATCATCATATGGTCACAAAAATGTATAAAAATCGACTTGCTCGCTTATTTTTCGATGTTCCTTCCTTCCATACAATTGGATTTGGAAAAAAAATACGCTACAAGTGTCTCAAAATGAGGCGACCTTAAATAAATAGTGATAAAATTTGGCCTTATAATAACTTATGGCGTAATATAAACTACCCCATATTAGGTTAGAGCCCTAATTCCTCTCGACATTTGAATTTATATTTGAAAGGGGAGAAGAAGCTCAACAGGAAAAAGAGAAACAAAACCGAAACAAATACACCCAATTTAACGTGGAAACCCCAAAAATTAGGGAGAAAACCATGAATCTCTCAAATGAGAGTGAAATCCACTAGAATAGCATTGGATTTACAATAGGAAAGCTCCATTGGAGGGTTGGAATGAAGGTTTGGAGAAGAAGGAATGGATAAGTTTTGATGGAGGCGAGGGGCTTATTTTGTAGTACCTTGACCTCACTTTGAATGGTGTGTCCCTCTATTTATAGTCGCTAGGATAGGAGGGAATTTTGGGCGGTAAGCTTCTTCTATTTCATCACGTGTGTGCCAGCTAGATGCCAGTTCATCTGCTAGCTAAGCTTCGGCTATCTTGTTCTTCTTGGGGTGTAAGTGGGTCTTCGGTGATCCCTTCGGTTTTATCCCTTGAATTGGTGAGGGGAGATAGATGGTTCGGTAGGTATGGTTCGGAATTGGAAGCCTTCTCTTTGGATCAGAGGGAAAGTTGTTTTTTGGGTATCCTAAGAGGTTATATACTCACATAACGGAGCAGGATGAATTCTCTCAAGATTCGAAGAGAATGTATATTCACTTTAACAGATAGGCTCATTGGTTGCTGAAGAGATAGGAGGTTAAGATCTTTCCACGTATCAGGTTGCATTGGTTCTTTATGATTTTTCACTTTTATCCATATATATATATATATATATATATATATATATATAGATAAGGAGATGATGTCTGATAAGGCGGTGCCGGAACATTGTGCAAGTAAGGTCGCCTCCTATTTGGCCATTTGGAGAGTGTTTTGAGGATTTCCAACTGTACGGATAGAAAGAACATCAAAAAATAAGCTAGCATGTCGATTTTTATACAATTTGGTGAGGTGATGATCATTCATCTTAACGGTTGAAATTCTGAACCGTTAAGATGAATGATCATCATCTCACCAAATTGTATAAAAATCGACATGCTAGCTTATTTTTCGATGTTCTTTCCATCTGTATGGTTGTAACTCTTTAAAACACTCTCACGCCAAATAAATAAGGCGGCAAACTGACATGATATTAAGATTGCGCCATAGCATAAGAATATCGCATCGATATATATATATATATATATATATATATATATATATATATATATATATATATATATATTGACTAGTGTTAAGGTAGGTACGTAGCAAGTCTTTGCCGACTAGCTCTATGAAGGATGGATGAGATATGCGTCTTAGGGCCTCGGGCGCACAAAGCTTCGGCGATGAATTGTCTGACAGATAGGCGGGCCAATTTTGCTGGCGTGGGACCTTAACACCACTCTCTCTCTCTCTCTCTCTCTCTCTATATATATATATATATATATATATATATATATATATATATAACGGTTATATACACAAATATAAACATTTAAAGGGTTATATTCAAAATTTCCAAATTTATTATAAGAAGAATTGATTGAATGGATCTCCCAACAACTCAAAAGACACCAAGTCAAATTCTGATTGCCTTTCTTTAGGTGCCCTAATAACTTCCTTAATCACCTATAAATTAATCAAAATTTTTCTTAATACCTTAAAAAATTAAAGCTATAATCAACAAACCACTCTCTTCCCCATAAAACAAAAGTGACCTGAAAAGGATGAGTCACCAGTAATATAAACTACCCTGTCCCCACTTCCCTTTTGTCTGCTACTGCACAAGCCTCTTCGTTAAAGTGACCCGGATCACCTCCACTGCTCATTGTAAACAGAAAACATACAATTGCCCTTAGAATGAGAAACGTGCCCTTTATCCTGATAACGCGTGTTTTAAAGCTTGACGTGTCATGATCCGGAATACCACTCCAACGGAAAACATTTTACATATTGCCCCTCCACTTTTTAAAATTTACTAGAAACAAGTGGGTTTTTGAAATTTCAAGAGTAGTATAAAATTTCGAAAAGTTCAGAGGGGGTACTTAGTAAAATTCCATAAAGAAAGAAATAGAAGAGGGGGGAGTGTCTTCGAGGTGACGGCGGAGTACGAGAGCACGCGACAACGAAGCAGACGGCGAAAGGCAGGCACGTTGAGCTCCCTCTCCATTTCTAGAGCACCAACGAATGCGTATCCCTCCAGCGTTTCCCATTCTCGCTCGCGTATCCCCGTGAAACGCCATCCCATGGCCTCCGCCTTGCTTCTTCTCCCCGTTCTCTCCGCCGCTTTCTTGATCGTGGCGTTGGGCCCTCGCGGCGGAGGCGCTTCCACTCTCAGGCTTGATATCCACCACCGGTTCTCCGCCACGGTCCGGCGATGGGTTGAGTCGCGGTCCGGCGCTGCGGTGGGATGGCCGGAGCGGGGCACCGTCGAGTACTACGAGGCGCTGGCTTCTCACGACCGTGCCATACGCGGTCGCGCTCTCTCAGACGCCCCTCCTCCTATCACCTTCTCCGAGGGCAACGCCACCCTCCGGATCAGCTCTCTCGGATTGTGTGCCTTCGCTACCACTCTCTTGATTTCTTGTTTGGATCTTTAGGGTTTTTGATTCGCTCTTTTGGTTGTGTTTTGTGGGATTTCGCAGCTTACATTATGCCATGGTGTCAGTGGGGACGCCCAGCGTCACTTTTCTTGTGGCTCTGGACACTGGCAGCGATCTGTTCTGGGTGCCGTGCGATTGCCTGAGCTGTGCTCCCAGTGCGTCCATGAATCAAAGGACCGTACGTCTTCTTCCTCTTCTTATATTTGAATTTTGATTATTGGTTTCAGCGTTATTGGATACATTTCCTTATTTTTTTTATAGTGATTTAAATCGAGTGATGAAAATGAATTATTGGCCTTTGCCTTTCAAGTCTAATTCCTAAATTGGATGTTAGTGTTTCCATGCCTTTCATCTTATTTATTTTATTTTTAATTTTTGGTTCAATTGAGTGATGTTTTTGTTGTTTTTATATTTCTGAGTGGGAATGATCTATTTTGGGAGGATAATGGTGATATCTTTAGTTCATTACTTTTCTTTGATTTTGAGCAAACTTTATGTTGTAGCTTATCTGTGCATGGAATCTTAAATAGCTACTCTTTGACCAATGGGTAAACTTTGAAGGCTTAGTTGGGCTGTTTAGGTGTTTACTAGTTTTGATCTTATCTCAAGACCCACAGATACATGGTTTGATGTCATCAAGAAACTTTAATAATTTAAGATATTATCATTTTTCTGAACATAAGTAATTGAAGTAGTAAAATTATTGAGTTCCAGTTGCACAAATATGTCATGTCATCTCTCTGCATTACTGCTATAATTCAACAAAATTCCAGTGTTCACTGAGACTACCTTACCTTGCTCTTGTTCTTTTTCCAAATGAATCTTGACTAGAAGTCCGCTTGATTACTTCCCTGAATGATGATCTTTGTTTGAACAACATCTTAGTCATCTAATAAAATAGCCAACCTAGCTGGCACTATGATACCATATTTATTATAAACCATGAGCACCTTATTTGTTCTTAAAAACAGCTATTTACTTATATCACATCAATAGATTCCTTTGAGCAGGAAATATTGTTGAGCTGAATGCCATTGGCAACAGGGTTTGAAGAAGTTATCCATTTGTTGTTTATCTTTGCATGTGTGTGTGATCTATAATTTCATTCCTTATTTTGCTCATGCTTGTTGTTCGTCAGTGATTTGCTTTTCTTTGTACTTTTCAGGTTTTCTTAAAACAGTGCATGTTTATAAATTTTTTTTTATTTGGATTTAATCATGTGGATTTAGGATTTCTTAATCACTGTCACTTACTGCCAGTCCTTTATGCATTGCCCTAATATAGAAAAAAATGAATTGTAACTCTAATTTGAGAAGACTTTAGAAATGGAAAGAGCAAAAAAGCCCACAAATTGTATTTTAAGTTATTATTTTAGTGCATTGGTGATAGGTTGCTTCTATGAAAATTTTTGAAGGAAAGGCACATTAATAAAAAAAGGCTGATGGTGGATTGGCAAAAGGATCAGCCAGGAAGGATCACCTAAATTCACCTAAGTAGGAACCTAGATGAAGAATAGTTTATAATATGGACTATATTCCTCTCCAAGGCATGAATGCAATGTTGTACTTGAGTTACAATCTCATATTTGGATAATGTAGGCCTACATCAAATTGTTCTAAGGATCATATAGTCTTAATGATAAATTATCTTTAGTCGAAGGGTTGTGATATTGCCTACCTTGTAGTATTTCTAGACTTGTTTCATGCTTTTGCTCAATTTTTGGTGGTTGATAGTAAATTCCTCATTTGAACCTTTGTTATGCTATTTTTCTTTTTATAAACTTTCTCTTTTCAATCCTATCATTAGACCATTTAAAGATATGTGGTTCAAATTGATTGTTGAATATGTTTTTCATACTAAAAAACAATATGAGATGAGATGGTCTCTAATAAATGACGGACTTGAGGTTTGCAACTGTTATTTCTATAAATACTTTTAATGGGGGTTTATTTGCGATTTTAGGTAAGACAATTTATTTTCATTGTTTCTTAATAGAACGATAAATATTTCATAGGGCTCAGTAGAGTAACTTTTAACCAAACCATGTAAATGTATCCATCTATTTATCTTTTTATCAATCATAATTATTCTAGTGTTAATGCCAATCTTTGTTAGGATTGTTTAACTCATAATAAACAACTACTTCCACTATTAAGCTTTAATACCAGCATATATAAGTTGTATTCTTAAAATAAATTATTAGGTGGTTTCTTTTGTCCTTCAGTTTGAGTGAAGAAAAATAAAAAGGTCTTCCTTTAAAACTTTTGAGCTAGCTTCTCTTGCATCCTAAGAGAATAGTAAACGTCCATTATAATTCATAATTGATTCTATGTGATTGATACATTTCATGATACAATAAAATTTCTTTAGTATTTGAACTTTTTAGTTTTTTCTTATTTTTGCAATAGTTAAATTTTACATTCACTATTATATCCAATTTGCTGGTATAATGATTTTCACTTTGATTCAAATTTTTTACTACAATTTATACCCCACGAAGTATTACCTGGATACCCGGGGAAATTTTACGTACCTTAGTAATAATACATATCTTCTTCCCAAAAATGGGATGATATGTGGTGGATATTCCTTGCCCACTCACACACACATTATCCTATTTCATATCCTATCCATTTTATATTCAAAGACTAAAATCTGAATTTCTATTGGTTTTCTATTGTTTCTCTCTAAAAAAAAGGCAGCTTGGTGCTATAAAGCTCCCCTTACATGCAGGGTCTGGGGAAGGGTCGAACCATTTAGGTCTATTAATGCCTTGATCTTACCATGCTTTTTGTAGGAGGTTGTTTCCATAACTTGAACCCGTGACCTCCGTGTCACATGTAATAACTTTATCGCCAAGGCGCCAAGGCTTCCCTTTCATTGTTTCCTCTGTATCTGTCTTTATCTACTTTTTTTTATTTATCTCATTTTTTTTTTGAACTTTGAAAAAGATGAGAATAGTGAAAGACAAAGAGTCCGAGCGCTCGTGCTCGGGGGCAGCCTCTAACGATCAAGTTAGAACTTTGAGGGAGAGGAGTTTCCTAAAGAAAGATTTTAGAGAAGAGTTTTCGCCCTTTTACCTGTGGGCCGGTGATCTCTTTTTATAATTTGCTCACCTTATTCATCAGATCATGGCCTCCTTGAGATTCATCCTCTACGGTCGAATGATTTAGTATCTAAGCCCCTATCTTAAGTGTCCATGTATTGACTTTTCGATAATTGAATACTCGACACCTATATTTGTGTCCTAAACACACTTTCAAATAGTTATCTTGGACTTATGTATTTTCATGCTATGTAAAACTAAAGTTGTCGTCAAGAATGGAAAATTTAAAAAAATAGTCTGAATGGAAAATATTTTTGTAAACCTTCATACATGGCCTTCATTATCCTATAAAAAGAAATTTAAAAATAAAAATACCTAGCAAAAATAATATTCTTATCGGGAGTGTTTTGTTGGGGTTGTGATAATTTGGGATAAGTTGGGTCAACTTTTATTTTAAGTTGATGCAATTTTGATTTAATTATTACTAATTAAAATTAATTTTTTTAATATTTATTAATATTTATTTTTTTAATGAACTTAAATTATATTTTTTTATAAATTAAGTTTTGCAAAAAACTTATTCAGATTTCAAGTATTCTAATGATAGTGCTTGGTTAGAGAGGTTGGAATAAGCTCTGATCAACTAGTTTATCCTAATTTATTTGTAAAACCAACCACGCACGGGCCTTTTTTTGTCTTTTGAATTTTAATAGTATTTCTAATTTAGAGTGTAGAAAGGGAGCCTTGACACAATAGTAAAGTTGTCAGCCATGTGATCACGGTGGCTACGGGTTCGAGTTGTGGAAACAACCTCTTTCAAAAAAGCAGGGTAAGGCTGCGTACAATAGACCCAAGTGGTCCAACCCTTCCCCGGACCCCGAGTATAGCGGGAGCTTTGTAGCACCGGGCTGTCCTTTTTCTAATTTAGAGTGTGGAATCCTTTTTATTGATTTTTCTTCTAACATGAGCTCAGAGAAGGTTAGTTTATATTTGCTACAAGATTTTTTTTTTTTTTACTAAACTAAATTTACACTGACTCCACACACGCTCAACTGTATATTATTCCCTCCCTACTAGTTTTAATTTTATGTTAAGCTTAATGTTCTCCTGAGTTACATTGGAATCAAACACTTCTTTTGCCTTTTCAACTGTTTTTTTATTTTTATTTTGGTTGTTTGACTCATGAGAAGGGATATGTTAATGTTTTAGGTCGTCTTAGTTACTGGATTGCTTAGTGATGTTTCTAATACTATTATCCTTATAGTTAATCTGCCAGCATGTCCTTTTGTTGGTGGTTGAAATTTAATGGGAGCACTTTGCATCAGGATTTTGAATTCAGCATGTATAGTCCCAATATGTCGCTGACAAGCCAGAAAGTTCCTTGTAACAACAACTTATGTGAACTGCAAAGTGAATGTTCTGGAGCAACCAGTCTTTGTCCTTACAAGGTTGCATATGTATCTGCAGACACATCTTCTTCTGGAACTTTAGTTGAAGATATCTTGTACTTGATGACAGAAGATGCTCGATCTGAAGTTGTCGAAGCGAGGATTGTTTTTGGGTATGCCTTATTGTTATAAGATTTTGCAGCAAGGATTCCTAGATTTATCTCTTTAGTATTTTATACTAGTTGTTTATGGAAAGGATTTTTCAGTTGTGGGCAGGTTCAGACTGGTTCATTTCTGGATGTTGCAGCTCCTAATGGTCTATTTGGTCTTGGGATGGAGAAGATTTCTGTTCCTAGCATTTTAGCAAATTCTGGCTTTACATCAGATTCCTTCTCTATTTGTTTTGGACGTGATGGTATTGGGAGAATCAGTTTTGGAGACAGAGGTAGCTCAGACCAAAAGGAGACTCCATTCAGTGTTAACAAAGTACAGTGAGTACCTTGATTCTTAAGGCTGATACCATCTGCATTTGGATTTAGAGAATTCTTCACTATTTTCTCGAACTAATTATGCTGTTATCACTGTTAACTTTTTGGTATGCTTATTTGGTAGCCCTACCTACAACATCAGCATAGTTGGAATTAGTGTGGGGAGTACTGCCACTAAGGCAGATTTTAGTGCTCTTGTTGATACTGGTACCTCATTCACATACTTTGCAGATCCTGCATATACTCAAATCTCTGGAGCTGTAAGTAGTACTTCAAACTATAGAAATCATGCCTTAACTCAGTAGTCTCTTAATATTGTGTTTGTCTTGCTTTTCAGTTTCATGCTCAGGTGCAAGATAAACGTTATGTGCCAGACTCTAGGATTCCTTTTGAGTATTGTTACTATATGAGGTCAGTTCTTTGACTTAACCTTTTTTGAATATCAAATGTTTGAGGTTTTACTTTTTAATTAAGATCTTGACATTTTGGCCTTTGTGCATTTATTCTTAATTACAGTTCAAATAATACTATTATCCATAGTGTAAACTTAACAACAAGTGGTGGCGATCAGTTTCCTGTCAGTGATCCAACAATTGTCATATCTATTCAAGTAAGATCTGGTTTTTTAATTCACTCTTGTATACTGTAATTTTCATCCCTGATACTAAGTTTATTAGTTTTCTGAATGTGCAGCAGAATGAATTTGTGTATTGCTTTGCTGTAGTCAAGAGTAACAAACTGAACATTATCGGGCGTAAGTTCTAAAACTCTAAATTCAAGAGATTTTATGTGGTGCACTAATTATAGATTCATTCTATTAAGAATATTAAGCTTTAATATTTATACTTGGGATCTGTAATAGGTTTTAGCTTGTCTTGTTCATGTGCGCATACAATATTGCTTGTACATATATACTTCAAACAGTTCTTGTATCCTAATGACTTTTATGTGGTTGCACACCAAATAATTGGTTGCAGAAAACTTCTTCACTGGCCTTCGTGTTGTCTTTGATCGAGAGAGGATGGTCTTGGGTTGGAAGCAGTTCAACTGTAAGAAATTCTCCAACTTTCAACCAACTTGTAACAAGTACCCCTAGAAATCTGGATCGCTAATAGTTCTTTCATTCAGGCTATGATGCGGAGCAATCCAGTTCTCTTCCTGTCACACCGCTGAACTCATCTAGTTCTCCGCGATGATGCTTTTGGACAAGGTAGCTACACTCCTGAGGCTCTGAAGGAGTCAGGGAGCAGTACCCAAGTCACAGTGTTGACACCCCGGTCAATTGTTCCTCAAGTTTCAAGACCTTGACCAATATTGTTGTGTTGTTGATTCTCCTCCATTTGCCCATTTTTGATCATTTTATTCTCCCTGTTTCACACAGCTCCATAGGAAATATCGACCATCTTTCCTACTGGTAACAAAAGGCTGATTAGGTTAGGATACATGTTGTATAGATAGATTTCTGGCATTTCATGTTTCTTTTTGTGTCCTGAATGCCAGAATATTGATGCCTTGATTGTAGATATGGCTCAGATAAGGTTATGTCTTCTTCCTTGGGTATATCAAGTTTGTGTTCAGCGTTGTATACAAATCTTTGAATTGTTTTGTGTGAATTACAATCCACAGCAATGTTTTTTGGCAATATCTTCATAAAATCAGCACTTAGCAGTTTGAACTTACTAATTCAAGCCACCAAGTATTCAGATTCTGGAGTATTGCTCTTATTGCTCATATATCTGATTTACAACTAGTTTTGGTTTTGAACAAGTACTTCAAATTGATGAGACTGATTCATCTCAAGGTTTATGTACATTTTCTCTTAAATTCTCTAGGCTAAAAACAGGAAAAACAACTACCACAGCTTCGAATTGAAGTTTTATCAAAAAAAATTTATTGGTAATTATCAATTGCTAGTGTAGTGGATGGAGGGGTAAAAACCAATAACAGGTATCCAAAAATGTTATGAATACCGAAACTTAAAACCTATTTTGTTTGGATTATGATTAAGGTTTTAGTCTAATATCATTTAAAGAATATAGTTTATTTTGAAATAGGGCTTAAGTCATTGATTGTCTCTGAAGTTAATTTCTCGTACAAAACTTACGGGTTCTTTCATGTGGAATGATGTTAGGTTGTGGCTTATGAAGTGCCAGCTTAAAGATATCTACTATGTGATATGGATTCGGACGTACAGCTTAGCCGGATCAATACTTATGTGTCACTTTAAAAATAAATGCTTTATGAAGAATTCATTTAGGAAAAATATCTTTTGTAAAAAGTGTTTAAAAAATTATGTTTTTGTTATGAAATATTTTATTGGAGTGAATGTATAAAGCTACGTTACCACTTTTACCCCTTTATTTCTTAACTCCCATTTTTTATCTTTTCACTTACCCAAAAGGTTAATATTCTCTTGTAATTCCTATATATATGTGGTTGTATCCAAGGAATTGAATAACAACAAGAAGAACAACAACAAGAAGAAGGTCTTCCTCTACTTTCTCTTGTTTTGCTATTCTTAATTTTGTCTTCATCTTTCTCTACTATTTTCTATAGTTTTAATACTTAGCGTTATGTAGCGAATTGTTCTCTACGCACAATTATCGTTTATTCTTACCGTGTGTGAATCAAATTCACTATCGGCCTCAGGGTCGTAGTCTTGCCGAAGGATTTTTCTAGTGACCTCTCTATGCCGGTACTTATATTCACAATTTTTCTATTTGAATTGAATTTGCATTTTTATATAAGCAAAAAGATCTATTATCTTTTACAATTTTCATTATTAAAAAAAAAAATTATAACATGAAGCTTAAGGAAAGACTTGAAGTCTTGTGCACATCAATTAAGACTTGAAGCCTAACCAAAATAGTGAAACTTAAAACCAATTTTGTTTGGCTTACGATTAAGGTTTTAGTCTACTATCATTTAAAAAATATATTTTATTTTGAAATAGGGCTTTTTGAAATAGGGCTTAAGTCATTGATTGTCTCTGAAGTTAATTTTTCGTACAAAACTTACGGGTTCTTTCATGTGGAATGATGTTAGGTTGTAGCTTATGAAGTGCCAGCTTAAAGATATCTACTATGTGATATGGATGCGGACGTACAGCTTAGTCGGATCAATACTTATATGTGTCACTTTAAAAATAAATGCTTTAAGAAGAATTCATTTAGGAAAAATATCTTTTGTAAAAGTGTTTAAAAAATTATGTTTTCTCATATAAAATTCTATTTTTGTGTAAATATTTACCTCAGAAGCCTTCAAATGATGTCAGTCCACATGGCAAACATAATTGGATGCTGAGTCTAAAATAAATAAATTTGACTAGGTTAGTGGGTAAAATTTTGGGAGGTAACTAAACTATGTACGAATATCATCTCAGTTACCGAACTTCAATTTGTTTCAAAGCAGTCACTCAACTTCAATATGAGTTCAGTGGGCAATCACCCAAGGTTTTCCGATACTCCTTTGCTGATGTGGACGTCGGAGAAGCCACATAGACCGATCCAGTCAGCATCCTCTTCCTCATAACGCTCTTTCTTCCCCGATTTTGGATGATGGGAAGCGTTGGGGAAGAGGTTTTCAAATGATGAAGAGTGTAATTGGAGAGCGTAAATGGGGAAGAAAGCTGTTATGAGGAAGGGGATGCTGACGTGGATAAGTCTATGTGGCATCTCCGGCGTCCACGTCAACAAATGGGCGCCATAATCCCTTGGGTGATTGCCCGCTGAACTCAAATTGAAGTTGAGTGACTGCTTTGAAACAAATTGAAGTTCGGTAACTGAGATGATATTCGTACATAGTTTAGTGACCCCCCAAAAAATATGTCCCTAGGTTACTTAAGTCTAATAACCTATATTTTGGTCGTCTCTAATAACCTTCTTTCTATATGCGCTACTCGACTAGGCTAGCCAACATGTAGACGACCAGTAGTAACTGCAAGACAACCCCATGCATCAAGTACCGTCGTACTCTCCATCAGGGATGGAACCAATGGGGGGGGGGGGGCTAGAGGGGGCTTCAAGCCCCCTCGACATCGGCGAGTCCCTAGAGTTTGCCTGACTGCTTGAGAGGGAAGCCGTTATTGAGCTCAATAAAGACGGTGTCGTTGTTAAGCTTCATCGAGAACCTGCCCACAAACATTCAATACATAAAACATCAAATCAAAAGAATAACAATATAAGAAATTAATATACAGAGATAGAAATAGAGAGAGAGAGGCAGTGCCTAATGCCCTTCATTTTGGGAGAGGAAAGATGAGGATGAGCTAGGGCTTCAAATGCGGCCAAAACCCTCACGTTTCTTCGGTGAATTCTAAGATACCTTGGGTATTATTCCCAAGGTAGCATACTTTTGTGTGCCATGGCACAAAATTTTGTGTAACTTGCACACACCATTGTAATTTTTGTTTGTGTGCGATGGCACACAATTTGTATACCTTCGCACACAAAGGTAACCCAAGGCAATACTCTTGCAAGGTATCTTAGAACGCACCCGTTTCTTCAAAATCCCTAGAACTTAGGTTTTTCATTTTAACCCCTAAGAAAACTCTAATTTGTCTGCAACCCCTTCAAAAGTCGTCTACCCCAAACCCCTCCCCTTCTCCCCTCCTCAAGCCCTCAGCCCCCTCTACCAGGCCAGTGAGTTCTGATTCTGTCTCTGCACGTCACCACCGATGGTATTAAAATGGCGAGGTCCCCTATAGGTTGCCATGATGCCGCCCCAGAGTCATCCTTTATGCAGCTAGCCCCTTTGAAGACCATGTCACTCTGGCGATGCTATAATGAGGTCATGAACATGCTGCCATGATATTATCTTGATATCACCCCTCACTGCCATCTCTAAGGGAGACACTGCGGCTCTGGCGGTCATATGTCGATGTTGCCATGTGTGGCACCTACTAGTCAACAAGGTGTTGCTTCGACTAGGTCCTAAACTAGCAGAAACCGCCATGAGCAGGTGCCGCCACCGCATGTGGTGGCACTCCTGGGATGCCCTGGTTTAACATGCACCTTTGCGCATGATGTTCCTAAGAGAAGCACTTGATTAGCCATACTAGTGTGTATATAGCTATTGGCAACTGCAAGACAACCCCATGCACCAAGCACCTCCATGTGCACCTCAACCAGAGATGGTGCTCTGGCGAGGTCCTGAACATTTTGCCATGATGTTGCCCCAATTTCACCATGCAGGTAACCGGCCCTTCAGAGGTTCCACAAGTCTTGTGGTTCTTTGATGGGCCTAAATATGCTACCATGAAGTTGTCCTAATGTCGTCTTGCACACCACCAGCACCACAAACGTCCCTGGCACTTCCCGATTTTACATATGTTGAAGTTTCTTCATAGTATCATCTTTATTTAGAGCAAAGGCAGGTTCATCATCACTATTTTTATTTGGAGGTATTGTTTCTCTATTATCCCTTAAGGGGGCGTGTTGCTGAAGGTTAATCCCTGTCTTATGTACTCCATATGCCACATGGCTTGATCCTTCTTCTTCATTTCTACTTTGAGATTCTATCGCTCTTTTGCGAGATCTTGTGAGCGTTCTTGGCTGGTCTTGTTCATATGCTAGATCTTCTCGAGTTTCAGTAACCATTTAGACGGTATGAATTTCTACGTCTGTGTTAGACATCTCTTCATCCTTCATTTCCTTTCTCCATTAGAACTTCGAGCGTGAGCTTGTGGCTTGATTTTGTGAAGAAAAAATTCGATCAAAAACTATCTTACGTACATTCGATAATATTTGCTTTTTCTTTACATAAAATTTTCATGACGTCATTTTGTCTGATTGTAGTTTCTTTGATGCTGCATAAGACCTATCGAGATTTTTGTTGAAAGAATCCCTATGATGGGACTTCGGGGGTTTACCACTTTTATCTCCATTTGGCTGCGGGCTCAGTTCTGTGGTGGTTGAATTCTTTTCACCAGCTTGAGTCATTCAAACGAATTATCAAAGGAACCTATTTGGTTACTTTTGTGTTCTTGGAATGATACAATGTTCAATTTCTATTTTGGAACCTTCATCCTTTTGGGCGTGAGTCTTGAGAACACATTCTTCTTAGGCGCATCTTTATTAGTTTTAAAAGTCTGTTTTTTTAGCCCTTTTCCAATAACAGTGAAAGTATGTTCAGCATCTTCATTATTCATGGAAAATATCATTTTAGGGTGGGATAGTCTCCGGAAAACAGATGTCTTCGACAGTTCCTCGGCAATAATATCTTCATCAGTTATCAAGACAATTACGTTTGGGCGACGGCCTTGGGATGGAAGGCATGGGACCATCATGTTCTCCTCCGATGGTGAAGATCTCTTTACAAACTACACAAACTCAGAGATTGTGCCAAATCTTAATTCGTCTCTAGCAGCTCCAATGTTGAGGATGCAGTTGGGAAGTTGAACTTCAGTTCCTTCTCTAAGGAAAATGGTGAGCTCCAGGCTTCCAAGTGCGTTTGAACTCTTGAATGCCATTTTGTCTACAATAAGAAAAACTGTTGTTTGTTAGTTTTCTTGTATAGGTTATAGAAACAGTGCCTTTACTTGTACTTTCACCTAAAAGATTGGAGGTCGAATAAAGTCCTACCGAGCGTGCCAGAATTTTGGGGATCGAAAATACCCGCCTGGAATCGTGTTTGTGAAGAGACACCAGGCGATACATCAAATCACAAATGAGTATTTGTTTTATTTATTTTGAAATGTTGTGGGTTCTTCCATTACTAATAGGGGCAAGCCTCTATTATTAATTACCCCAAACAAAGTCTTGAGAACCTCTGATTAAGGTAATAAGTACAAGTTGAGCCAATGATTAAAAATCATTTATTTATTGCAGAACATAATAATTCATTACATGTAAATATCATTATATTATCTATCTATTTATTTATTTATTTATTTATTTATTTATTTATTTATTTATTTATAAAGCCGCCTTCTGCCTTGGGACATGTGCTTCGCCACTTTGGAATTTGTGTTTCACCGGTCGCCTCAAATGCATGCCTCGTCGCCACCAAGAGATGAGTGTTTCATCACGGGATTTAGGTTTATATTAACCATCGCGGGATGAGTGTTTCATCGCCATGTTGCTTTAAAATATGTACCGATTAGCTACCTCAAGATACGTGTTCACCGCTACCTCAAGATACGTGTCTCTTTAATTTGTATTCTATCAGGCACCTTAAAATATGTATTCCATCGTTTCTTTAAGGTTTGTGCCGCCTTAAGATTTGTATCTCATCTGTTGCATCAAGATGTGCATTCTATCGTCACGTCGAGATGCGTGCAACTTTGAAGTTTGGATTTCATGATTAAGCCCCAAGATGGGTTTTTTTGTTACAACAAGATGCTTATGGATTTGAAATTAGGATTTTACTAGATGCCTCGAGGTGAGTGTTCAACTGTCACCTAGAGATATGTATCACTTTGAAAATTGATCAATTGAATTTTCATGTATTCCGTGCAAATGGTAATTCCTCTTCTTTTTTTTTATCTTATATGAAGAAATATTTACCTCTATCTATTTCTTTATGTACTTATTTATTTACATATAAAATCTTTACATTTTGGTAGGTCATTCATGGGGGAATCAAGCTTTCTCGTTAGAATTTTTCAAATAATTGAGGACCCAAGACATCAATGGAGTTATTACTTACGTATGCCTCGACCGGATTCCAGGGGCCCTGAACGCGATGCGCAGGCCATACCTAAGTGGAGACATGCCCTACTCGGATAAAAGGCCTATGTAATAAAAAAACATGCAATAAAATAAATCCAAATATTCATAAATAATCAAACTCAGAGTTCTACAACGGAATATAAAATCAGGATTCAAAATACCCTATAACAATCTATACAGAATCGGGCCCTATAGTGTCCTACAAACACATACAATCTCACACACAAAGGAAACCTGAGGTCCTTGAACCTTGGTAAGCTAGTCCCAAACCCTCGCGCAGCTGCTGAAACCAACCTAGCTAATCCCTCAATCCTGAAGGAGAGGAAAAAGAAAGTGGAGTGAGCTTTCGAAAGGAAAGCTCAATAAGTACCCAGCAGAGAACACAAAGAATTCAGTTCAGATAACAATAGATAGTCAAGAATGATATATTAAGGAAACAATCAACACAACAAACCAATCATATCGGGCCCCTAAACTCAACCAATCACACCTCCACGGTCAGCACAAGTGCCGTGTGCCTCAATGGTCAAGTGCTGGACGACAGGTGGCTATGCTCAGCGAGCCCGCTCACTCCACTGACGCATACTGACCCAACCTAAACACAAGCACCACGAGTCTCACAGTAATGTCCCGGTCCACGGTAGCATACTCAGTGAGCATCCAATAACAAACTTATACAAACAACCAATCAACAGATATGGAAGCAACAAACCAAGTATATGCTGGGAGTCAACAATAGAGATCCAAGGCATCATAACAACATACACAAGCATGAAACCAACAAAGAACATACCAAACCAGGTAACAGCAAGGTCAAAGAAACCCATTATTGGGTGGGAGCTAGGTAAAGGCACTTACAAGCATAAAATCAAGAAAGCAACTAGCCAATAAATAAGGACACTAGACAAGAGTACTTACCTCTATTCACGAAGTCTGGAATCCCACTGGATCTCTTCCGACGGGTCCCTACACTGAAATATGATAACACAAGTTTACTCTCAGTATACGCATGTGTGTTTAAGAGTAATGACTTTTATTATTTATGCCCAATTAGAATGGGTAATTACCCCTATTAATGGTTTACTAGAACCCTTCACTTTTGTTCAAAAGCCTAACTCTCACCTAATGTTGAGCCCATTACTATCTGACTTCATTTCTCAATCCGAGCATCAGGCCAAGTTATTGTACTACTAAACATCTCATCTTCAACCCTTGTTATGCAAAGTCTCATGAAGCACCAAACACATGATCATAACCTAAAAGCTCTTCCACCATTCTCTCAACCATGGTCAAGTCACCTAATGCATGATGCTAAACCGAGGCACCTAACTTTCAGTCATTGACATTACTTATCCAAAGACCTAACTTATTAAAAAAAAAATCTCCAAACCTCTTATTAAAGGAGCCAACTTACGCTAACCTTGGATATATGTATAAGTTCATCAGGAGCTCTAGTGATTATAGAACATAGGTACTAACTTATGTGGATTACTTCATAGCTGAAACCACTAAAACACACTTGGTAAGAGGGAATCTGGCAAATGAACTCTCTCTATCTCCATCTTCTATTCCCTAAAAACAGAACCAAAGATCAACCAAACATCAGCAAAGATCCACCCAAAACATTCATCAGAAACCCACAAGACCTTTAAACACTACCTAAGCATTCACTGCCACCAAAATATTAACAGAGACCCACCACAAATCAGCTCCTTCAACGACACAACCTATGCATCTATATCACCTTCACTATTTACCTCCATTCTATGAACCTATTGTTTGTACATGTTTCAATTGGTTTTCTTTTAATATCCTCACAGTACTCCTCATCAAGCAAATCTAAAAATTTCAAATCCATGAACCCAACTCTTGTAGCAAGTTGTGATATCTATCTCTATTCCATATTTAATAGTTATTAGTATTCCCAGGCCATGGATAACAACCACTTCACATTATAACTCATGAAAAACCTTTCTGTAACTAATACCTCAAAAACCTAATCACCTCACAGTCATATTTACAAGCCTTATTAACGCATGCAAGTAAACACCAACCAACTATGCAAACTCCATCAACCAACGATCCAACGATCCAACAACCAACAATGTTTATCTTCTCCTTCTCATGGTTATAGGTAGGCATGCATTCATCTTCAATCTTATAGTATATCTACATAGGCTCAGTGTGCTTACCGGCGAGCTGTGGCTCTCTACGCCCTCGGGAACACTGTCCGATGTTGGACGGCAATCAGGTGAACATCCACTATGGCCGCGATGTGGGTCTCGGACGAGGATGATCAGAGTTTAGAGATGGCTTTCACATAGAATCCTTTGATCTATAAATATATAAGGAATTCTGCCAACCCATAGATAAAACCAATTATAAATTAAAAGATAAAACAATGGATAAGTCCCACATGAAAATAAACTACTATTAATGGATAAATTTAAACTACAAACTATCCATTCCATTATCCTTACATGCTTCCTATCTTTGTATATAGTTATATATATAAAGACTATCAGACATCCATCACCGTGTTTCGGAAAATATCCAACTACGCACGTCTTCTTTCACTCACATATATATATATATATATATATATATATATATATATATAAAATTTTTACGAATAAATAAATTAATTCCTGAAAATAATTACGAGATTATTAGTACGAAAAAAAAGAGATTAGCTACTTTTAAACCCAATTAAGGGAAAACCGGGAATTAATAAATCCAAAATCCAGCCTTGTAATGAATTGGGCCAAAGAAGGACGTATTGGGCCAGGTCAATTAGACATTCAATCGTTGGAGGTGGATGAACACACAGATCCCAGTTAATTAATTGAGAAATTTATTATGTGTTAATTAATCCAGATTAATTAAGTGAGAGATACCGGACAAATGTTTGAGCCCTGAGAAGATGAATCTGGTCTAGTGTGGAGACAAACCACGGCCATTCTACGGTTCCCCTATGACCGTTGGAATCTCTGATCAAATTTTGCGAATCTGGGTCGAGGATACAAATAAGATAAAATATTTAGATTTTAAAGATAATTTAATTTGATGGAATATATATATATATATATATATATATATATATATATATATATATATATATATATATATATATATGGAGACTTAGGTCATGGAAAAATGGATAATTTTGTTTTGGAGAAGATGTGAAATTATAGGTAAATATGTTATATAATAAAAGTCATGGCTTAATAATCTCTAAGTATAGGGTTTAAATGGCAAAAGTGACATAAATATCTCAAAACATTACTTAAGAACCTAAGTAAATGAGGAATGGATTTGAAATTAGAGAGGGTTTCATTGTGTTCCTCTCCCTCGACCCTCCGCCTCGCTTCCCTACCTGTAGGGCGTCAGGCCACCCACCGCAGGACTCTGAGTCGCCCGCCTCCCGGCTTGAGCGGTGCCAGCCCATGAGCCTCCCTCCGCCGATGAGTGGTGGTGCTTGACAAGGAGATCCCTAGAGGTGAAGTGAAGGAGGTTTGAATGTTTAGCTTCATGAATGTTTGATTGGAGAGATTCTGTTGGAAATAAAGTAGAAGATAATGGAGGGAAGAAGAAAGGTAGATGAACCAAACATGCTTCAAGGCACGAAGATGACAACGCTTTCTTTTAGACGAATTTCTCCTCCTCTGATTAGAATCACGATTGCAACGGGGAGTGTAAGAAACGCCTTCAGGATACAATGAAGCCCTTTGATTGTTGTTGAAATGCGAACTTGCACTATTTGTTTCAACCCGGAAACACTCTTGAATTTGTCTTTGATAATGTAGAGAATGAGAGATAAGAATGAAAGAGAGAGTGAGAGAATAGAGTATGAAAATTTGATAATCTTGCAACACATAAGGCTAGGCTATATATAGAGTCTCAAGAGGCTTCATCATGAGACACATCTCTTGGCAACATCCTTTTATGAAAGGGAACACCCTTTGGCAAAAGATCACAAATGAATGGTAACATCCTTTCATAAAAGGGAACACCCTTTGGCAAATAGTTATACATGAAAGGTAACATCCTTTCATGTGTCTTTTGGTGAAAAAACCTTTAGCCTTAACAACTTTTGGACTAGTAACCCTTCAATAATAATAAAAGGGGATATCCTTACATATTCAACTCAAACACCATTTCATATCTCACTCTAATTCTCAATAAAACCATGAAAAATACTATTGAAAATATCCAACAATCCTCCCCTATTTTCAATATTATGGAAATTAGAATTTATAATATAATATATACCGATTCGAAAACAAAACAAAGATGAAAAACGATACATTATCAATGGATTTAGTACATAGGTGATAAGTGTCTTTTGGACTTGAACTTTCACTTAGTATAAACAACTCAAAGCTATATCAAGGTACTATGGTGAACGGATCTTGAACCAAGGACCCTTGTAGATAAGCAGGAGATGTCATACATACTTCATCCGTAAAAAGAGTGTTTCCTTGCCTCGCACATTTATGGCCTTGTGCTCGATATCCTGATTTCAAGAGTGCTCTAAAATGTTGGTCAAACATTCATAGGAAGAGGCCCCACTTCCTCACTCTTATAGGTAAATTCCTTTTAAGCAAGCCTGCGAGTTGCTTTTATGGATTTATTAAGGATCATACTCCAACCTCTCTCATGCAGACCCTGACACTACTCTCTTGTCATGACTCATGAGGCTATAATTTAGTGTCATGCTAAACCAACTTTTTAACTTGTTTGAACCCATTGAACTTAGTCTATAATTTCAAGAGCTTAAGTTGGGTTCCCGTTAAACATGGTTGAGTTACATATTGACCTTAGCCCCATTCTTTTAGATGTCTTTAAAATCATCTCTTTAGCTAGTCCTTTCGTCAAAGGATCCGCTAGATTTGCCTTCAACTCTATATAGTCGAGTGTAATTACTCCCTTCTTGAGTAATTGTCTTAAAAATTGGTGTCTAAGACTCAAGTGTCTTGACTTTCCATTATAAGACTTACTTGAGACTTTATATAGCGTTGACTTGCTATCACAATTATCATAACCCTTGAGGGTAGGCTCTTTCCAAAGAGGCATGTCTATAAGTAAGTTTCGAAGCCACTCAGCTTCTTTACATGCATCGGCTAATGCTATGAATTCGGATAACATAGTTGAATCAGAAATGCAGGTCTGCTTCTTAGAACCCCAAGATACTGCAGCACCTCCTAAAGTAAAAATCCATCCAGTAGTTGACTTGGATTTTGACTCTATATTATTCCAACTAGCATCGCTATACCCTTCTAGTACAGCGGGATATCCCTGGTAATATAAACCATAATCCATGGTTTTCTTCAGGTAGCAAAGAACTCTTGAAACTGCTTTCCAATGTTCTTCTCCTGGATTGCTTGTAAATCTACACAGCATTCCTACAGCATAAGCTATATCGGGTCTTGTGCAATTCATTGCATACATAAGACTCCCAACCACACTCGCATACTCTAATTGAGATTTACAGCGACCATTATTTTTCATTAACTTAATATTCGGATCAATGGGAGTAGAAACTGGATTTCGATCAAAATGATCGTAACGCTTAAGTATCTTTTCAATGTAATGGTGCTGTGAAAGCATCAATCCATTTTCTTTTCTAAGAATTTTAATCCCTAAAATTACATCCGCCTCCCCAAGATCTTTCATATCAAAGTTAGAAGACAAAAATAATTTTGTCTCTTCAACACATGCAAGATTAGATCCAAAGATCAACATGTCATCAACATAAAGGCATATAATCACTGTAATGTTGTTATGAGATTTATAGTATACACACTTATCTGCATCAACAACATTAAAACCATAGGATAGGACTATTTGATCAAACTTCTCATGCCATTGCATAGGTGCTTGTTTCAAGCCATAAAGAGATTTCACAAGTTTATAAACTTTCTTTTCTTGGCCTGGAAGAACGAACCCTTCAGGTTGTTCCATATAAATTTCCTCCTCTAGGTCACCATTTAGGAAAGTCGTTTTTACATCCATTTGATGGACAACCAATAGGTGAACAGACGCTAAAGCGACTAACATTCGAATTGTAGAAATTCGAGCTACAGGAGCATATGTATCAAAATAGTCTATTCCTTGTCTTTGTTTATACCCCTTTGCAACTAATCTTGCTTTAAACTTATTTATTGAACCATCAGGATTCAATTTCCTCTTAAAGATCCATTTGCAACCAATAGGTTTGGATCCAGGAGAAAGGTTGGTTATAATCCAAGTTTGATTTGACAATAACGAGTTTATCTCATCATTAATAGCTTCTTTCCAAAAAAGAGTATCTCTAGATGTGACTGCTTCTAGAAATGTTATAGGATCATCATCTACATTCATGACATATAGGGTTTTATCCTTTATATCTTGTCTATTTCCTTGAACAAGGTAAACAATGAAGTCTGGTCCAAATTTCTTCTCAGTTCTTTGTCTCTTACTCCTTCTAGGTTCAAAGTCCATAGGAGTATGAGAATCAGAAGAGATGTCCTCTATATCTCTAGAAGTAGATTCAGGACCCGTATTTTCTAAACTAGAAGTATTAGATTTAAATAAGTGCTCAAAGAATTCTACATCAAGAGATTCAATAATATCATGAGATTCTAAATTTAAAAATATGTATGTAAAGCTATGCATAGAATATCCAATGAAAACACACTTATATGTCTTAGTTCCTAGTTTAGGTCTTTTAGGGTCGGGTTTCCTTACATAAGCAAGACAACCCCACACCCTAAGTCTACTAAGATTAGGCTTACGATTATGCCAAATTTCATATGGAGTAGTATTCCTCTTTTTTAAGGGAATCCTATTCAAAATATAACAAGCAGATAATATTGCTTCTCCCCAAAGTGAAAGAGGCAATCCAGAGCTAAGTAACATGGCATTTACCATCTCAGTTAAAGTCCTATTTTTTCTTTCAGCAACTCCATTTTGTTGTGGCGTATAAGGCGCCGTAACTTGATGGATAATTCCATGAGTTTCACAAAATTTTGTAAACTCGGTTGGGTAGTATTCACCTCCCCTATCGGATCTAAGGACTTTAATTTTGCGGTTGTGTTTGGTTTCAACTTCCGCTTTGAAGACTTGAAATTTTTCAAAGACTTCACTTTTAGCCTTTAGAAGATATACATATGTGTATCGTGAACAATCATCAATAAAGGTTAGGAAATATTTATTTCCACCTTTTGTTTCATTATTTTTAAGATCACATACATCACTATGTATAAGTTCTAGTAATTCTGAAGACCGTTCAATAGATTTGAATGACTTCCGAGTTATCTTTGCTTGTACACATATTTGGCATTTATCATATTTATCATCATTGCAATTAGAAATTAATCCTAAGTTAGACATGCATTTAATTGAACCATAATTAACATGCCCTAGTCTACCATGCCATAAAGAAATAGAATCAACAGTATAAGCAGAAGAGATAGTTTCATTTAAATTCAACCTAATCATACCGATTTACAAGAGTACCCTTTTCCAATGAACACACCATTCTTAGACAAGATAAACTTGTCTGACTCATACACCAGCTTGAAGCCCCTCTTATTGAGTAGGTCTCCGGATACAAGATTTTTACTCATGTCAGGAACATTTATTAGAGTAATAATTTTTCCTGATGTAAACTTCAATTCCACAGTGCCTTTGCCAATAACTTTAGTGCGGAGATTATTTGCCATCTTGACTTCCATTCCATCACTAGATTCCTCGTAAGTCTTGAAGAGACTACGATCCTTGCAAATGTGGATTGTTGCTCCAAAGATTGTCAAGCCACCATCCATTGGCAATGCTAGCGGCGAGTTTGCTTGACCACCTTTATTTGCTATCAATTGTTCATCTTCGACCATGTTAGCTTGATTCTTCAAACTTTTCTTATGGAGACGACAGTCTCGCATAAAATGGCCGGGTTTGTTGCAGAAGTGACAATTTCCCTTCTTCTTGGTACCTTGCTTTTTGAAATCCTTATCATTCCTTGGCTTGAGCTTGGACTTGTTTTTGTTCCCCTCAACCATATTTGCCTTGGAATGATGATTCTCTATCGACTCATCTTTCTTCTCACGAATACGAGAATCTTCTTCTATACGAAGGTGTCGAAGTAGAGATTCTAGAGTATGACTCTCCTCTTCATGCTTAAGCTTCTTCTTGTAGCCATTCAGTTGATGGGAGTTTTGCAATAATCACACCAACTTGGAAATCTTCCACAAGGGTAATACCCGTGATTTTAAGATCACTAACGATAAGTTGTAAATTATGAACTTGTTCTAGTATTGACTTATCGTTAGTCATTTTAAAATCAATGTAATTGCCAATTAAAAACTTTTGATTACTTACCTCTTCAATACGGTATTTGTTGTCCAAAGCACTCCACAATTCCTTAGCAGTTCCAATTGAGCGGTGTGCATTATAGGCTGAGTTTGAGAGAGAATTGAGAATGTGTCCTCGACACAAGAATTCGTCCTCCTTCCGCTTGCGCCATTTCTCCTTGTCTTCTTCTGTCTCATTGTCTAGTGATGCAGGGATAGGTTCGAGATCATCACTTAAGACATATGCCAACTTTAGTGTTGTAAGGAAGAAAAGCACTTTCTCTTGCGACCTAGTGAAGTTGTGTCCATCGAAACGATCAAGGCGGACAAGGTCTTGATTCATGACTTGGATTGATTGAGCAACGGTTGCCTCCATTATCCAATAATTCGTCTAAAAATTGTTGGAAATAAAGTAGAAGATAATGGAGGGAAGAAGAAAGGTAGATGAACCAAACAGGCTTCAAGCCACGAAGATGACAACGCTTTCTTTTAGACGAATTTCTCCCCCTCTGATTAGAATCACGATTGCAACGGGGAGTGTGAGAAACTCCTTCAGGATACAATGAAGCCCTTTGATTGTTGTTGAAATGCGAACTTGCACTATTCGTTTCAACCCGGAAACACTCTTGAATTTGTCTTTGATAATGTAGAGAAAGAGAGATAAGAATGAAAGAGAGAGTGAGAGAATAGAGTATGAAAATTTGATAATCTTGCAACACATAAGGCTAGGCTATATATAGAGTCTCAAGAGGCTTCATTATGAGACACATCTCTTGGCAACATCCTTTTATGAAAGGGAACACCCTTTTGCAAAAGATCACAAATGAATGGTAACATCCTTTCATAAAAGGGAACACCCTTTGGTAAATAGTCATACATGAAAGGTAACATCCTTTCATGTGTCTTTTGGTGAAAAAACCTTTAGCCTTAACAACTTTTGGACTAGTAACCCTTCAATAATAATGAAAGGGGATATCCTTTCATATTCAACTCAAACACCATTTCATATCTCACTCTAATTCTCAATAAAACCATGAAAAATACTATTGAAAATATCCAACAGATTCAAGATTAAATTCATGATTTAAGGCTTGGAACTTTGATGAATTGCATGAGTTTTATATGAAATGATTTTAGGAGAAGTAATTGTTAAGAAACCATGTATTCTATGAGTTTGGTTAAGTGCTTAAGTGTGCATGTGTGTATTAATTTCGAGAAGAGAAATCAAGGGGAGGTGTTGATGATTTGAAAATCAATGTTTCCCATCTTATGATTGTAGAAATGCCTATGTGAGGTTTTAGGTTGATGCATAATTGGATGAAATGGTGATGTTATGAAGTCATGTATCTCATAAGATTAATTAAGTGTTCAAATGTGAATGTTTGTATTAAATTAAACCCTAAAGAAACAAGGGTGGTTTTGCCGAATTTTCGTAGAAATTCTAAGTAACAATGCTTGATTAATCTTCCATGATCATAGTTAGCATTTAATCACTTTCCCGAGCATGTTAGAAGCCTTTAAATTGAGATAAGGGTGAAGAGAGAGCTAAGCCCTTTATTTGAGCAATTCTTTATCTTTTCATCCTTTAGAAACATAAGTTCATGCGAAGAGAAAAACATGCTCATCAAGTGTTTGATGTTTTGCCACATAGAACCATGAGACAATTAGATGTTTGTAATTAGTGGAATGAACATGTGTTCATGATTATTTTACAAGTAAGAATTAGTGAATTTAGTAATGCATGTTTGTAAGAAAATTTGGAAGCTACAAGATAGGGAAAAGTGTTGTGGTCTTGGAGAATTCATTACTAGACTCTTGGTTAAGAGTATGGAAGGGACATGAATTCTCCTTGCTATTAGTATTTAATGAGAGTTAAATTATTGTGTTGTTAATAAGGCCCTAAATTACATTGTCTTGGGGTCATGGATAAATTAGGAAAAATTGTTGATAAAAGCTTATGAACAATGTAAGGGCAGTCCTGCAGTTGGCTGTCCCCTTCGTGGGACAGCTGCATCCTGTAGACTACTCCGTTCGGAGTGTATTATACACCAATGGAAAGATATTGAAGTGATCTTTCTATCAAGTCCTAAATTAGAGAAATCCGATGTCTAGAATGAAAGTTATGGACAAAACGGTCGGGCCGCGCATAATTAGCAGAAATTTCTGCATTTTAAGTTAGGACTACATTGCTTTGGTTTAGAAGTATAGATTGAAGGCATGAGTTAATTGTGTTGTATGTGTATGTTTGTATAATTTTTGGGGCCCTCCAAATAGAGTAGGTGCTGCCGGATTTTCTTAGAAAACCTTATGAAAATTATAATTGATTGAAGCTCCATAATCATGCTTAGAATTTAGTTTCTTGTAAGGGGCATGCTTGAAGTTTAAGTAGAGTATAAATTAAGTATACGGTTTCCGTATTCTCAACTCCATATTATGATTACTAGGAATAAAGGAGGAAAGACCCTCTAGAATAAATACAAGTATGTTAATTGCAATTCTTATACTTGTATAGGACGAGGCTAATAGAAGATCACATGGGAGGATCCGATCAAGTTTAAATAACGCAGGACCAGGTGAGTGATTACACTATACTTGGAATGGTGTGAGTTAACACAACTGTAAATCTCCGCATTTAATTGTATTTTGATCATGTCGATCTGTGGGATTTCAGTTTATGAAAGCGTTATGATTTTCATGAAATGCTTTTCAGTTTTCAAGCATGATTTGCCGATTTATTCGGAGTTTGAATTCTATGTTCATGAAAAGCATGTGGAAACATTGCATATATTTGATATTGCTATGATAGACATATTAGTGCGTTGCATCTTACTCGAATACATGCTTGCGCCAGACGTGGCTCTACGATAGAGTCAGAGAGTACGGTACTAGGTAGGGAAGGGGTGGTTTACATAACTTTGGTTTTTCTTTAAGCGTCCCTATCTCTGTTTTCAAACTCTTACGATTTCAAGAAAACAAAACCCCCTTTCCATTACTCTTCGAAAGTGCTTAGTATACGTATATACTCGTATAGCTCACTACCGGCCGATGAGTTGATCCGTAGGAGAATCTTTGATTGATTGGTTTATTCCACTCTGGTGCCATTTGTATGGAAGTAGAGATGTAGATGACACTAATATGATAGATAATGAGAAATCGATTCCATAGCTTGTCACCCCATGGTTGATGAGATGGTCCAACACGGGAGGACCTTGACTGCGTGTGGAATCGATCTATGTCCGAGACGAGGAGTTGTTTCCATAGCTTGGCACCCCATGGTTGTTGATATGGTCCAACACAGGAGGACCTTGACACATGTGGAATTCATCTCCACGGATTACGATGATGATAAAAGATTAAAAGAAATGCATAAATGCATATCATATGATTTGATGAATATTACCATGACTTGGATCTTGATCGACATCTTTGCTTTCATGTTTTGAATTTATTGAATATTTTTATCAATGTTATATTTATACCTTGTATAGTGATTCTCACTCAAGTGAAATGTGCTTGTGTAGGCGAGATTGAGTCCTCTGTAGATGGCTCGACTTAGCGAGAAGAGGATAGTTTGTCTTTATTTAATGTATTAGATTTTAGAACAGCTTTTACATAAAATTTGTAAACTTTGTATAAGATTTTAAATACTTTAATTGATAATCATGTTTATTAGTTTGAATATCATGATTACTTGTGTCTAAATTACACCTTATGGGTTTGGGTGCACTCTCAGGCCAATTTGAGTGTGACACATTACATCCACTGTGGCCCGGGATAGGTTGTTACAATATATATATATATAATGGTGATAGGATGAGGCCGGTCGCACTTGCGGCAGCCTCGTCCTATCACCATTAAATGATATTATATATATATATATATATATATATATATATATATATATATATATATATATATATTCTATAATCTATTTATATATAGTTTGATTTATCTATATATTTTACATAATATTTAGATATGTATATATAATTTTTATAGATAATATGTATGTATATATGTATTGTGATGATAAGATAATTTAAAAATTAAAAAAAATATATCTAAATATTATCTAAAATATATAGATAAATCAAAATGTATATAAATAGATTAAATTATATATATATATATATATATATATATATATATATATACTGCCATTTAATAGTGATAGGATGAGGCGGCCGCAAGTGGGTCGTCCTCATCCTATCACTATTAAATGGTAGTGTGTGTATATATATATATATATATATATATATATATATATATATATATAATGAGGGGTAAAAGCGGAGGAGTTACACGCATGACCGCATTAGGGTCCATCCTATCCATTGATTCCGTCACATTAACCCCCTCGGGTCCCCGTCAAGCAACCCCCTGGGAAGCGAAGGAAGACAACCGCCTCGGTTCTCTTAAGGCAAGTCTCCTCGGGGAAATTAACTTACCTCTTCGGTTTTCAGAGGCCACGCTCCCTGACCCGAAGAAGGCACCACAAACCCCGAGCTCGCAGGCTGCTCCACGGACCGAAGGACTTGACACCCTTCTAGAAAGAATTACAGTTGAGACTGTTGAGATCTAACTGAATGACAGCCTGGCAATTTGGAAGCATCTAGAAGAAGAGGCCGTTAAGATCTAACTGAATGACAACCTAGAAATCTAGAAACATCTAGAAGCAAGATGAGCTGTCAGCCTAAGTAACTTCAGCTGGCACTCACGTGGTCTATTAGGAGCTAACCCACTAGCCTACATGTGGTCTATTGGTTGTGACTTGCTCCCCAAGCAGCTCACGCTCCCTGAAGCCTATAAATAGAGGAGCTCACCAAGTCATCTGGGGGCTCTGGATAATCGGCGAAACCCTGTCTCTCCAGAAACTCAAATCCCTCTCAAAAACTTGTAATTCCATCGATTTGATAGTGATTTCATCTCCGATCTTGGAGGTCTTCCGTGGTTTTCTCTCCGATTCGGGGTTTCTACGTAAATCTTGTGTTCATCTTTCTCTTTTGAGTTTTTCTCTCTTGATCCTTCTTAATCTCATCCAAATCTATCCCCAATCAAATCACAAATTCAATTGTTGATCTAAATCGCGGATTCTTCCTGATTCTTGCATCACAATTTGGCACCGTCCGTGGGGACCCTTTGACGAGAAGCCATGCCCACAACGAGAAGATCCAGGATGAGTCAAACTCAAGAGCAGCGGATCCCTCCATCAGGGTTCGCTCCTGCTCCAGCGATCGCTCCCCCGGCGGGAAGTCCGCACCCACCAAGTCCACAACTTATTGTTGATCCTGCTCCTAGGATGGTTGAGATCCCGGAGGAGAGGTACAGATCCATGGAGCGTCAGATCGCGGATCTCACTCAAACACTCCTTGCTGTGGAGAGACACATTTCTCAGGCAACGGTGCCAAACGTCCCCCATCAACCGGTGAAGAGTCGTGACCGGTCAATAGTACACTCCCCACGCCAACGGGGGCCGTCACCGCTAAGAGGTAGGAGCCAAAACTCTTCTTTTGGAAGTTCTGATTGACTTCGTCTGAGGCGGCGACGACGCTCTTGAGCACGAAGTTCTTGGAGAAGGAGGCAGATCTCCTCTCCAGGTGGTTTCGTAACACCCGAACCACACGGGAGGCGTTATTCATCTCGACGGCTCTCGCCAAGAAGTCTCTCCCGAGAGCGCTCCCCGAGGCGTTCACCTTACCGCCATCGTCGGGAGAATTATTCTCCAGGGTGTAACTCGCCCAACCGACCCCCCATAAGGCACCATTCACCCAGGCACCGTCGGTCCCCCGGGGCACCTCACCAGTCTTATGATGAGCAGAGAGGGAGGGCTTTCTCCCATTCATCAAAGTTATACTCTCCTTTTGTTAGAGAAATTTGGGAAGCTCCTTTCCTGAAGGACTTTTGGGCCCCACATGTCAGATACTACAATGGGACTACTGATCCCCATGAGCACGCGGGAGCTATCAAGTTTGGCTGAAACTATAGACAACCACATTGATTTACGCGGTTTTGTAAGCCGTTCATTCCCGAAAACACTTTCATCGATATAAGCCCACGACCGGTTACAAGCCTCCCATTGGGCTCGATATCCAGCTTTGACCAGCTAACTGACCTCTTCTTTCGCCGGTTCGCGAACTGTCGAAGGCATAAGAGGAACCTTGTAATGCTCCTCAAGTGTAAGCAATTGCAAGGCGAAAGTCTTCGAGATTACTTGGATCGCTTCAACAAAGAAGCTGCGGGGATGAGCGATCAGGATTCCATTATGGTTGTGGGTGCGGTCATGAATGGTCTTCGGGAATGTCCTTTCTTGGATTCTATTTCGGGGAATGTCCCCAGGAACTTGTCCGAAGTGATGCGTAGGGCCCAAGAATTCATCGCTGCCGAAGAGTTCAAAACTGGGCAGAGAGAGGAAGCCCTGCAGCAAGTTCGAGAGTTCCCGATGGAGGAACCACGGCGGGAAGAAAATAGAAGCTCCAATCGCGGTGATCAGAGGTCCCGAAAGGATGACAAACCCCCTCGCTCGGACGATCGGAGACCTAGAGATCCACACATGCAGCCAAGGAGGGCGAAGTATGAGAACTACACCCCTCTTGTTACCTCAAGGGAGAATGTTTTGATGCAGATCCAGAACAAGAACATCCTGAAGCAACCCGAGCCCATCAAGGAGTCTGGATCCATGAAGAAGAGCAAGAAGTATTGTGCTTATCATCAAGTCAAGGGGCTGTCGCGAGGATTGCGTTCTCTACAGGAGGCGATTGAAGACTGGTCAGAAGCGGGGAAGCTTTATTAATTTACGTACAAGAAGGCTGACCATAAAGGAGAGCCCACCACGGCGAGGAAGCCCCTTGAACCCGGCAAATCTTGATCTCAAACTTTTCTTCATTGCACAGGGTCCGGGTTGCGGAGGGGAGAGCTCTTCCTCGCATAGTAGGCGATATATCACGAGGGATGAGTGCTTGATCCGTGAGACAACCCCGCTCAAAAGCAGCCCTCCCCCATTTTGCTTCTCGGATGAAGACACTGCATGAGTTTATCAACCTCATGATGATGCCCTGGTGGTGGAAGTCAAGGTTGGGGTTTTCACCATATACAGGGTGCTGGTTGACACTGGGAGCTTGGCTGATATTATCTTCTGGGACTGTTTTGAAAGAATGAAAATCGGGAAAGAGAATCTTAAGCATGTTCGATCCCATCTGGTGGGCTTCGATGGGAACTCTCGTCATCCAGAAGGCATGATCACTCTCCCGATGACACTTGGCACACCTCCCAGGCGGTTACTGCAATGATTGACTTCCGGGTTCTGAGATGTCCTTCCAGCTACAATGCGATAATGGGTAGACCTTCACTGTGCAAGCTGGCTGCAGTGCCGTCCCCTTATCACCAGAAGTTGAAGTTCCAGACTGAAGAAGGCAGTGGCGATATATGACGTGATCAAGCCTCTTCTCGCCAGTGCTATTCTACCCTTTTAAGATACCAAATTGGGGAGTCAAGCCGAGCTGGCGAGACATTAACTTTGGAGGAGCTCCAGCATGAAGATAAGGAAAGAGAAGCCTGCAGCCTTGTTCCAGTTGAGGGACTAAAAGAATACCCGTTGGACGAAAACCTTCCCGAGCGAACTGTGCGCCTCGGGGAAGGACTTGAGCTGAAGAGACAAAGCGAGCTCCTCGCAATTCTGAAGGATAATGCTGATGTCTTCACTTGGACTGCTAAGGAAATGCCTGGAGTTCCTCGAGAGGTCATCGAGCATCAACTCAATGCCGATCCTGCTGCCAAGCCAGTCATCCAGAAGAGGAGGAACTATGCTCCAGACTGCCTCGCATCTGCTGAAGAAAAGGTTGATAAACTTCTTAAGGCAGAGTTCATTCGGGAGGTCCAATACCCCGAATGACTCTCTAATGTAGTCATGGTGAAGAAATCCTCCGGGAAGTGGAGAAAGTGTGTAGATTTTATAAATCTCAATAAAGCTTACCCTAAGGACTACTACCCCCTGCCTCTCATTGATAATCTGGTAGATTCTACTTCTGGATATGAAATGCTTAGCTTCCTGGACGCGTTCTCAAGGTATAACCAAGTTTTGATGGCGAAATTTGATGAGGAAAAACCATCCTTTATTACCTCCTGAGGCACTTATTGCTACAAAGTGATGCCATTCGGATTGAAGAACGCTGGAGTTACATTTCAAAGATTGGTGAATAAAGTCTTTAAAAGGAAAATTGGGAGGAATGTTGAAGCCTATGTTGATGATATACTTGTGAAGAGTCTCTCCGCCGAAGACCATGCCTCGGATTTGAAGGAGACTTTCGCAGCATTGCGGGCTCATGGAATGAGCCTTAATCCTAGCAAATGCGCGTTCAGGGTTAGATCGGGAAAGTTCCTCGTGTTTATGATCACACATAGGGGAGAGGTGAATCTAGAACAAATCCAAGCCATCATGGAAACCAGATCCCCGAGGACCATAAAGGAGATACAATGTCTGAACGGAAGATTAGCTGCCCTTCGGAGATTTATTTCGAGATCCGGGGAGAAGAACCTTCCCTTTTTCAAGGCCTTGAGGAAAGCACCGAAGGTTGAGTGGACCGAAGAATATGAATTGGCACTGAACCAAATGAAGAATTACCTGCAGTCGCCTGCCCTACTAGTGAAACCAAAGCCTAGGGAAGAATTGCTTCTGTACTTGGCAGTCACTGATTCAGTTATTAGCTCGGTCCTCACTAAGGAAGAAGAGGGAATCTAGAAGCCAGTCTATTATACAAACAAGGTCCTTACTGATACCGAGTCGAGGTATCTCCTCCTCGAGAAGCTGGCTCTTGTCCTTGTCACATCCGCCAGGAAGCTGAGACTGTATTTCCAGTCCCACAAGATAAAAGTCCTCACAAATCAGCCCCTGAAGCAAGTACTTCACTGTCCCGAGTCCTCTGGCCGATTGACCAAATGGGTAATCGAGCTCGGGGAGTATGATATCAGCTACCAGCCACGGACAGCGATAAAGGCCAAGGTGCTTGAAGATTTCATTCTGAGAATTTAATCAAAGCCCGGCGGGGAATATCTCCGCTGATGGGGGTCAAAGACAGGAACATGTTACTTCTCAGTGGGTTCTTTACACTGATGGGTCTGGAAACTCTGAGAGTTCGGGAGCTGGTGTGGTGTTGCGGTCATCGTCGAGTATTGAAGTTTAGCTTCAAGGTAACCAATAATGAGGCGGAGTATGAGGCGATGATCGCTAGACTTCAACTCGCCAGAGGCCTCGGTGTTAGGTGCCTTCAAGCCAATACCGATTCACAGTTGGTAGTTGGCCATATTACTAAGGAGTTCGAAGCTAGGGAGGAAAACATGCAGAAATATAGAGACATGGTTCGGAAACTCATTGATGGCTTCCAGAGCTTCCGTGTCAATAAAGTTGCCCTAGAGGGGAATCAGGAAGCTAATTTCCTCTCAAAATTAGCGACATCTAAAGCAGAGATAATGGAGCCCATCAACATTCAATACCTCACAGTAAGAACAATCAAATGTAGGCCGGTGGAGGAGCTCCTTGATATCAACAGTGGGGAAAGTTGGATGGACCCCATATTGAATTATCTCCAGAATAATACACTTCCTTTCCGATCCGAAGGAGGCTCGCCGGATTGTTGTCCGAGCTGACTCATTACAAAGATAATCGAAGGGCAACTCTATAAAAGGTCCTTCACCTTGCCATATCTGAAATGCTTGCATCCCTCAGAGGCGAAGTATGTTTTGCAGGAAGTTCACGGTGGTGAGGCAGGCGACCACCTCGGGGGAAGAGCTTTGGGTCACAAGGTGCTTCGGCAAGGTTATTACTGGCCCACATTGGCTAAAGACGCTGTCGAGTTCGTTCAGAAGTATGACGCCTGCCAGCGTCATTCACATGTCCAGCGGCGCCCTTCAGCTCACTTGACCTCAATTGCAAGTGCGAGACCATTTGCCTTGTGAGGGGTTGATATTCTGGGCCCTTTCTCCTTCGGGGTTCGGCAAATGAAGTTTCTTATTGTCGCCATTGATTACTTCACAAAGTGGGTCGAGGCAGAACCATTGTCCTCAATCACGGAGAAGGTGTGTGAAGCGTTTTTATGGAGGTCGATCATTTGCCGATTCGGGATCCCCGTGGCTTTCATAACGGACAATGGTCGCCAGTTCGACAATTCAGCCTTCAGATCGTTCTGCGACAAGTTCAATATTGAACACAGGCTCACTTCAGTTACACATCCACAAGCAAATGGGCAAGTGGAAGTGACTAATAGAACCCTCCTCCATGGTTTAAAGACAAGGGTCCTCAGTCATGGATCTTCATGGGTTGAGGAGATTCCAGGGACCCTTTGGGCATATCGGACCACTACCAGAACCCCAATTGGAGAATCCCCGTTTGCTCTTGCATTCGGGACCGAAGCAATGATTCCCCCTAAAACAAGAATACCAACTCCCCGAACTTAAGCTTTCCATCCTGAGGTTAACGAGAAGCTGCTCAGGGCAGAGCTCGATCTCTTGATGAAGAGGGATGAAGCAAATCTCAAGGCGGCAGCTTATCGCCAGAGGGTGAAGCGCTTCTATGATAAGAAGGTGAAGCAGATGACCTTCCAAATTGGCGATCAGTCCTAAGGGCGAACAAGTTTGATGGAAACAAAAGTCGAACAGGGAAGCTGACCCTGAATTGGGAGGGACCATATGTTGTTCAAGGAATTGTAAGGTGTGGAATATACTGGCTTGTTAGGATGAATGGGAAAAAATTCAAGCGCCCATATCACTCCGAGCACCTATGAAGGTACTATCAATAAAATCAGTCCTTCAATTGTAATTTCCTGATAATTTCGTTCTTGTTATTTCGATAAATACCTTCTTACAAATATAGTCCCTCTTCGCGAAATAGCTTGAAGCGCTTCGATCGCTTGGCTATTATCCCCCCTCGGGAAATAACTTGAAGCGCTTCGATCGCTTGGTTATGATCCCTCCTCAGGAAAGAGCTTGAAATGCTTCGATCGCTTGGTTATGATCCCTCCTCGGGAAAGAGCTTGAAGCGCTTCGATCGCTTGGCTATTATCCCCCCTCTGGAAATAACTTGAAGCGCTCCGATCGCTTGGTTATGATCCCTCCTCGGGAAATAGCTTGAAGCGCTTCGATCGCTTGGCTATTATCCCCCCCTCAGGAAATAACTTGAAGCGCTTCGATCGCTTGGTTATGATCCCTCCTCGGGAAAGAGCTTGAAGCGCTTCGATCGCTTGGCTATTATCACCCAGAGGAAATAACTTGAAGCGCTTCGATCGCTTGGTTATGATCCCTCCTCGGGAAAGAGCTTGAAGCGCTTCGATCGCTTGGCTATTATCCCCCCTCGGGAAATAACTTGAAGCGCTTCAATCGCTTGGTTATGATCCCTCCTCAGGAAAGAGCTTGAAATGCTTCGATCACTTGGTTATGATCCCTCCTCGGGAAAGAGCTTGAAGTGCTTCGATCGCTTGGCTATTATCCCCCCTCGGGAAATAACTTCAAGTGCTCCGATCGCTTGGTTATGATCCCTCCTCGGGAAATAGCTTGAAGCGCTTCGATCGCTTGGCTATTATCCCCCCTCGGGAAATAACTTGAAGTGCTTCGATCGCTTGGCTATTATCCCCCCTCGGGAAATAACTTGAAGTGCTTCAATCGCTTGGTTATGATCCCTCCTCGGGAAAGAGCTTGAAACGCTTCGATCTCTTGGTTATGATCCCTCCTCGGCAAAGAGCTTGAAACGCTTCGATCGCTTAGCTATTAACACTCTCGGGAAATAACTTGAAGCGCGTCGATTGCTTAGTTATTATCCCCCATCGAGAAATAGACTTCAAGAACTTCGATCAAAGCACGAATCTGAAGTGCAACAAACAAGCTCATTCATTTGAAAATCAAAGAGATCAATTCAGAGGATTTTATTCACAAGTAATTCTGGGTACAACTCAAGTCAGTAAAAAAAAAATTCTAAGCCACAACAAAACATAATGAACAATTAAATTCAAGACGGGGGAGCTTCCTTTTCTTCAACAGTGGCAGCAGGTCGATCAATGGGAGGGGACATGACCCCATAATCATTTCCTGCTCTATCTTGAGCTCCTTCAACAGTGGCGCCCTCTCCCCCTCCTCCACCCTCTTCTCCCGAAGAAGGGTCCTCTTGCTATTCATTTTCAGAATCAGCAGTGGGTTCTTCTTCGGCAAGATATTTAAGGCCCCCTTTGTAGGTCAATGTGGAGAAGTCCACTGGGAGGGTCTTCAAAGTTTCCTCGAGGACCACCTTCAGAACCAACTCCCGAAGGACTCAAAAAGCGTTGGAGCCCCCTGTGAGGAATCCAATGTCGTATCCCCCAGCCTTTTCGCTCGAGCAGATGGCCTCGGCCTCCTTGATTTGGTCAGAACAAAGGCTCAATATTTCTTGGTGAGATGCCACCTCTGAAGAAAGTTTCTCTTGCGCTTCTTCCAGCGAAACAATGAGACGATCCACCTCATTAAGAAGGATAGATTTGTTGTTCAAATCCTCTTGGAGCTTCTTGTTTTCCTCTGTCAGAGCCTTCACTTGCTCCTTGATCTGGACCAATTCCGAGGCCGTCTTGCCGTATGTTTCCGACAACTGCGCCCACTTACCTTCCGCAAGCTTACACCTATCCTCCAGGGCTCCCTGGTTCTTGAGCATGATGTCGGCCGCAGCCCTATAGCTCTTGATCTCCTCATCCAAGGGCCTAAGTCTCTCCTCCAACTTCCTCTTCATATCAAGAAGTTTCTGACACTGAACGCTGGAGGAATCCAAGGAGGCTTGAATCTTATCTCTCTCTACCCTCACGGCAGAAAGTTCATTTTTCAGATTCTGAAAGTCTCTTTCCCGAAGAGAAAAAGCCAAGCGGAGGTCCTTCCTCTCCTCCAACAAGCGAGCATCCTTGTCAGACAGAATGCTATTCTGCACGGAACGACCCACAGAATGTTAGACGAAGTTAAAGAAGAACATCAGAAGAATATGAAATGAACAAATACATACGGAGACAACAGTAATTCGAAGATGAGTGGCGATCTCATCTTCCTCCAACTTATGGAGCCGCGATTCGGAATCCTCGGAACGAAGCAACACCAGGCTGAACGTCGTAGACTCGGGATTGAAGAAGAGTCCCTCCAATGGATTCACCTTCATCCCCTCCGAACTGCTGGCGACGGGGGCCTTTCCTTTAGCCCCTGGAGCCAGATCATCCCTTGCGGACGGAACAGAAGTTGTTACCTCCGCGTGTTCTTCAATCCTCAACAATCCCCTTCTCGAGCGCCTAAGGGGAACACTTGGTTCAGAGACAGGATTGACTTCTTCCAGAACGGGATGAGAGGGAGGTAACTCTTCTATTGTATCTCCCGAAGAACTTTCCCGAACTTGAGGCTCGGGAACAGCAGTGGCAGGAGGCTCACTTGGAGTTGAGCGAATGCGAAATCGCCTCGCTGCGATCGGGACGGCATTGTCGCTATCTACCTCCTCGATTGGGGTCAGCGTTGAGACCTCCGCGGTGACCCCAGTAGGAGGAGCAACGAGGGTACCCACCTTCCTCACAACACCCTATCTCGCAGGGCCACTTGGTTCGGTCTCAGTCGCTCCCGAACTCACCCGAGAGGCCTTTTATCTTGCCTCAGGAGCTAAATCCATAGTCTTTGCTCCCGCGGCACCCCCCTTTTTCTGCGGAGGCTCTTCAGTTGATACGGCTCGGGAACCCTCCTTCCTTTTCCTCTTCTCCAGTTTTGAAGCTCTCAGTTGAGCCTCTTTTGCTCTGATAGTGAACAACAAGTTACCAGCGGCAGCTTGGACATTGGCGGGCCTTCGATCTACAAAACAAATACAAAAGATCATATCGACAATATGGTCGAACCAGTAACAAGAAAGAAAGCGAATTTTGACACAAACCCTACCCAAGATGGTGTAGAGGCCACTAGCTTGAAGGATCTCCGAAGTGAGATATGTATCGACCCAAAGATCAGAACATTCTAAAAGCTTATGGTATTCGACCCCCTCCTCATCAGTAAGATCTCTCTTTTCCATGGGGTGAGATCTGGGAGTACCCCACTCGGTTCGGAATGGAAAACCCTCCGAGCTAGAAACGGAAAAGTATTTGGATTTCCAGCCTTTCAGTGAAGATGGCACAGAACCAAGGAAATGACTGTTTTGCCGAGCCTCGAAGAAGTACCAGTCAGTAGACTTCTCGCGACTCAAACCGAAATAAAATTTAAATCTATCTACTGTGGCTTCTATACCCCTATGGAGGCAGACGATGACGAAACCAAAAAGACATCTCCAGGAATTGGGAGCGAGTTGGGAAGGAAGCCTAAGACCCCCAATCAAGGCCTCATAATAAATTGCAATTTCCCCTTCCTTTGATGGGGAACTAGCGTGCTCAGAAGCACTAGAGATCCTATAACTTAAAGAAGAGGGAACTCCAGAGATGCTATATTCTATCGCAATTGCATTAATTCGTTAGTCAAAAAGGAGACATGGGTACTCATTCGAACAAGCGTTCGGATTCGGTTTCTCAGCTACGCTTTGGACAACCTCACTTCTTGTTCAAGAGAATAAACTACGTAATCAATAGGTGAAGGGAAGAGGTCTCACACGGAGCTATTTGCCGCTGCTCGAGAGAAAGAAGAGATGTGATACAGACTACTCCAAGAAACAGGCAAAAGAGAGAAGACGAAGGAGAAAGCAAATCTTCAACGGTTTGGGGGGAGATCTCTTTAAATCAAAATCCATTGGCGTTACGACATCTGAATCGTCATGGTCCAACTCAGCGGACTGGATTCCTTCTCGGAGAAACCGATAATCTGGAACGACCATCCAAATTTAGAAATTGCAAGGTCAAGATCAAAACACGGACTAGGAACCCGTTGGATGAGTGCCATGTGTCACCAATGATGGGACCAGCCACCATATTGAAAGATCATCATTGCTTTGAACGATGCATGCTTTTGGGGACACGCAACGATGCACTTAAAAGTCCGTCGCATTAAATGCGCTTTATCGCCGAGAGCAATGAACCCGTGCCACGTCAGCCGGGGAAATCCGCCTAGATCAAGCATTGCCTTGCGCCCGAAGACAGCCAAGGATGGCGACGGACAAACAGACAACATTCCTCTATATGCTTAGCTAACGCGAAGCATACTTGGGGCAAAGTAATGAATGATGAGGGTAAAAACTGAGGAGTCTGACACATGACACGTGGGTCGATCCTATCCATTGATCCATCATAGTAACCCCCTCAGGTCCCCGCTCGAAGCTACCCCCCTCGGGAAATAGAAGGAAGACAATCGCCTCGGTTCACTTAAGGCAAGTCTCCTCGGGGAAACTAACTTACCTCTTTGGTTTTCAGAGGCCACGCTCCCTGGCCCGAAGAAGGCACCACAAACCCCGAGCTCGCAGGCTGCTCCACGGACCGAAGGACTTGACACCCTTCTAGAAAGAATTACATGATTGGAGACCGCTGGGATCTAACCGAATCTTGACACCGCAACTGGAAGCATCTAGAAGAAGAGGCCGTTAAGATCTAACTGAATGACAACCTGGAAATCTAGAAACATCTAGAAGCAAGATGAGCTGTCAGCCTAACTAACTTCAGCTGGCACTCACGTGGTCTATTAGGAGCTAACCCACTAGCCTACATGTGGTCTATTGGTTGTGACTTGCTCCCCAAGCAGCTCACGCTGCCTGAAGCCTATAAATAGAAGAGCTCACCAAGTCATCTGGGGGCTCTGGATAATCGGCGAAGCCCTGTCTCTCCAAAAACTCAAATCCCTCTCAAAAACTTGTAATTCCATCGATTTGATAGTGATTTCATCTCCGATCTTGGAGGTCTTCCGTGGTTTTCTCTCCGATTTGGGGTTTCTACGTAAATCTTGTGTTCATCTTTCTCTTTTGAATTTTTCTCTCTTGATCCTTCTTAATCTCATCCAAATCTATCCCCAATCAAATCACAAATTCAATTATTGATCTGAATCGCAGATTCTTCCTGATTCTTGCATCAACATATATATATATATATATATATATATATATATATATATATATTGAAATATATATATATATACTTATAATATCTGTTTTTATCAAATCTCACTTTTAATGTAATTACAGTCAAACCACCCATAATACATATATATATATATATATATATATATATATATATATGGGGATGATAAGATAAGGTCGGCCAGAAACATTGTTTATTTGCGGTCGCCTCCCATTTAGCCACGTAGAGCATGTTTGAAGGATTTCCAACCGTACAGATAGGAAGAACATCAAAAAATAAGCTAGCATGTCAATTTTCATACAATTTGGGAACATGTAGGGTCTTCATCCTAATAGGTGAAAATTTATAGAAATCTTACCGGTTCAAAATTTCACCCGTTAAGATGAAGAGCTTACAAGTTCCCAAATTATATGAAAATTGATATGAAAGCTTATTTTTCGATGTTCTTTCCATCCATACGGTTGGATTTCCTCAAAACACTGTGCAAGTGGGCCAAAAAGAGGAGACCACATTTCCGATAAAATGATAAGCGCCTAATTACATAAGACAAATTTCGTATATATATATATATATATATATATATATTCAAATATATATTTATATATATATATATATATATATATATATATATATATATATAGTCTGAGCTATGCATGCCCATATATATATATATTTTGTTTACTTTTGAATTCTAATAACATCTCATCCGAATCTCATCCACATATATATATTAAAACATATTCCTATCAATTTAATTTCAAACCTACTCTTATCCGTAACCACCAAAAATATTTATTTATTTATTTATTTATATAAATAAATCCCATTTAATCTAAGTTTTGGGAAATTTCTTTCATCAACTAAATAATTAAATTTTATTCCAATAAAAGTTCAGACAAATCCAATCTTGGGAGATTTTTCCTATTTACCAAACAATTTAGGTAGATAACTAATTAGAAAAATAATTTCTTAAAATCCCCGGATTTTACAACTTCAGTATAAGGGGCGTTCACTTGGGAGAAACTGCTTGGGGTAAGTGGGGAAGTGGCCCACTTCGGCCACTTCGGACGTTTCTTTCGACGGAAGTGGCACTTCGGCACACTTCAGGGAAGTGAGCACTTCCCTCAGTTGATACACTAGATGCACTTCGGTCCTTTTTTAACCGAAGTGACCAAAGTGGACTTAATATATAAGCCCACTTCGGCCACTTCGGCCACACATCAAGAACTCTCGACTTTCCAGCGAACTTGTCTTCAACCCTAGAACCACCAAAAAGCTCACGATTTCCGACTCCAGCCCTTCGGATATCGTTCGTCTACCCCCATCCCGCCTCCAACCCTCGAGATCTCGAGCATCTACTCTCACTGCCTCCACCGGGCCCTAATCCTCGCTCTCAGCGCTTGAATCTCGCCTCCAAAGACTAGAAGCAACCAGAGTGTTGAGGGCTTATCCCCTCTCTTCTCTCAACGCATTCCGTGTCGCCTCCTGATCCAGTTTCAGGTTCTCCTCCATCTCTCTTCCTCTCTCCCTCTTTTCCCCTCTTCCTTTCATGCTCTCTCTGAGATTTGATTGAGATGTTTTTGGGTTTAGGGTTTAGGTTTTTGAGAGCAGAATCAACATTCTTTTTAGGATTTTGCACCTAATCTGTGCTTCCTCTTGAATTATCATCATTATTTATGATTTTCATACTCCCAAACAAACGTCTGCAACTTTGCAGGCCATCCAACTTTGCTTTTATTAACAACCTCTTCAATTTGAGAGTAGAATCAACCTTCTTGTTATGATTTTGCACCCAATCTTTGCTTCCTCTTTAATTATCATCATTTGATATGGTTTCTTATGATTTGATAGAATCTTCTTATCTGTTGTGTAGGGGGGATAATGTTTTTATGATAGAGAATCGTTTTGCAACTCTACAGGCCATCCATCTTTATAATGCAAGCTATTGTTACTTGAGCAACAAGAAAAAATGCTATTGTTAATTGACATCTCTCTTATTATTTTTAGGGTTTAGTTATTAAAGATTTGTATTTGCTTATTATCAATTTGGAACTTAGGAAAATCTTTCTGCAAACTTGATGGCTTTTGGTCTTTTTTAAATTAAAAACATATACATGGCATGCCCCTGCGTTATTTTAACTACATGATACGAAAATACTTGTTGGGGTATATAAGTAAAATGAATTCTGTGTGAAGTGTTGATATGTATACAAGGATGTAATCATAATTTTGTAGGGTTGTCTATGAAAGTATAAGATTCTATAATTCAATCATTTAAAACACTGATTTTGCTCAAAATGTCCTAATTTTCAAATTAGGATTCTCAAACAGTGTTTGCTTTCTAAAGTTTGTTGAATATTGATATGATGGAGTTTATCATTATACAATATTTATAATGACAAGAGCTTTTTTCAAGAGTTGCTTCATTTGGCTCTCGCTGTTAAGCAGCTTGAAGTGAAAGTTCATCCATTGGAAGTAAGGAATTGTTCAAAATATTTATGGTTTTTGGATTTTGTCAAACATTACTGCTGTTTTTAATGATTGAAGTATGTAAATGTTTTTGGATTCAAAATATTTGTTGCATTTGGTTATGATTCAAAATATTTATTATTTTTTGATACGATTCAAAATAGCCATCAGTTCTTAAGATCTGCTTTGAAGGCTCTTTTCATTGTTTAGTTATGATTGCCTGCAAATTAAAAGCTTTCATTAGTATATTATAGATATTTCAATCCTCCTAGTTCTCAAATTCTTGGGTGAGATCATATGCCAGTTCTATCTCATTGAAGCACAATGTCAGAAATCCATGTAGCCTATTCCTTTCAAACATCTTTTAAGCAGGAGCCATTCTTTGTTATTCATAATCTTGAGATAAAAATCCAAGCTTTTTGAAGATCTCGACTACCTGTTTGTTTCTAATTTTTAAAGATATATATAACATGTTGATTTTGAGAAAAAAATATATATATCGCTATATCTTTTGAGGCATTTGAGTTTCGGCTCCTGATATTTTGAGAAAAAATATTTATATCCCAAGATTCTGAAAAACAAAGATATATATATATATATATATATATATATATATATATATATATATATATATATATTCCTTGTTATCAGATCGATTGGAATCTTAATTATACTTATATATATAAATGTGTGTGTATCAGTGTATATATATATATGGAGTTATTCTTCTTTATCATTGCATGCATCCAATGAAGTTTTAGAAAGGGAAGATAGAAAAAAGGACATGATAGCAAGCTCTAAAAGTTTTCAAATCCCAAGAAAGTGGGTTTGCTTCTTCATTTGTTTGCATCGTAGAGGGTGACCACTTCATGAATATAAAAACATTAGACAATATTGAATATGGTAGGCGTGTTAATTAATTAGATAGATCTAGAGGGAGGGGGAGAGATAAATATTAATATGATCACTAACTAATAACATGCACTTGATAATTAATAGTGGGAATTCTTTGGCTATGATCTTGAATGAATGCATGATTAATTTTAAATATATAATTATTGATCAAATTAACAGCTTTTGCTAATCAATGATCTTTTATTAATCCTTGAATAAGATTATAGCGCCAAGCACTATATATTATAAAGCATTTGGGATCTTCTATCACTTGAATGGTATAGTGATGGCCTAGTCGATTTCTCACACCATTTTCTACTTTCTCCAAATGTAAAAGCAAAGAAAGTGGGTTGTCAACTAGTGTGTGCTAGCTACACTCTCACGCTTTTAGTGTTCTTCTTAAGAATTGTCTTAGAGTAAGGAAGCACAAAAGTGGTTGAGTGAGATCCCAACATTTGTTCTCTGGCTGTTATCTTTCTTTGTTTTTCAGAATCTTGAGATAAAAAACCAAGCTTTTTGAAGATCTCGACTACCTGTTTGTTTTAAATTCTTAAAGATATATATAACATGTTGATTTTGAGAAAAAATATATATATCGCTATATCTTTTGAGGCATTTGAGTTTCTGCTCCTGATATTTTTGATGAATTTTATTGGTTCTGAAGTGTGTTCTATACTGCTATGTGTCTTTGATCACTTGAAATGTACTTTATATCAAATATTAATGATGGTGGTTCCGCGGTCAGAGAACTTGAGTATGATTTATTTTAGTCAGTCAGGAAATTTACATTACTCTGTAAATGTTACAATGATTGTTAGAAATAGAAATAGATTATGTTCTGATTGTGGTAAAATGGAATAACAGGAATAAAATAGAGATGATGATTGTGCTATTTGTGTTTGGTTGATAGAATAACATGAAAATAAACCAGAGAATAGAATGAGAAAATCTTCATCCTTGTTGCATAAGGAGATGTTTACTTGGCATAGTTTCATGGTTTGCAATTTTTATTGTTTTAGGGCCATGATCATCAAAGATGTCTCAAGCACAGAACTTCTAATCTTTAAAAGAGAAGTTTTATAGGCATACTATTCTCTTCACCACATAATTTATTGAACACATGGGTCTTGCTGTAATGTTTGTTATAGAACTGTATTTGTGTATGTTACCTTTATAAATTTGAATTTAGAGAGCCTTGCTGATTCCAAATTGTTGTTGTTGTTTCTTTTGAAATTTAGTTTTGGGGTTTAGGGCTGATGTGCAGATTTGGAGCGACATAAGATGACTCGAAAAATTTCTCTTCTGCCATATCCGTTTGATGCTCCATTTATCCATAGACTTCATTAAATTTCTGCATAAGTTTTTTCTCATCTAACCAGTTGCCATAAGAGAGATCATTTGTTGAGCACAGTAGTTGATAAACATCATTTGTGCACGTATTCCAAGCTGGTCACATTCCTTCTGAATACCAAGACCCACCATCTTTGTTCAAATCATCAGGTCCACAAATCATGCCTCTCATAGGTTCATCTTCAAGATTACTATCATTATGATTCTAAGTACTTTTAGAGCAAAATAGGTTAGTTAGTTACTGGATTAGATTCATGTTCTTCATCTATAATAAAAATCACTAGTTTGATTTGTATTTTGACACATTAAAAATGTACAGAATACAAATATTCATACTGTCTGAAATACAAACAGTGCAAATGTGATTAAAATTATTTCATTATGTTTCTCATGATCTGTAATGGTGTATTTGAATACAAAAAATTAATTCTATGTGCACATCATCTAGGATGGTCGATGTGTTCCTAGACCATGCCATTTTCATCGAGACACCCACATTGGCCACCATGGTAACGGTATTTATCATCATGTTGGCTCGATGACAACGACGCAGGCTACCACGAGAGCCTTTACCGTTTAGGGATATCCATAGAAATTCACACATAACCCAGATATTGGATGGAGGCATCCATAACTGTGTCGAGTACCTACAGATCAAGAAAGAGACATTTTTCATACTATGTTTTGTATTACGTGGGCGTGGCCATCTTACTGATACTATTCACATGTCTATGGAGGAACAGGTGACTATATTCTTACATATAGTAGGCCACCATGCAAAAAACGGATCAATGAAAATTGATTTCATTAGATCAGGTGCTACGGTGAGAAGCTATTTTAATGCCGTTCTTCGGGCCATTTGTTCTATCATAGATGACTTTGTGAAGCAACCAACTGGCACTTCATGTCATCCTGATATAGAATCCAACCCACTTTACTATCCATACTTCAAGGTAATTTCTTCTTAATATTCTAATTGGCTAGCTCAGTTGTGGATAGAAAATAATATACCATTTATTTTGATTATCCTATAGGATTGTATTGGATTTCTCGATGGGACCCACATACAGGTAAGGGTGCCCATCGAGCTACAAGGTAAATTTCTGTAAAATCCAGGAAATTTTAAGAAATAAAGGTGTTAAAAATTTTCTTAAAATTATTTATCAAGTTAAATAATCTCCCTAGAGTTTAAAAGGGAAAAGAATAGAGAGGGAAACTAAGTTGGGAGGGGTTTAAAAAAACCTAGTTAGGGTTTATGGTGACTAGAAGGACTACCTGGTAATTTTGAAAAGTATGGGGGACTGAAAGATAATTGTTCCCTCTCACAGTCTTGGACCCGTACGTAATTTTAAAAGTGTTAGGGACCTCTGGGTAATTTTCCATAAGAAAACCCTTATAGTAATGGATGAACGGACGAGATTAAAAGATCTCAGATTAGAGTTGATCTTGGGGCATTATAACGGCCCACAGAGGGCCACCTGGCAAGCATAGATTTAATCAATCTATCGCAAAACCGTATACGCAGGCCTAAGTAAATGATCCTACTGCTGATCACTTAAGGGATCTCTACCGCTTATCAAGGGAATGCCTCATACGAGAACCAATGATTTAGTCTGGGCCGTTGGAACCAAATATATGATCCCCGCCGCTCATCTGAGGAAGCGGATCACGAGGCACCCTTTCCCTTTCTCACCGCCTGAACGGCCACCGCTACCGGCCAATACGCCACGCGAAGCCGCTATAAGTACGGATATCTCGCCGATGTGATCTGGCCGGCAACTCGTATGCGCTAGATCGCTTCAGCCTTCCCTCGCCTATAAAACTCCACCCCTTTGGCCTGCCCCAAACAACGAGAAGTAGAAAACCAAGGAGGTTGCCGGCGAGCTTGATCGGAGAAGCGAACGACGACCGAGAGGGAGTCTCTGTCACCACTGACAACACTGGGAGAAACGGGATCAAGGTAAGAACTTTCTCCGGCCTCCAAATTAGCATTAGATGCATCATAGCTAGGGTGAAGGGCTCGCCAGAGAGGCGCATCAAAATCCTTGCGGAGCGCGCCGGGAGGAGGAGGAAGGTGGTTCTCGTGCAATGTGAGTTGATCGTGGAGGCCGCAAGAACGGAGCTCTAGGGAATCAATTGCGTGTGGGAGCTCTCGGGCGGAGATACCATTCTCCCGCCATCTTCTCCGCCAAGCTCGCACAAAGGCGTGAAGTGATGCAAAAGTGAGTATTAGGGCTGTAAAACCACTTCGGACGAAGGGAAGTCTCGGCGCGGGGGAAACCTGGCCAATGCGACCCTCCGGCGAGGTTGATGGAGCTCCGGCCGGGCTCAGTCGCGGTGAGTGAGAGAGAGGTTGATGACGAAGAGGGAAAAAATAATAATAATAATAATAATAATAATAATAATTGTTTTAATAAATAAATTCAGTATTAATTAATTAGAACTATACGGCTAGTGACAATTATATTGATTAATTGCTAGCATGACTTTAAATAATTTTTTGAAGCATTGTTAGTGTGACATTAGCTTAAAAATTATTTGGTTTAATTAGCTAGTGTGACATAATATTTATATTTTTCTCTTGGGTTAAAATATTAGCTAATCATTGTGATAAATAGTAATTAGCTAGATGAGATAATAAAATTGGAAACTATAGAAAAGTGACAATTATTTTTGATAGTTTTGTTGATTTTTTTTTTACATTAGTAGTGTGACAATTAAAGTATTTAATTGTTTACTATAGTAGAATGATTTTTGAAGCATTGTTAGTGTAACAAAAATCCAATTGATTATTTAAAATAATCAAGATAATTATGAAAGGAAATTTAGCTATGGTAATGGTAGATGATTGATTCTTATGGCAACGTGAAATTGATCTAATTAAGCTAATCTAGCTAAATAGATTAGTTGGACATTGGTGTTAGTAAAAGGTCTCGGGTTAGACTAAACCACCTTGGGCTTGGATGTAACCTAATTGTCAAGTTGGATTAATCATCATGATTAAAGAAATAAGATTAAGTTGATTGTTTAGCGTGATTAAAATTTATTTGGTAAGGTTACCAAATATTTTAATGAGAATTATTTTAAAGAACCAATAATTAAAGAATTGAGTCCAATGGTTTTGAGGCCCAATGGGCTGGGCTCAAATGATACACTAGAGCGAATTTTATTATTAACTAATAATAAAATAAAGGACTAGGGCAAGGGATCCTAGTAATATGGTCGGGCCTTAAACCTTAGGGTCATAGTGACTCAAATGACCAAAATGCCCTTCAAGGGACTAAGGTCAAGTTAAATGGTGCAATGGTCTTAAAACGGGCCCAACTCAACTAAAGTAACTAGAAATGACTAAATAAAGTTTGGACACGACAAATAGACTAAGGTTGACTAGTTTTGACCAAGCTGGGTTCAAGGTCAACTAAAGGACATGGAAACAGGGGAAAAAGGGGCAATCACCCGAACGATGGTCCTTAGGACCCGTTAGTGGGCCTAAGCCCAACAAGAATGTTGGACATGCATATGAAACTAGAAACTTGTTGAAAACTTGACTCTAATAAGGGTCTATGTATGCCAGATACTCTCAGGGAGACGTAAGGCATTCCAAGGGATTCTAGGAAGACATTTAGTCTCACCAGGAGGTAAGTATACTTGCCTAGTTCCCACCCGGTTTCGGGTTTTTTCTTGGACTTGCTATGTATTCTTATTACATGCCTTGCTGAAGTCATACATGCTATTCAGACCGCTGTAGACTCGCTGAGCATGTATGTTTGTTTCGGACGCTTGGTGTCCCCGCTTAAGGCGTTCTATCCGCCTCGACTCAAATGGAGCTAGGGAAGTCTGATAGAGGAATGTTCAGTGACGTGACCCCTAGCTGCCTCATCAGCCTTCTACCAGAGAGGCAAATCTCTGGAGGCCTTACCTGTTAGTGGGCATGGTACACTGACCGTGTTAACACCTAGGAGAGGTAGTTCTACCAACCTGAAACCGGAGGTTTGAACGACCAAAAGGTCGTACTTACAGCAAATAGCTGGACACACTAGCCGGGAGTGAACCTTGAGTTCTCTTGAAACTCATTACAGAGCCCGAGGGCTTCTGTATCAAGGGTCGTACCTTTGATTCGTTTATGGTGGACCCCTAGGATTATATTGTTGGTATTATGATCTCATTGGCTGACATACTTCCTATTTATGTCATTGTGACTTGCAGGGGTACTTACTGGGTTTTCCATTCGAAAGCTCATGTGTTTCACTTTTCCTCTTTTATAGATTCCGAGGTTTAGGAGGGGGCGGAGCCTGAGGAGAGGACACAGGGAGATCCGAGGTCTAAGAGTCCCCTTTTCTTTTATTCTATGAGCTTTTACTTATTTGTAGGACCCGTGATAGGGACCAGACTATTATAGGGCCTATGGACCTGATGACTCTATGTTTCCTTTGAACACGAGTTTATTTATGTTATGAAATGTTATCTGCTTATCACCTTATTAGGCCTTGTATTTAATATGAGGTTGTCTCGCTGAATACGCTCTGGCCCTGCTGACGCGGCGCTCGAGGTCCCTAATCCGGTCGGGCGCGATAATTTCACGCCGCCAAAAGGCATCACACAAAATGTGCTTGGTGCTTGTGATCCAAACTTGAAATTTACTTACATTCTAGCTGGTTGGGAATGATCAGCAAATGATTACTTGGTTTTGAAGGACGCGTTAGCAAGACCTCCACCTTCCGGCCTATATGTTCCCCCAGGTTTAAAACATTCTACCTACAAATTAATTATTACGTTCATACAAAATTCACATATTAATTACGTTTTGGACTTTTATGTTAGGTAAATACTATCTTGTTGACGCCGGGTATACTACAACAACGGGGGTTATATCCTCAGACGGAAGGTTAGGTATCACCTCGTAGAGCAATCTTAAGGCATTAATCGGTGACTCTCAAGAACTGCTTAACTCAAGGCCATTCTTCCCTTAGATCTTGGGTCGAGAGGGCATTTGGGATTCTAAAAAATCGATTTAGGATTTTGGATTCAAGGCCATTCTACCCTTTCTCGACGCAGGTGGACCTTGTCCTTGCATGTGTTGTCCTGCACAATTTCATCAAAGTTGTTAATCCAGAAGACATGCTAATACAGCATGTTGTTTCTCTTGAGGATGATCCTACACCACCCCCGATTTTTGTATCCCGGGATCGAGAGGCTAGTATTCAATGGCGAGAAATCAGAGGGAATATGAAAGAAAATATGTGGGCTGTCTACACTTCCCGAAGAGCTACATGAGCCTTTCTCTCAGAAAGTGTCTAATATACTCCATCAGAGTGCCTCGTTGTTTGAAAACTCAACAAATTTTTAGTTGTTCATTTTATAGTCAATTAATGTTGTATGTGTACGTAATGATGAAAGTACATCACCGTCTCCGCCATTGAACTCCCCTCTCTTTGTTGAATCTTTTGTTGAATCCGACGCAGGTGGGTCATTTTGTATAGAATGATGAGTACATCACTATCCTGCTATTTTGTTGAATCTTTTGTTGTTCATTTCAATAGAATGTATTGAATTGTTGCTTTAAAAAAGTACTTTAAACCTACTATATATTGTGGTATGCCCGTGATCTATCGCTATCTAAAATGTTGTTGTATTTTTTCCATCTTTTATAGTTTTATCACCTATTTTTTAGTGTCATCCGATGTGGTGGTTAAGCTTTTATTAAGTAAGTTATTAATGATACCCATGCTATTAAAGTGAGAAGAAACTTCTGGGTCGTGGGGAAAACTAAGAATGTAGTGTTGCAAGACACTTATCTCCGCTTTCAATGCTTTGCTTCTCGCTTTTACAAAATTTTAAGAGAAGTATTGAATTTGGATATCACCAAAAAATGTGCATAATAATAGCAAGCAGAGGGAAATTATTCAAATTTTATCCCCAAATGATAATACGCCCCTTTCTAAGTTTGTGAGGATGTCATGATGCTATATTGGACAATAATCCTTTTCATGAGTTACCTTATCAATTACTTCTTTGATAGTGAAATTGGATTTTGGTGATACATGGTAAAGAAACAGTAATAAACCTTTTGATCACTAACAAGTATTTTCCTCAAAAAGGAAAAATGTAATTATAATGCGTATATATAAATACAATCTACTTGATTGATCTTTTGGTTTGTTGTGCAAATTTGAAGTCTAAACTTGAACCTTCTATGTTTAAAGTAATCGCTCTAGCTCATCATGATATATATCTTGTTCCTCTTCTTAATTTGGTAAAAGAAGTTAGGACACACAATCACCGCAAAACCATACACATTTTTCCTCGTGGATCGATGCCGATCGAATGGGAAGGCCATGTGCATTTATCGCATCAATCTTTAAACATGACAATATAGCTTTCTTTCCTTTGTGTGTGATCTATGACTAACTTGCATTTTGTGGTGTTATTATATATATACAAATCGGCAAATGATCAAACTGCTTTCATGGAAAGCAACTCGAAGTTCGATTCGATATTGGCTCGAAGTTCGATTCGATTATTTTAATAACAAACTAAACTTGAACTCAAATTTGACCTCTAAAATATGAAGCCTTAACTCAAGCCGTAGTCACCATTTGAGTTCTAAGCACGGTTCGAATATATAAATATATATATATATATATATATATATATATATATATATATATATATATATATAGGTTGCATAATTTATTCTTTATTTTTATCTTATAAAAATAATTTTAATGTAGTTATAATTATGTTTAGTATTTGTAATGTGAATTTTATTATAATTTTATAATTTTTTTTTAATTTTAAGCTTTTTTAAATTGAACTCGAATTTTTATAAATATTATCGAACCGAACTCGAGCCGAAAATTATAATTCGAACTCGAACCGAATTCAAACTGAATATTATAATTTCGAACTCGAGCCGAACTCGAGCCGAATCACACGCTTCCGACTCAATCCCTGACCTCGAAAGATCAATAAACCCTCGCCAGATTCAAGCAGTAGACAAACTCAACTCAAATACAAGGCCTAATAAGGTGAGCAAGCAGCATAACAATCCATAATATAATCTCGAAGTTCATAAGAACATAGAGTCATCGTGGTCCATAGGCTCTATAATAGTCTAGTCCCTATACAGTCCTACACATAGTAAAGCTCACAAAATAAAGGAAAAAGGAGACTCCTGCACTGATCTACTATTTATCGACCTTCTTTCCAAATTTTCCTCTAAAACCTCGTAATCAGAGAATAGAGAAAGAGCAAAATGCGTGAGTGATAAGCTGCTTCAATTGAAAGCATATTTACTTACCATATATATACTTATTTTCATGTCAAATGCAATGATTTGTAGCTCACGGCATTTCTTAAAATGCTTCATATTTTGTAAATGTGGCATAAATAGGCTACCCCATTTAAAAGGAAGCATTTATCAACAAAATGAAGACCAAACGTAAGGCATTTTGAAGTAAATAGTGAACGCCTTGTGAACGGCCGCTCACACCGGGCACAAATCGGCAGTACAAAAGAGTGTGAACGGCCTTATGAATGGCCGCTCATCCGCCGCTCGTGAAAGCAAGATGTGAGTTTAACCGGGCCGATGAACCGCCAGCCACTACCCGTTCGTAACAAGTCGAGAGGTGAACGGGTGATGAACGCCTCGCTGACCACCCGGTTCGTAATGTGCCGTGAGTCGAATCTGGACCGATGAACAAAGCCGCTCACGCAGGCCGCTCATCGTGAATCTTTGCAGCTTCATGGGCCCAATCAAGGGTAATGTTGTAATTTTTTAGTGGAGCCCTAATTCATGGGTATAAATAGTTAAGTATGAGAGTTTAGAGACAGCTTTTGGTCGGGGAGAGAGGCTAGAGGGAGAGATTAGGGCTTGGGGGTCATCTCCCCAAATCATGATAGTAGAGAACCCTTGGAGTTGCAAGCATTGGAGGTAATGGTGTTCTCCATTAATCTTTCATTGTTTTGTAAGCTTTCCTATTTTGGTTTGAGTTCCCCATTTATGGGGAACTAATCTATTGGTACTTGGGTATGTTGAACTTTTGGATTGAGCATTAATAGCATTGAATGTTTATGATGATTTGTTGGTACTTTCTTAAATGTCTAATGAATGCTATGTATTGATTGTAATTTCATCACTAGAAATTACTTATGTGCAATACAAGGGTAGAGCTAGCTCTCCTTTGTATTAGGAACTTGCTTCATTAGAGAGTTCATGAGTATACCGAGGAATCGGGTACTAGAAGGGCGAACGACTCTTTCATACGAATTCACCCCCATGATTCTTCCAATATATATAAAATTTCTTGACCCTCATATCAAGTCCTAGGAGACTAGTCATCCAACCACCTTGGAAGAGGGGTTGGGTGTAATTTAGGAATGACCCCTTGAGCTTCATATCAAGTCCTAGGAGACTAGTTATCCAATCACCTTGGAAGAGGGATTGGATATAATTTTGGAACTATTGGCACAAGAAATACCAACTTTGATTCATAAACATCTTTGCTCATCTTTAGAATTGAAATCCAAAAGGGATACATACCCAAGTATCCTCTCTTGCCATTGATTCACCCCAATCAACTCTCAATTTTCGGTTCTTATTCGCAATCCTTTTTAGTCTTTACGCTTTGAAAACCAAAACCCCCTAATTTACTCTTCGACTAGGTTAGTAAAGCTTGGTTTACTTGAAGCAATCTCTATTCCCTCGTGGTTCATATCCCACTTCCCACACCACTTTATTACTTGATCATTTAATTCGTATACTTATGAACACATCCCATCAAGTTTTTGGCGCTGTCGGGAATAGGATTGCTAGTTAGACTAGGATTTTATTATTTTAGTCTCTTATTTTCTTGTTTGCTTTTTCTTCTTTTTATTTTATTTTATTTTGATCCTTTGGATACTCATTTTTCGCCTTATCTCTTCGTATGTAGGAACCGTTGTATGACCAAGGAACCCCAAGGGTCTACCGGAAAGAGATAGTGAGATTGGATGTAACCTTTCACCGACGCTTGAGAGGATTAGAAGGTTCGTCACCGGATCCTTCTTCTCAAGAAGAAAACTCACCACAATTGAGATCGCAATGTAAACTCAAGTGAGTGCCCATTATGGCCGAAAAGAAGGCGCATATTAGCCAGACATTATGAGCTTATCTCAATATACCGAGAAGAATTCAAAGCATCCACCCCCAAATGTTAATATCAACACCTTTGAGATCAAGGGCAAGACAATGCATATGCTTCCAAAACTCACTCAATTTGATGGAAGGCCGTGATGAAGACCCCTCATGCACACATCGTGAAGTTCCTTCAAATTTGTAGCATTTCTAAGCCGCATGGAGTCACCGGCGATAGCTATCTCGACAAGTAATTTTCCATGGAGTCTACGAGGAGGGGCCTATAGTTGGCTCACATCGCTCCCTTCGGGTTCCATCCGCTCTTGGGCTGATATGCTAGAGAAATTCCCCGGGCCGCTACTTCCCACCAAGCAAGGCCGCAAAGCTCGACCGACATCAATGCCTTCAAAGTGTAATGGGGTGAAACATTTTCTCAAGCCTATGAAAGGTTCAGTGGAACTACTTGCTGCTGCCCTCAAAGATGGTTTAGATGCTTGTAGCAAGGTCCGCACCTTCTACAATAGATTAGACAATGCCAATAGAGTCTTGGTGGATTATGCTGCAGGAGGTTCATTAAGCAACAAGTACCCCGAGGAAGCAGAAAAGATCTTCGAAGACATGGCCAGAAATGAGGCCCATTGGTCCACAAGGGATAAGATAGTTAAGCTTGTGGGATCGGTAGACGGCCCTTTGTCTATAGACACTTTCCTTGCCGAGAAAATGGATACCTTGTCAAAACAAATTGACCGCCTAACCGGGGGTGGTGTTTCCCATGTTGGTAGTAGCTCAGGTCCGGTTGCAGTTATGTTTTGCACTACTTGTAGAGGAGGCCACGAGCCATCAAATTGTCCGATCTCTTGTACTGAAACATCACCTATGGAGCAAGTCAAATACATGGGAAACCGACAGAGAATGCCAAACAATCAGTATCGACCACCAAACCTAATGTGGAACAACCCGGCGCTTTCATATGGGAACCCCCAAGTGGGACAATATCCACCCGGTTTTCAGCCGATGCCAAGGCCACCGCCAGAAAAGAAATCCACCTTCGAAGAAACCATGTTGAAGTTTGTGCAAGACACTAATGCCTCAATCAAATCTCCAAGCAAAGATTTCGTGTGGATTGGAGACCCAAGTGGGACAATTAGCAAAGGAGGTCTCAACAAGGCCACAGGGCACCCTCCCGGGAAACACGGAGGCAAACCCCCAGGAGCATTACAAGGCCATCTCTTTGAGAAGTGGCAGGGAAGTGCGCCTCCCATTGCACCACCACCTGATTGAAAGTACCGTGGAGGTTGAAGAAGCCGAGCCCCAACAAAACTCAACAGAAAGCCAGCAGAGAAAGAGAAAGGGGTAGATCAAACACCCCAAAGCACATATCAACCCCAAATTCCATATCCGGAGCGGCTTAGAAAGGACAAGGAAGATGCTCAATTTACAAAATTCATGAGCACAATCAAACAAACAAGACATCAGCCTACCGCTGGTGGAGGTCCTTGCCCAAATGCCAAAGTATGCTAAATTTATGAAGGAACTAGTTTCCAACAAAAGGAAACTAGAGGATGCGTGTGTCGCCACATTGAATGCTCAATGTTCTCGCAAGAATATTGTAACATGAGCCGCCCAAGAAGCTAAAGGATCCAGTGGAGCTTCGTAGTCCCTTGTACACTTGGTGAAGGTGTTGTGAAAAAGGCATTAGCGTACTCTAGTGCAAGTATAAATGTAATGCCTACAAATTGTACATGCAATTAGGGCTTGCAGCCCCCAAAACCAATGGATGGTGCACTTCAACTAGCCTGGCATGTATCGCTGAAACGCACCAAAGGGCTAGTCAAGATGTGTCGATTCAGATCAATCAATTTGTATTCCTACCGATTTTGTCCTCCTAGATGTTGATGATAATGTGGATGTCCCGATTATACTCGGCCGCCTTTTGGCTACAGCATTTCAAGCCTTGGAAGACCACGCCATGGAAGATTGGCACTCGAGTGGGGACCAAGAAGTGGTGTTCAAGCTACTAAGCCATGCGACACACCATGGATCACTTATGACACCTCTTATAGTGTCATGAAGTTGACAATATCACAACCGATCGCTTGGAGGACTTTTTACATAATCGACCCAAAGATTGCAAATGTTTGGAGGAACTCGACTAACAACATGACGGTAGCTCATGAATGTTGGCACTATCTCAACTCAACTTCCTCAAGTTGTCACGAAAGACAAAGTGGAAGGAGCTGAAACTCATTGCCGTGGCTATGTATGGAGACGGCTAAGAAAAAGGGTACCACCTAAATCCTCAACTCACCCACTAAATGAAGGTAATTTCGGTATGAATTCTCAAACTTGCTCCATATATGATAATTTGGGAAAGATTCTGTTTGGTAAGTGTTTTTATAAAAATACTGATGGATGCCTCTTCACATATGACCCCCCATAGGTAAAATTAAGGTACGTCAGACTCGTGACGTTAAACAAGCGCTTCTTGGGAGGCAACCCAAGTCGAAAATTTCTTTTCAATCTTGTCTCTTTGTGTTATTTGCTTTATAGTGATAGAACTCATGAGATTTATTGACATTAAATTCCTTTGTCCGAATTTGCATCATTAGACTCATCATGCTGGGCATGCACTAATGTTGTGCTCAAAATCTGGGCCTTATGGAACCAGCGAATTTGATTTAAACAATACTTGTCTCTGTACTGGATAGTGAATGGCCGTTCACTGGCCTGTTCACATGGTGGTTGGCATTACTACAATACTGTTCTGCAAACATTCTAAATGATTTTTCTCAAAGGGCTAGTTTTTGCGTGCAAACCTCAAATACCAACCTTTGCTCAAGACACCATGTCCCAACTCAACTTGCGATCGTGGCTCCACTACTTCTTCCTCACCAACATTTCCAAGTTGCAGCCTTCGTCTCCACACCACCTGCGTGGAAGATCCACGCCCGCATGCATCGAAGATGATGAGGAGGAAGACACGCTTGCCGAGCTCACCCACGCATTCACTCTCTTGACCATCCACACGGCAACAACCACACGAGCCCAAGCAAATCAGAGGCCAGCCTTGAACCCTTCGCCTAAGGTCGCACTCACAAGATCCGATGAGCAACTACATACGGATCATTGAGATTTATTGTTAATCAACTCCTTTTTCGCTTGTTTATCTCCCCGTGACTATGTCATCTCCTTTCGAGCTATTCTCCCCCTCTCTCACTCTATTTTGCAGATACTCATGATGGAACACCCCGGCAAAAGCTTTCATGTATAAACCAAATTGCAACACCATCTACCAAATATAACCGGGGAAGTTTCAGTTTGCCCTCTTCTTTGTTATTATTGCATACTACACACTATTCAATTTAATTATGTACATTGAGGACAATGTACGATTTTAAGTGTGGGGATGGGTAGCTCCCTTCCATTGATAAATTCATTGCAAAACTCTAAGTGTGGGGATAGGGAGCTAATTATTTGAAGCATGTTTGTCATGGACCTATGATGGCACTATTCGGAAATGCAATGTTTCACTCTACTTTTTGTTCACCATTTTAGTACCCAAAATTTTTTTAGAATTCTCCTACGACACACCATGGACATCTAGAGATTATATTCATGAAATTTAAAAGCTCTAGTTATAATAGATAACCCACTACCATGTTTTGTTGACTTTAATTGCTAAGCATTATTCTCAATGGCTCCAAGAGGATTCGTGGCACTAGTTTAGCTTCTGACCCTTCATAATTCAACTTAGTGGACAAGTTAGAGAAAAATAAAACAGTATGTATATAGTAGTTGAGTCATTAGAGCAATAAAGACAATGCTTCGCTACTTGTTGTGATGAAGTAGCTTAGGGTCCTGGCCCCTAATCAGGGTGTTCCTTAATTCGAAAAATCACTCCTAAGTATGAGCACATCTAGGTAGAGTTGTAACCCTCTAAGTACCCAGGTGTTCTGGTGCCCAAACAGCATGTGCATCCTGAAGAAAAGAGGACTTACACTCTACACTGATCTTTAGCACGGGAAAGTCAGATCTATTAGAGATGCCATACCCGAATAAAAAAAAAAAAAAAAAAAACCTTCTCGAACTTGTCCACCATTTTCTCCATAGAGGGTTGATTAGCATAAAACTTAGGGCCTCAAGGACTCTCTAGAGTCCATTGAGGGAATGCTTGTCTTGCTAAGACTCTAGAACATGGTATGTGGAGTGAAAACACTTATCTAGAGCTGTGATGACATTATGCAAACTCTAGTTCCCGGTGTGAAAATAGGAGAATACACACACTTTGGTGGTGAACTTGAAGTAGAGCAAATTCATTATTACTATTGCCGGAGGTTGAACACTTATCATCTCTTTTACTTGTACTTTCATTGTCCTGTTTGCTTGAGGACAAGCAAATGCTTAAGTGTGGGGATATTTGATAAGGGTTCAATTAAGCATATTTACATACCATATATATACTTATTTTCATGTCAAATGCAATGATTTGTAGCCTGCCGGTACTTAAAATGCTTCATATTTTGTAAACAGGGCATAAATAGGCCACCCTGATGAAAAGGAAGCATTTATCAACAAAATGAAGAACAAACGAAGATATTTTGAAGTAAACAGGGGGGTGAACGGTCTTGTTAACGGCCGTTCACACCTGGGCACAAAGGCAGGCACAAAGAGAGTGTGAACGGCCTTGTGAATGGCCGTTCATTTGCCGGTTCGAAAGCAAAGCCGTGAGGTGAACTGCCGATGAACCGCCAGCTTCACTACCCGCTCGTAACAAGCCAGCCAGGTGAACGGGTGATGAACGCCTCGCTGACTACCCCTTCGTAATGAGCCGTGAGTCGAACGGACCGATGAATGTGCCGTTCACGAGGCCATTCATCGGAACTTTTGCAGTTTCATGGGCCCAATCAAGGGTAATGTTGTAATTTTTTAGTGGAGCCCTAATTCATGGGTATAAATAGTTAAGTATGAGAGTTTAGAGACAGTTTTTGGCTGGGGAGAGAGGCTAGAGGAGAGATTAGGGCTTGGGGGGTCATCTCCCCCAAATCTTGATAGTAGAGAACCCTTGGAGTTGCAAGCATTGGAGGTAATGGTGTTCTCCATTAATCTTTCATTGTTTTCTAAGCTTTCCTATTTTGGTTTGAGTTCCCCATTTATGGGGAACTAATCTATTGGTACTTGCGTATGTTGAACTTTTGGATTGAGCATTAATAGCATTGAATGTTTATGATGATTTGTTGGTACCTTCTTGAATGTCTAATGAATGCTATGTATTGATTGTAATTTCATCACTAGAAATTACTTATGTGCAATACAAGGGTAGAGCTAGCGCCTCTTTGTATTAGGAACTTGCTTCATTAGAGAGTTCATGAGTATACCGAGGAATCGGGTACTAGAAGGGCGAACGACTCTTTCATACGAATTCACCCCCATGATTCTTCCAATATATATAAAATTCCTTGACCCTCATAGCAAGTCCTAGGAGACTAGTCATCCAACCACCTTGGAAGAGGGGTTGGGTGTAATTTAGGAATGACCCCTTGAGCTTCATATCAAGTCCTAGGAGACTAGTTATCCAATCACCTTGGAAGAGGGATTGGATATAATTTTGGAACTATTGGCACAAGAAATACCAACTTCGATTCATAAACATCTTTGCTCATCTTTAGAATTGAAATCCAAAAGGGATACATACCCAAGTATCCTCTCTTGCCATTGATTCACCCCAATCAACTCTCAATTTTCGGTTCTTATTCGCAATCCTTTTTAGTCTTTACGTTTGAAAACCAAAACCCCCCAATTTACTCTTCGGACTAGGTTAGTAAAGCTTGGTTTACTTGAAGCAATCTCTATTCCCTGTGGTTCGACATCCGACTTCCCACAGTCCACTTTATTACTTGATCACGACCCGTATACTTGCGGAACACATCCCATCAGTGAGCTTTCGAATGGAAAGCCCAGTAAGTACCCCTGCGAGGTCACAAAGACATAAAATTGGTAATATGTCAGATAATGAGGTCACAATACCAATAAACACAATCCTAGGAGTCTACCAGAAACAATCTAAAGGTATGACCCCTGATACAGAAGCCCTCGGGCTCTGTGAAGAGTTTCAGAGAAAACTCAAGGATCACTCCCGGCCAGTATGTCCAGCTACTTGCTGTAAGCACGACCTTCTGGTCGTTCGACCCTCCGGTCGTAAGTCGGTAGAACTACCTCTCATACGTGTTAACACGGTCAGTGTACCACGCCCACTGACAGGTAAGACCACCAGAGATTCGCCTCTCTGGCAAGGCAGGCAGAAATGCCAGGGGGTCCAGTCCCTGAACATTCCCCTATCGGAGCCCCCTAGCTCCACTGAGTCCGGGCAGTAGACCATACAAACAGGGACACCAACGTCCCGAAACAAGCATACATGCTCAACAGGAATCTAAACAGATACAAATAGCATGTATGATAACAGTAAGGCATGTAACAAGAAAACATAAGCAAGTTCAAGAAAATCCCGAAACCGGGTGGGAACTAGGCAAGTGTACTTACCTCTGGTTTGTTGAAACTAGACGTCCTTCTAGCTTTCTCTAGTGTGCCAACAACTCCCGGAGAGTATCTGGCATACAGAGGTCCTATTAGAACCAATATTCCAAAATTTTTCTATGTCTCTAGGTGTACATGCATGCCTAACGTTCTTGTTGGGCTTAGGCCCACTAACGGGTCCTAAGGACCATCTCTCTGGTTACTGACCCTTATCCCCTGTTTCCATGTCCTTTAGCTGACTTTAGACCCAACTTGGTCAAACATAGTCAACTCTAGTCACACTAGTTAAGTTGGGCCCGTTTCAAGCCCATTACAAAGTTTATCTCGACCTTAGCCCCTTTTTAACTAAAGAAGGGCATTTTAGTCATTTGGGTAATTTATGACCCTAAAGTTTAAGGTCCTATCCGGTTTAGGGCTTAGTTAACGATCTTACTAAACAATTTATTTAATTAACCCAATTTTATCACAACCAAATGATCAAATTCAAGTAAAATAATCAATTAACTCTAGTTAAACACTTTAACTAAGCAAGTTAGTTTAATTAATTTTGTCACACTAGTAAAGTTGCCACATAATCTTTTTAATTAACTTAATTACTTGTCTATTTAATTAATTGATAGTAACATTACTTTAGTTAGAGACAATAATCATTTTAATTGCCATACTAACATAGTTTCTCAATTATTTAATTAATTGTCACCTAGAATAATTAGTTTGTCACACTATGATAATTCTACAATTATTTAGATAATCGTCTCACCTATAGTTTCATAAAACTATTCTTTAATCATACTAGTTAACTTATCAATTATCACACTAATAAGGTTTTAAACCTTTGTTAAAATTCTTAGTTAACTATAATCAACCAAGTTCTTTATTTATTGATTATTTTGTCACATTGTATAAGTTTCACAATTTATCAAAAATATTCGTCACACTACCTAAGTTTTCATTTTAATCATCTCGATTAATAATTCAAACTATATTACACTATAGCTTATTTTCAATTAACTGTCACACAACTAAGTTTCTATTTAAATAATCTATTATTATTATTTTTTTTTATCTCCCTCTTCTTCGTTTCCTTCCTCTCTCTCACGACCATGGCTCGTCGGAGCCTGGAACGACCGCCATTCAGTCAGGCCTCCACGATAGCTCCTGGCATTGCCAAGCTTTGCCTCCACTCCATCCGGTCACTGCCTGTCTCATCCGCATCGTTGGCATACCACAGCCCCGGTCGCGCGTCCCTCCCCTCCGATGAGCTCGTATCACTACCACAGCCACATGCGGCCTATTCTACATGATGCAACGCGGAGGCATGGACTTACCGGAGAGCTGAGGACGTTAACAGGCGCCGCCAGTGATCTCTGTTAGTCCACGTGCACCTTCTTCTTCTTCCCGGCGATCTCAGTCCCGCCCACAGTGAGTTCCACTCGCTTCCTCCTCACTGTCCCGGCCTCCTTCTCTTCCCAGAGCCTCTCTGGTCGATCCCGTGCTCGACAGAGGGTGTGCTGCCGCGTCGGACCCCTTCTTCTTCTCCGATTGAGCTCTCACCGGAGTTTAGGGACCTCACTGGTTTGTGTGTCGAGACAGGGAGGTGAGACCCTCCATTTATAGTCCTCCTCAAGGCCAGACGAACGGGCGGACATTCAAGAACGTTTCGCCGGCCAACGGCCGATTTCCACGCCCGTAACGGCCGGAAGAGGGCGAGGCTCGCGCGAGCGTTTCCGGCGACGGGGAAGAGACAGGCGCTGCCTCGGGATCGTCACGCTGATGAATGAAGGCTGTGATCATTTGATCTTAATCAACGGCTAAGTTTTAATCTTATATCCTCGTGTTAAGCACTCGTTGAGATCGACCGTCGAGATGGTTTGAAGATCGACGGCTCGATCTCCATTCTTTGACTCGAGATATAAGTGATCTCGTGATGGACGGCTCACGATCACCCGCACCGTGAGGTCATTTCTAATATCCACCCTTCCTTGCCTCATTTCTAATCCGCGATCAGATGGATTAAACCAAGGCTTGCCACGTGGCTCTCTGTAGGCCGTTATAATGCCTCGCGATTTACTACAGTCTGAGATCTTTTAATCTCAGCCGTTCATCCATTCCCAATCAAGTTTTCTCAACGAAAATTATCCAGAGGTCCTTCTCCCTTTTTGTGTTGCATTTTAGTCCATGACTGAGAGTGGAAACAATTCTCTTTTAGTCCTCCATACTCTTAAAAATTTCAAATCAGTCCCTCTGTCTCCCATAAACCCTAATTGGGGTTTTAAATCTCTTTAACTTAATTTCCCCCACTATTAGATCCTTATTAACACTCTAGGGAAAATTATTTAATTAAATCATTTTTAGGAAAAATTTCAACACATTTATTTCCTTAAAATTTCTTGGGTTTTACACGAACAATGGAATTTCGAGCCGAACTTGAGCTGGGCTCAGCTCGTTCAAGTTCGGCTCGTTTCCATCCCTATATATATATATATACATACTTCTATAGAGAGACCTCCTCTTTAATTGTTCACTCTTTATATTTCCCGGATCTCTCTTGTTATTATTCTAAGGAGAGGGGAGGTCCAGTTGGTCCAGTGTAAACCAAGAAAAGTTGATTCAGTTGCTTTGCTTGAATCATATACAATTTTAGTGATCATTTAATTACTTTGAGGTTAATTGGTTTTGATATAATTTTATATACTTTTTGCATTTTGTACGTTTAGAATGATCAACAGATGGTGATCATTAAAAACTTGAAATCGAAAAGAGAGAATGAATGTTCTCAAAGGAATATAAGTACTACATGATCATCTTCTTTTCATTCTGTGTTCTTGAAATTTTAAATGAGTGGTGACATTATGAAATTGTGAAGCTTATATATTCTCATACATATTTCACTGTTATATACATGCATCTTTGTCTTTAACCAACAAAGTTTGCTGCGCAACTTTCTTCTTGTTAGTTATTTTTAATATCTTAGGCCAGGTTTTGGATTAAATTCTTTCACTGTCAATTCATTGATCAACGTATGTTAATATTTTCTATATCCTGTACAAGTTAACCACTCAGCTTCATGGTTGAAAAGTCATATAGTATAATCATCTTTGTATTGATCTAATGAGTATTTTGCCTTCTTCATATCATGAGATGTTGTGCCAGGCTTTTTATATAAGGTTTAAAGTACTTTTTTCATGAGCAGATCTTTTATATAGGAACATGTTTTATAACTCTTGATTCTGTTTTTGTATTTTCTTAAATTTGATCTGATTTGAGTTGAACATTGTTGTTTTGACATTTTTTTCTTAAAAATATTTTGAACTGTACTAATCAAAATTGCCCATGTATAATATGACAGGAAAATGGCAGCTGCAGCTTCGGAATCATCTTCGAAGAAGCGTAAAGGTACACCCAACAGGAGGTGGACAAAAGATATGGATGATGTCCTTATTCCTTGCCTTGCAGAGCAGGCGAAAGCCGGAATGAAGGTTGATAAATCTTTCAAGCGGGTTGCTTTCGTGGAGGCAGCGAAGGTAGTGAACGACAAAATCACTGGTTCGAATATGGATGCAGACAATGTAGCGAATCGTTTGCGCACCCTTAAGATTAAGTACCAAGAGCTGAAGAAGGTTATGGCACTCAGCGATGTTGGATGGAACTACAAATAAAGAAAATGTTAGTGCCGAGGATGAGTCAGACGCATTACATATGAGGTATATGCGTTAAACACTTTCATTTTAATATTTGTGGGTATATTACAACTTAATCATGACTGATCTTCAAATTTATAATGCTCTATGAATTAGCAGTCACACCCTAAGGCGAAGGACCTGCTGAACAAACCGATCCCTCACTATGATGACCTTCGGATCGTATGTGGTGATGATCATGCCACGGGTGAGTTCGCTCGATCCATATTCGACCGGTTTGGATTTGTTGAAGCAGACACCGAAGGCAACAATGAACCTCCTACAGAATATGTTGAGCACGAGCCTGAGCCTAAGCCACTTGAGCCTAACAACCAACAACGGGAGCTGCCAAGGCATACTTCATCTACTACTACTGCAAGAGGTGGTCGTGCTTCTAGGATGAGTAATGATAACTTTTTGGTGGAGCACTTTGGAGAGAAGTTTGATCGTTTATCCGCTCAATTGAAGGGGCCAAAGCAAAGCCTTGGAAGGACAGGTTATCTGATGCTTTGTGAAGCATGGAGGGCTATAGTGATGAGGATTTGGATATGGTGTTCGAGCTTTTAAAAACGAAGAAGAAGCTTGTTGAAAACCTATATTTGAGGAAACCATCTCTGAGGAAAAAGTAGCTTGATAACTTCATTGCCGAGCAAAGAGGTTCTGGGTAGTGACAGGGATATTTCCTAGGACATGTTTTTGTTTTTCTTTGTGTGAAGACTGATTTATTGATCCATGTAGTGACAGTTTAAATTTTAGTTTTTTTGTATGACTGTCTCAACAAAAAAACATGTTTGTATGCTTTATTTCAATGGAGCCTTTTGGACTTTTATGGATTTTAATTAGGTCTTTCTTTAGTTTGATGGGATTTTAAATCTTTCTAGAAATGAACAGGAGATTTTTACTTGGTGAATGAACATGAAACAAGGAAAGAAATTTAATTTCATTTTATGGATTTTAATTTCACTTATCCATGTTGAATGAACAAGAGATTTAATTAATCACATGGATGTGAATAATTGTGTGTACTGACCTTATTGATATACATTTCAGGTTTGTTGAAACTTTAGAATTGTGATATTGCATGCTATGTATGCACTTCTCTTTCAGTTGATCCATGGACTTGCTGCTGCGCTGAAGCTGGGGAACAATTATGAATGTCTTTATATAATTTTGAACAATTCTGAACCATGGCTTGGTTTGTTGGTCAGATGATCTCATTGTTATGATTTTGAATGTCTTTATATAATAAAACCCTAAATCCAACTTCTCAAATTCATCCAAAATTTTTAATACAAAATAGTCAAACAAAACGGAACAAAAAAATAATAAGTTTAAAAAAATTAATAACTATTAATAACAACATAATGATAATTAAAATCAATTTCTTATAAAATCACTTATCAATTTTTGACTTCCCCCACTTTCGTGGAAAAGAACACACTACCGAAGTGCAATCCGAACTGATCCCACTTCCGGGGAAAAGAACACAAGAAGTGGAGAAGTGGGCACTTCGGTGCCTCTTCACTTCGGTGGAAATGAACATCAGAAGTGTCCATTTCAGCCCACTTCGGGAACTGACACTTCCGCCCACTTCCGCTCACTTCCCACTTCCTAGCAGTTTCCCCCAAGTGAACGCCCCTATAGTAAAAGCTTGCAAATGTCAGGCCAACATTCACAAGGTATATTTTTTATTTTTTTTATATTTAATATGTGCATATATGTATATATGCCTTGGGATCCATAACCATCCTTTTTGTTATATATAAGAATGCATAAACCATTACACTTATGCATACTTTATGGCAGGAATTATGCTGAAATGATATTATTATATGAAATTTTTATTGGAGTTGGCAAAGTCTGGATGCTGACGTTGACTTTGAAACATCCAAGCATACTCATCACTTGTTTGCCAACAATCCCTCCTATTTTCTCAGTTGGGTTATAAGCATAATATCCCTAATAGAACCATTGGAGTGAGATATTCTCCAACCAATCTTCACTCTTAAACAAGTACACTTACATTTGGAGGGATTGCCAAAAATGTACCCATGTTCTTTTATAATACCAATATCACCTAATGGGGTTGCATTAACAAAAATGAAAATGATCAAGGATGACCCCAAAATCAACCTTCGTAGAACCTCCTCCTTTTTATCAATACTCATGAGTTTGACTTTCAGCTCTAAGAACTTCAACTCCTTGTTGGCCATTTTTTTTTATCCAGAAATCTCAATATCTATGTTCTTTAATTAGGATTATATAACAATCTTCATTTACTCCATCAATTCGTGTACAAAATGAAGCTGCAATGTGTTCTGAGTTTGTTGTTCCTGGCATTTGATCTCAGTTGTTTCTAGTATTGATTTCACTCTTTCCATCTCAGACGCCATTAATGACAATTTCCTCACTTCTCCCATATTATTACTACACTAGTAATGGTCCAGTGGCTTGTCTTTGAGTTCATAAATGGTAGAATACCCAATTTAGTCCCTGTATTTTTCTTTTTCTATCTTTTTGATCCCTCTACTCAAAAATGGCAGAAAGTAGTCCTCCTACTTTTAAAAGATGGTAAGTTTAATCCAAAATTTAACCGGCGTTAGATTTAACATTCAATTATCCTTATGTGGCTTTTAGAGAAATAAAATATTAATGAAAAATAATAAAATAATAAAATAAAATCATGAGCCATATCAAACCCTTACTCACGTCCTCTCTCCCGCCTCGCCAAGCTCGTCGCCTTCCCGGACTCCTTGTCACCTTCTCCACCACACCACCAAAATCGGTCTCAAGATCCAAGCCGCCACCTCTGCCACCCCCGGCGTTTCCACTCCCATCGTCTCCCGCCACCTCCGATTCAACTTCTTCTCCAACGGCACCTAGCTCCTCGATCCCAAGGTCGTCTCCGACAACATCGCCGTTCTCACCCACCGTGGTAGTGATGATCATGGCAATGTTTATGGCCATCAATGTCTCCGGGCAGCAGCCTACCTGCATGCCGGCCATCACAAGCTTGTCGCCATGCCTCAACTTCATCTCCGGCAACGGCACAGACGCCGCACCGTCTCCGGTGTGTTGCTCTCAGCTTGCAAGTGTTCTAAGTTCACAAGCTCAATGCCTGTGCTCAGTCCTAATTGGTACTGTAGGAGCACAAATAGGACTTGTTCTTAACTAGACTAAGGCTCTTGCCCTCCCTGGTGCTTGCAATCTCCAGGCCCCTTTATTCAGCCAGTGCAATGGTAGTTAATTAACATCAATTGGTTTCATTCTAATTGTTCATTTGATGACACTGTTTTTTTTTTTTTTTTTTGAATAAGGGGATAAACCCCACCCAACCCAGATAGGACACGGGCAGGAAGGACCATCACGGGGCTCCGCGGTTAAGCGGCCCGACCCACGTGACTACCAAGTCCTGCGTGATGCACTCCGTCACCACAAGGATTCGAACTCAGTTCTACTACCTGGATGCGGAGGACCTTTGCCGCTAGACCTCTCGGCCTTTGGCTATTTGATGACACTGTTAATTGAGTCTTAATTGCTTATTGTACTTGAATGTGGTAGGGTTGGCTGGTGCTCCGGCAGCTACTCCGGCGATATCTACGGTAGGAGCTCCGGCTGATTCAGTAACCCTGACAACACCATCGGTCTCGAGCAACCAGTCACCGGCCACACCATCGGTCCCTAGTAATGTTCCTGTTGCTGCAGGCACTACAAGAAAACATAAGCATCACTGACGGAATTTTTCGTCACTGAAAACTACAATTCCGTCACTGATGATCTACAGCGACGGAACTTTTCGTTGGAAACGTTTGTTGGAAAAATTTGTGTCGCTGATGATATTCCGTCGGAAATTTTTTTTCCGTGGGTGATACTAGAGCATCACCGACGGATTATTCTGTCAGTGAAGCCAAAATAAAAACTGAAATTAATGATAAGAAATACATATCACCGACGGAATTCCGTCACAGATATATTCACTTCACCCACGGAATTCCGTCAGTAAAGATCTTTAACACCAACGGAATTCCGTCACTAAAAAGTTATCACCCACGGAATTAGGTATTCGAGTCTCAGCTACTACCAAAGCGAATTACACATCGATAGTGTATATCACCAACGGAATTACATCACAGTATATACTCACTTCACCCACGGAATTCCGTCGGTAAAAATCTTTAACACCAACGGAATTCGCCATCGATGAGGTGTATTACCTACGAAATTCCGCTACTAAAAATTATCACCCACTTTAATTAGGTATTTGAGTCTCTTTACCACCAAACGAATTCTGTCACTGATAGTGTACTTCACCGACGGAATTCCGTCACAGATATACTCACTTCACCCACGGAATTCCGTCGGTAAAGACCTTCAACACCAACACTATTCCAAATTATCGATGGTCAGATTACCCACGGAATTCCGTTGCTAAATAATTATCACCAACGGAATTAGATATTTGAGTCTCTTTACCACGGAATTCCCTGTAGCAATACATATAATTAATTTCATATGGCAAACACACAATATTAAATTCCGTCAACTACATGTAATTAATTTCCTGTACCATACTTAGTGTACATACATCAATCGATAATTAACAAGTCTTAACAAGAACTAAACATATATAAAGAACCAAGCACCATATATATAGCATATATCAACTGCTTAATATTCAAAGTGATGGTCCAAAGAAAGGTGTCTTTATCCCCGAGAGGTAGGTCGAGAAGGTCCTATTGAAGCATTTGTAAACATACGCCAGGATTAAACAATTCTATCATTTGTTCAAGATACTTTTTGATTTCCGTCAGACGCTTTTGCTTGCTTCTCTACTTTATCCCTCTAAGTTGATTTTTTTGTCTTTCACAAGCGTCATTTCTTCACGTAAATTGTCAACTTCAACTGGAGTTTGTTCACGTTCATGATTCGGACGACTACAAGCCGAGTATGATACATCTCCAGCATTGATGGAAGTAGATACGAAATTATTGCCACGTGGCGTGATTCCAAACCCATAGAAATGAGTGCGTGTAGTACCTTGCCCTCCAATTGCGTTACACCAAACTTCTGGGTCAAACTCAGGATGATTGGCTTCATCAGAACCATACTTTTGACTCATTGAAGAAATATAAGTTTCCTATAAGAAATAACAAACGAATTACATCAACATATACATCACAAGAGATATATAAACTAGCTAGTTGCAATTTCATCAAAATTAAGATCAATGATCCTACATTATAACATGACAATAAAAAGTTGACAGTAAAAAAGTTGTGATGTAATAATCCCCACACAAGAAGCATATTTAGTTTTTGGCACAAGAAGCATGCACAAATAAAGATACATGGACTGTAAGAAAACATATGTAAATTCTCCTATATGGCCATGATGGAAAGCACACCATGATTAAATTCTATAGATACTATCTCTCAAAAAAGTGTAGCACATTTATTCTCCAATGCAGTGAAAAGAATTATTAAGAACATAGACAAGCATACATTCTCAAAAAAAAAAAAAAAAAAATTCAGTTTTTTCAATGAGACAAGAATTCCTCTCACTGAAAAAACTGATTTTGTTTTTTTTATCATCCTGAGCATCCTAGCACATTTATTCTCCAATGCACTGAAAAGAATTATTAAGAACATAGACAAGCATACATTCTCACAAAAAAATCATTTAAAGGAGAGACAGAATTCTCGCCTCACCTAAAAATCGCTTTTATTTTTTATCATCCCGAAAGCATCCCATTTGTCTATTGATCAAAATTAGCATATCTTCCAATTTAATCAAAGAAGTCTCATATAGGAAAGAAAGTGCATATTTAGATTGGCATACACTTACACTGACATTCTTGGACTTATGATCAACAAAATCACCTTGACCTTTCTCACGCTTTTGTGGGTAATGCGGTTGAACAATTCTCCATAGGTTGGTTTTCGGGTTTAGTTGTTTTTCCTACATGAAGATATTGAATAAGAGACTATTAAGACATCGTGCAAGTAAAATTTAAAATATAAATTATGTACATACCCATCCTCTCCGCATGAATCATAAAAGGGATCGATCCACCGTATGCTTGGTGATGCTTCCATCTTTCTCACCATCCTATTTTGCTTGCCAATAATTGATCGATTTTTCCATGCATCAGTACACCACACATCACTAACCAATCGATCCCAAATGTCCAGTCGAATCCAACCTACATTGTAACCTTTGCACTTTGAAATATCACTAACACCAAAATGTCTCATTGCCCGCTTTCTTTCTTCTTCCAACATACCACGCAACCGTTCCTTGCACGTAGTCTCCCAAATTGCTCTCACAACTTTTGCTTTCTCAATAGGCCACATAAATTTTCCCTATCAAATAACACATGGGTAAATAAGGCACCATTAGATTGTCAAACTGCAGAAATAGAACGAGACATTTCAGAATATCATAGAGTGGGAATTGGGATGTAAGATTAAAAAATAATATAATAATAATGAATAAGCTAGTAAATTTGCATATAAATGGTGAAGGAGATTGCAAGGTTCATGAAGTGGAGGTTCCATGGTTATATTCTCGAGCCCTCTTGCTGTATGGCAATTTATAAATTCGTAAAACCCAAGAAGATATTTGAAATTTATCTATCTATGCTATTGATTGATTGAAACTTGTTTAGAAGTCATGATATATTTCAATCGTTGAATTGTGTTCCCGATTTAGAGCTCTAAATTCCACCTCAAGCATATAGTAAAGTATAGTTTATTTTTAGAGTTATCTTAATGAATTTTTCATATCTATCCCAATGACTTGGTAAGTATCTTCAAGTAATCATGTATATACAATTGGAAAAGAAAAACTAACCAGGCTCTAAATACATGCATGAGATCATCATTTATTTGTCCAAATATCTTTTACATGCATGTTTGATAATTAAATCTTGAACTATAGAAATCATATTACCAAGCTCATAATCTTTTTAAACAATAAATACCCAAAAATAAATTTCCGTGAAAAAGATGAAAAAATTAATATCATATGATTTGCAACTTATTAAAACACCAAAATGTAGGAGCATATCGGTAGCTAGAATCAAAGTTATGCAAAAAGTGAGAAATACACACCTCAAATTTTGCCCACATCTCATCTTTGATAGCTTCAGGAACTTTCTTCCATGTTGGCCATGCATCGTTGAAGTGTAATTGGATACACTTTGTAATTGTTCTTACAATTTTAGGGTCTACAAATTTCCTATCATAGTAAGAAAAAAATAAGGAGGAATTAGGCCTATATTAGTCAAGTATGACTTTAGCACAAATAAATAAATTAAACAGTCAACTTACTCATCATGTAAAACATTAATCAAGATTCGCTCATTTGGATTTGCCGGTGCGGGTATTTCTTTGTTAGGACCTCTTGGGCGTTTGTTTTTCTCTATTTCAGGGGTGATATCATCATGATTTTCTTCAGCTGCCATAGTAGGATCTTGTGTTTCTTCATCTTCATAGGTTGGCATTTGCGCAAGAATAGGTTGGTTCATCCCTTGTGGACTTTGTGAGGACGATTGATGCGGTCTGAACCATCCTTCCCATGCCACTTGACTTGGAAGATCCTTAGCTGCATTTGCTTCCAAAGATTTCTTTGTCTTGGATTTTTTCTTAGCTTTTGCTCGATGCATGATGTCTCTAATAGAACAAGATTTTCACCATCTTAGTAAGAAACAAGTGCATGTTAAGTACAATTGTAAGAAATAAGTGCATGTTAATAGATAATATAACAAGAAAAGTTGATCTCTACTACAAGTGCACCAATATCTTAGTAGAAAGTATTAACAATAACAAACCCAAGGGATAAGTTTGCCAAAAGCATGTAATATTTAATGATCTTCAGCTAACAGGCTAGTTGAATGTTCTTAGCCATCATCATCATCATTAATTGCCTCATTATCATCATCATCATCTGGATCATCATCATCATCATCATCATCATCATCATCATCATCATCATCATCATCATCATCTTCTTCTTCTTCTTCGTCTTCTTGATCTTCATCATCCTTTTCTTCTACTTCACATTCCTCTTCTCCTTCCTCCTCCTCCTCATCGTGAACTTCTTCAATACCACCATGAAAAATCATTCTTTCATTGTCAATATCTTCTGAATATATGGCATTTAATGGTCTAGATACTTCAACATCTTGATAAACCCCTTCATTTAAATCAGGTACTTCTTGCTCACTGGTGTTAAAGTGAAACCTACTTCTTGCTTTGGTTTTGAACACAGCCCACCAATTCCGGCGATGAGGACTTGCCGAGGGATAAGGACCGTAATAAACTTGGTGACACTGCTCGGCTAATACAAATGGTTCATTACTGCCAAGTACTGATTTATAATTAACCTCCACAAGCCCATGGCGAGGATCCACCCGAACTCCTTTATCTGTATCAAACCAATGGCAATTAAAAAGTACAATGTGGTTTCTTTCCCCGAAATACTCCAACTCAATTACATCTAGCAAGACACCATAAAAGTCCCGATTATAATCATTATAACAATTTCCTTTCACGCATACACCGCAATTCAGTGTCGACCGATGACCGCTATATTCTTTAGTATGAAACTTGAAACCATTCACAAAGTAACCTTTATAGCAGTTTACCAATCGAGATGGACCATGAGCGAGTTGAGCAATACGACGATCAATTTCAGAACAATTCTCTTCGACCTAGGAGAAATATCGAATTTCAATAATTTCTTACTAGATGAAAAATAAAATGATAAAGGAGGACACATAGTTTGATACATACATATTGCTTAAACCATGATGTAAATGTGGTCTCTAAATGCTTTCTCAATTCTTTATCGGTAACACGTTAGGTTATTCCTCCTCACCATTTCAAGCCAGATGTCCTTAATCGTATGAAATAAAGAAAATATGGTAAACAATATTTTCCCAAAAATAAGGAAGTTGAGCAAAAAAATAAATATTACTCACCCAATGTATGGAATCATTTCTTCACAATTCATCAGAACATATAATTCTGCAGCCAAATACTCATTTGTTGTCAGATATCGAGTATTTTTTTTTTCGGTCCCAAGGGTCGTCCAAGATGTTTGAAAATCGAAAGACGTCCCATGGGATCTACTTCACCTCCGTCATCATTAGAATTAGCCGAAAGTAAATCTTGTTTCGACATCCTCTTTGAAGTATAAGGCACAAAATGATGCAATTTCTTCAATGATATATGCTTCACATATAGACCCTTCAACACAAGCTGGGTTTTTCACTTTCTTCTTTAATTGATGTAGAAACCTACATTATCATAACCAAATAAATTTTTTGTATTGAAGCTAAAAACACTTGACGCCTCAGAATGATTGTAAATGTACATATTAGTATACCTTTCAAACACATACATCCAACGATATTGGACCGGTCCACCAACTTCACTCGTGAAGGAAGGTGGATTACTAGATGCTCCATTGAATCAAAAAGCCGGGGAAAACCTTCTCTAATTTTGCAAACTGCTTCAATGATAGTTCTCACGCAATAACACCATATGATCAATAGTTATTTTGGTGGAGCAAAGATCTCGGAAGAAATTGGAAAGCTTCAAGAATTGCATCCTGCATTGGGGTGGGCACCAAATCACGAAAGGCAATAGGAAGCAAATCGCTGCATAAACACATGGCAATCATGAGTTTTCATTGCATAGACCTTGCCTTCTTCCAAGTTAAAACATCTCCTATATTGGATGGAAGCCATCGTAGTCAAGCCGCTTTAACCCATTTGAACACTCTATATCGATCCTCCTTCGCTTAAAACATATGAAGCCGCAGGCTTGAGTGTTTTTCCATTCCTTTCCACCAAAATGTAAAATTTGGTCGTTTGCGATTTCCGCTATATCCAACCGAAGCCTTTACATTATCTTTGTCTTGCCTTTAACTTCCATCATGGTGTTAAATATATTATCAAAAACATTTTTCTCAATGTGCATAACATCCAAATTATGACGTAATTAGATTTGTATGCCAAGATGGTAACTCCCAAAAATGCTCTTCTTTGTCCAATGGTGGAGTGACCCATAACCCCTTGGTTTTTGTAATCGGACATTTGGTGCCATATGTCAAATCGAATGTTATCAATATCTCTCAAGATTTCTTCACTGATAATATCTCAATAGGAGGATCATGATCAACTCTCCTTCCTAATTTATCTCTTTGTCTTCTAAAAGGATGATCGGGAGGCAAGAATCTGCTCGTGATAATCAAAAAACATGATTTCCTCGCCATGTTTTAGATTGAATGACTTCAAATTTGCCATACAATAAGGGCAAGATAATTTTCCATGAGTGCTCCATCCAGAGGATAACATACCATACGCTAGGAAAGTCACTAATTGTCCACATTAATGTCAAGTAAAAATGATCTTGCCTATAATTATCAAAGGTTCGAACACCAAACTGCCACAAAATTAGCAACTCATCTATTAAAGGTCTCAAGAAGACATCTATGTTCTGAGATGGACTATTTGGCCCCGGAATTATCATATTAAGGAATAAATATGGTTGCTTCATACATAGCCAAGGAGGTAAATTGTATATTACTAGCATTATTGCCAACAAGAGTATGGTCTCGCACCTTGCTTAAAAGGAGCAAACCCATCTGTGCATAACCCTAATCTGATATTCCTCGCTTCACTTGAAAAAGACTCATGTGTACGATTGAAGTGTTGCCATGCCTCTCCATCAGCATGATGATGTAACTCTCCTGGAGAACTTCGATTATGTGCGTGCCATGTTATATTCTTTCTGGGTTTTCTTTAACATGAAAAGCCTCCAAGCCTAGGTATAAGTTGGGAAGTATCGCAAAATCTTATAAGGAATTTTTGAGACCCTTCTTTCACTTGTATTACTTGATTTGTATCGAGGATGACCACATACCTAACAAAGTATTCCAACTCTTCAAATTCTTCATTAAACAACATGCAATTGTTTTCACATACATCAATTTTGACATATCAAGGCCAAATGCAGCCATCTTCTTCTTCATTTGATAATGAATTCTCGGCAAGTTGTTATTCTCTCGTAGTATACCCTTTATGATGACCATTAGACGATTGAAACGGTTTTACGCTTAATGTTGAATTCAGATTTGCAATTTAACAAATGTACCGTGACCGCCGATAGTGTTGTGTGTTTTGTACAACCACCACACCGGTTCATCAAAGATCATTCAACAAAGAAAAAAGATGATGGCCTTAAACTAGGTTCATGTTCCATAGACATTGACCCACCATCACAATTCCAGTTAGAGTCAACATTAGAGTAAAAAGCATCCCTAACCATATTGGCATATGGATTTTCAACTTCCACACTGTATAATTGTTCAACTTCCTCTCTAACTCACGGATGATTGCCCAACACCGGACAATGGATCATTACAAAAACCACTATAGTATAAGTGTCGCCAAGACATCATCGTGTTTAAGAAATGAATGCTTTTGACATTTCAAACATGGGCATCTAATTCTATCACCACTAGTAAAACCATTGCTCGTTCATTGCAAAAGTTATGTACTCTTCAACCGCCTCTATATATTGGTGCATTATATATCCATTCTCGTCTAAACGAGCACATGCCCAATATCCATCTTTAGCCATTGTACAATCCTAAATTATTTAAAATACCATGAAGTAATGTTTAGATTAATAATATTTGATATTAATGTTTCTTGCTCTTTAAAAGTCATAGTGAGTTATTTTCATCTCTTATGAAATATCAATCATTTTATCAGATTTTATTAAGCAAAATATGAAATCTTGATTTTGGAAAGTACCCTACTGGAATAGTTCAAAATATGCAAAATTCCATTTTTTGAGTGAGACATGATTCGCATGCCTAATATTGATCAAAATTAACATAGCATAAAAATTAATCAAAGAAGTCTCATATAGGAAAGAAAGTGCATATCTAGACGAGCATACACTTACATTGACATTCTTAGGCTTATGATCAACAAAATTACCAAAGCATGAAACCATTGTTTTTAGCATCGATTATTTCTTTGAAAAGCCATTAAATTCATGATCCAAAATTTTTCCACAATACAAAACACACTTTCCATGCATTGCATGCTAAAGGAAAAATACCAAAAAATAATAATGAAACAAATAGTTAAACATACCTTGAATCACGGATGGGTTCCTCTCAACCAAAACCTGAAACAATTACAAAAATAGAGTGTACAAACATGAGACTGAGGAACAAGAGAAAACCACACACTTCATCAGATTATGTAGATGGTCACTAAAAATAGAAATAAATGGGTGTTGTGGAAACACCCATACCTCCTGCAGCTTTAAACTGCAATCTAGCGTCTGCGTGGATGACAATATCAAATTTTGAATATGCTTGATCAACCTCTGTGCTTGAAATGCTAAATTAGGACCTGAAAAAAATCATCACACTGTGTTAATTGCTACAAAAAATCAACCTCTCAAGGTACCTACATGAGCTCCTTAAATATGCTTGATCAACCTCTCTTCTTTTAAATGTATATATTTTGATTGTCACTTCAAGCACAGGCTTTACTACTGGAAAGTTGAATGATTGTGATGGGATTTGTATATCATGCCAAAAGAATATTTATGGAATATTATCTAAAAACAGTTCAAATGTTAATTTGCGCTGATTTTCTGTCAAGATTCTCAAGGAAATGTTATACTGAAACTGTGTTTACATAAGGAAAACCCTGGAGTTGAAACATGATTTTTGAATTTTTGATAGGCACTCTTTGAATGAAGATTGAAAATGTTAATCCGTGGCGCAAAATCATTTTATTTCAGTCAAACTTAAAAGTAAGTTTATCATGTCTTATGGAGAGTTTTAATGATCATATGTAATTTGACACAATAATTAAGAATACAAAATTAGAGGACCTGGAAAAGTTCTTTTGTATAACAACTAATGAAATACTGAATAACTGCTGGTTTTGATTGTACTATGAAAAGAGTGCTCTAAATGAATAATACTAACATTTCATGAGTATCAATGAAAGTTTGAATGACAGTTGTTTTGTTTATAACATACACAGTGCATTTTCAAAATTCACAAAGCTTTACATAATTCTAATTTCCTGTATAAAAGAACCGGAGAAGGCTCAAAAAGTATCAGTTAACAAAGAGTTTGATGTGAAATAAATGGATCGTATCAAAACAGAGGAATTAGTGAAAGAAAACAAGAAAAAAAGGAGTGTTGATGGAGTTGTTTACCTCGGAGAATTGGAGATCGATGATGGAGATAAGAAGCCTTGATGATGGTGAAGCGCTGACAAAGAGACCCAACTCGTGATCAGTGGGAGAATGGATGATGGATGCTTGGGAGTTGGGGGCTGCTGGGATGGGGATCAAGAGAGGGAGAGAGAGAGGCAAATGGAGAAAGGATTAGAGCATTGGGAGGCACGGGATGGGGATCAAGAGAGGGAGTCAGTCACTGGGATGGGGATCAAGAGAGGGGAGTTGGGGCTCAGCCGTGGGTCTCGGGAGTTAGAACTTAGGGTTAGGGTTTGGGTCAAAGAGAGGTATATATATATATGCATTGTTTTGAGAGATTCTAACCGCTTGGATCATTTGATCCAACAAGAAATTAAAATTTAAAAATTTATTACTTGAATTTAAATTTACAAAATTTATTACTTTAAATAATTTAAATTATATATATATAATTTAAATTATATACATCTGTCTATATGGAGGAGAAGACATAGAATGGCAAATGAGGGTGTTACAAAATTTTGCAGGAAAATTGGCGAGGGCTACTTTCCCTCGCTATCCCTCGCAAAGTCATCATAAATTGTTTTCTATATCAATATCTTATCTTTTTATTTTTTATATATAATATATTTGTAATATTTTATTTTTCAAATATTTTGTTATAATTTAAATATAAATAAGAATTGTTTTATAGATATTTTTAAAAATAAATTACAAAATATTATTATTATTATTATTAATAGTATTAGTATTAGTATTAGTATTATTAATAATAGTAATGAATAGTTTTAAATAGCGGAACATTCCATTGGTGATAACATGCAATCCGTTGGTGGTCAAATAATAATTTCCGTTGGTGAAAGCATAAAAAATCCGTCGGTAATAATAATCAATTCCGTTGGTGATAATTCAAAATTCCGTCGGTGATAAATTCTAATTCCGTCCCTAATATATAATAACTTATTTTAAAACATATAAATAAAATTAATTCTTTTCACCAACGGAATTTCCGACGGAAACTATCACCAACGGAATGTTCCGTTGGTGATATATATTATATTCCGTCACTAATATGTCCTGAGGTGTTAAAAACTGTTCGTTGGAATTCCGTCACAAATTCCGTCAGTGATATTGATTTTACCAACGGAAAAAATTCCGTTGGAAAAATTCCGTCAGTGATGCTTATGTTTTCTTGTAGTGAGGTAAATATTAATTCTCTTATTTATTTTATTTATTGTTTGATCTTAATTACTTGAAAACTTAAGCTGGTAAGCAGAGACACACAACCTACTTCATCTAAGTATAATTGATGAAATCTTCTTGGTTGTTCTCCTCATCAGTCAGTAGTGAAAGTAAAGAGAATTAAAAAGATATGGAATTGAAATCAAGTAGTAAATGGCAAAAATGATAAGAGGAACATCTGCTAGCTAGTGATGTGCATATTTATAGTATTAGAGTATGGATGACTTCATAACGAAGTTTTACCACTCATTGGCAAACAGGAAAAGGATCAAACAATGTTCCATCAAAGACCAGCCAATCCTCTGATGAAGTGCTCCTCAAATCAATTCATTCTCTTGTGGTTGTTCTTCTGGCTTTTGCCTGCAGCTTTTCCATCAAACTCTGGTTGGGAATTAAGGATTGGTTTTAATGTATTTGATTCTGATTTGTTCGTGGGTGTGTTCTTTGTACTCTTTTGTTCTTGTTCATATCTATTTTGGGAATTAAGGCTTGGATGGCGTCGCGCTCGAGCTCCTCGAAGGTGTTGACCAGGATACATGAAGCTTAAAACAATATTACCGATGGATTTTATGAAAGATTTCCAACGGAAAGGATTTGGCATCTCGGAACATATTAGTGACAGAATATTATATTATCACCAACGGAACATTCCGTTGGTGATAGTTTCCGTTGGAAATTCCGTTGGTAAAACCCGGAGCTTTATGCTAAAAAATAGTTAACATTTCAGCGACGGAATTTCCGGTCGCAAATCCGTTGGTGAAAAGTATTGTTCTTCTCTAAAATTAAAAATACATTGTTATATATTAGGGACGGAATTTTGGGTTATCACCAACGGAATTTTGAATTATCACCGAGGGAATTTGGTACTATCACCAACGGAATTCTATATTATTACCAACGGATTTTTTGGCTTCCAACAACATAAATTATAGACTACCACTAACGGAATTGTGGGATATCACCAACGGAATTTCAATATATCATCAACGGAATTCTATTTTATTAGCAACGGAATTTCGCGCTTATCACCAACGGAATTATGGGATATCACCCACGAATTTGAGGTTATCACCAACGTGAATTTCAAACTATCATGTGAATTCTATTTTATTATGTAGCGGAATTTGGGCTATCATAATCCGGAATTATGGGATATCACCCACGGAATTTCAGGTTATCACTAACGGAATGTTGAATCATCACAATATATGTATTATTATTATTATTATTATTATTATATATCTATTAAATATTAATCATTTATGTAGATACATAGAAATCCTTTTTTTAATTTTTTTAATATATATTTGGAAATATAATAACTTAATATTTTATTTTGTGTGTTTATTATAGATTTGGATATAGATAGATAGTTTGGCTAAGATGAAGGATAATATATGAAAATTAAAAGGCGTCGGGGGTGCTTTAAAAAAAGCGCCTATTAGTAAAAAGTCTATCTATATTCTAAGCGGAGTTTTTTTTAATTTTACAAAGTGTCTATTTACCTATATATTTACGAGAGTGTATTGGTTACATATAATTTGAATTTCAAAAATTAAAAAAAAAATTAGATTAGGATTTTGAAATTTCTTTAAAAATTTAGATGTTTTAATTTTAAAAAATTTATTTATTTATTTACCAGTTATATATCTATTAAATATTAATCATTTATGCAGATATATAGAAATTCTTTTTTTTTTCAACTATTTTATTATATATCTATAAGCCCTAACTTAATTTATGCAAAAATAAATTAAACAAACATAAAAAAGGTCAAAATTTAACTATATTTATCTTGAGACCATATACTGAGTATTATGAAACAAATTTCACACTAAATATTTATTTGATAATATTTAAAATAGTTGATAATAATAAAAATAAACTTTGGTAAAGTTTTTTTTTTTTAATTTTAAACAAATCACCCACGGGCTTGTATAGTTGTATTAGAAAAAGCCCTAACTTCCTCGTTTGTTTCTGAGCCCTAGCTCGAACCTAATTCATCGCCCCGGCCGCGCCCGAGATCGCTGCACCAACCCTCTTGTTCTCCTCCTAATGGCCGAGCCCAAGATCGCCGCTGCCGAGATCCCCTTTTCTACCAAGCTAGATGCCTCGGCTCTGGAGCGCCAGATGTTTAAGACGAGGAGGATCAGGCTTCTGTTGTAGCAGATCAGGAGAGAAAACATGAGGAACTGGAGCCCCAGGTGGACGAGTCAGCCCTGGCTTCGATCTTGGAGGTGCCCGCCGACGAGGCCTTGAAGGAGGAGGATGGTGGTGAGAGTGAAGCGAAGCGACAGCGTGTGGATGTCAATGCTGGTGAAATAGGTATTGTGTATTATTCTTTTCTTACGATTTGTTTTTTTGGATGAATTATAGTTAATTTGAGAATATATGTGATGATTTCGGACGCATTTTGTTGATTTTGCAGGTTTGAACTTGCAAAACATAAGCTTTGTTGGCTTTTCTTTTTAATCATTGAACAAAGTTATGCTTTTGCTTCTCTTTGGTTTTCTTTCTCGTATGAATTGTTTCTAATTAAATGCAAGATTTATGATCTGTGCCAACATCAGAGATGAAATGCTTCATGTTTGATGGTGTTTGGGAATGTTGGACTGTTTTGTGTTCTTTGATTTAGCTTTTTCAGTATTTTCTTTGCGGGAAGCAATGAAGAAGGCGGAGGCAGAGGGCAACGAGGATTGCCTGATAAAGAACAAGTTGGTTACACCTCCCTTCTTGACAAGGTTGGTTGAATGTTGGATATATCCAGTTTGTTCAATCAACTGCTTTTGTATTTGATTTTGGATTGTTGAGATGCTTTACTCTGCTGCAATTGATATTTGCTTAGATTAAGGATGAAGGTTGAGTGTCTCGTATATATACAATATATATTATTCCAAAATTAAGATGCCATTATTATTTTGCAACATGAGTTTAAAGAGACTGTAATTCACCTCTCCTTTTGATTATTATCTTCTAGTACTATATAGATCAAAGAAATAAAACATGGTATTGCTCATTCATTTCTACCTTTCACTTTGGCATGTGCAAGGGATACATGAATCCTTCAACTTGAACTTTGGTAGATTGCAAAAAGTCATATAATTAAGATTTTCTGGTCTGATTGCAATTGATAAATTGGAACTTCCATAAAAGACAGACAATTTGTACAATACATCAATACCAATAGTGGTAGAATGCCTTGCCCTCTTTTTAAACTATAAACACCACTGGCGGGTTCCCTCTTAACTGATTGGTTTGAAGTTCTGGTTTCAATAATTTTTAGATAAGACTGATAACTGTAGGAATATTCATCTACTGTTGTAGATGACACTAAATTGAATTCTATCTGTATAATTGAGGGCTGTAATTTTTCAGGCTTAGCATTTCATGGCTAAAATTGTCACCACAGTTTTTGCAAAGGGCTTTAATGGTAGTGAACAAACTCAGACTATAGGTCTCGAGAATGTGGGGGTTGTTTCTTCAGAATTAGTATGGGTGAGTGCTTGTGTTAGGTTAATATGGCATCAATTAAATGCAAAGATAGTGAACATGCATGTTATACTTAACTGTTAATGATGGAGTCAAAACATTGCAGGTCAGCTCCTCCCTTGCATTTGTCATCCATGAATCAGCAAACCCACATATCGGTCAGTGTGCTTCTTGAATTGAATTGTACTGTCGTTGTGTTACCTCAAATGCATCATTGCAATTATGTTTACTTCCATTGAAACTCAACTGCAATACATATCAATCGACTCCTTGATATATAAAGATTTAACAGTCACAAACTTTCCAAATGACAATGTCTTATTCATAAATTGATCATGAATGTTGTTTGTGCAGGTTGGTGCTCTCATTGGTAAATCTAGTGAAACAATAAAGGATTTGCAAATCAACTGTGGCAAAGAACAACCAATTGGGAAAGGTGGTGAAACAACCAACAATCAAGAGTCTGTATCTATGAAAGCTTTGTGCTACTTCAGATGCCTCTGTTTTTTTTTTTTAAAATTTGTTCTTGCTTATAAAGTTGTGAAAAAAAATGTATAAATTGACATTTTGTGATAATTATATATCAATAAAATTTTTATTATTTTTAAATTGTAATTAGATGTACTTCAATAGCTTTACTATATAATAAAGCAGGATTTTTATTATTGTAAGAAAAATTGATTAAAATTTAAAAATAATTTAAAAAAAGCAAGACTGTAGAGACCGAATTCCGTGGGTGATAAATACTTTCAAGGACAAAATTCCGTGGGTGATAAGTACTTATAGGTACAGAATTTCGTGGGTGATAAAGATTTTCAGGGACGGAATTCCTTTGGTGGTAAAGACTTTCAGGAACGGAATTTCGTGGGTAATAAAGGTGTTCAGTGACGGAAATTCCGTTAGTATTGATAGCATTAGTGACGGATTATTCCGTTGGTGTTGATAGCATTAGTGACGGACTTTTCCATTGGTGATATGTTAACATCACCGACGGAATAATTTTTCTCGACGGAATGGTTTTCACCAACCGAAATTTCCAACGGAATATTCCGTTGGTGAAGGACATCACCGACGGAATTTAACTTATTAGTGACAGAATTGTCCGTCTCTGATGCCCATGTTTTCTTGTAGTGTTGGATATATTCTTAAATTGTTGGAGGATGGTGTTACTAAAGGAGTAGGGGTTGTTAGCGAGGAGATAAGTGGGGACCTCATCGGAGGATAGCGGAGGGAGGCCAGACAAGGTGTGATGGCGTTAGGGTTATTGGCGATGTATGATACATGGCGGCCTTAGGCTTGGCAGCGCGGGCGAGGTCAGAGAGGAGGAGCCGGCGGTCTGGTGGTGGGTGAGAACGGCGATGTCGGCAACGACCTTGGGATCGAGGCGCTCGGTTCCGTTGGAGAAGAAGTCGAAGCGGAGGTGGCTGGGGTGATGGGAGTGGAAACGCCTAGGTGGAGGTAACTGCTTGGATCTTGAGGTCGATTTTGGTGGTGGTGAAGGTAGCTTGAGGAGTCTAAGCGGTGGCTGGGCTTAGTGAGGAGGAGAGGGTTTAGAGTGGCCTTGCCGGGAAGGAGACTAAGAGGGCGTGAATGCGTGATTAGGGGTTTGTTCATGGCTCATGATTTTATTTTATTATTTTATTATTTTTAATAATATTTCATTTACGTAAAAGCCACATAAGCATAATTGAGCGGTAGATTTACTTGTAGGTTAAATTTTGGACTAAATTTACCATCTTTTAAAAGTAGGAGGACTACTTTACGCATTTTTGAGTAGAGGGATCAAAAGGTAGAAAGAGAAATCTGAGGGCTAAATTGGGTATTCTACCTTCATAAATCAACGATTTAATCATTTTGGGGCCAGTGCGATCCTCTTTCAATTTGATTTTTTTTAAAAGTGATTAGCTTTAGTCAAAGGGCTTTGATCACAAACTTGGTTGAAAGGTTCTTTTGTAGCCTTCTCAACACTATCTACATGACTTCGGTTTTACAATAAGGATAGATAGCGTTCAAATTCCCAAAGAGAAGAGCTTCGGTGATGGAGGCCGCTTGAGAATATACATAAGTCTCCTTCCTTCTTAATTTCCTCATAGAATCGACAATGAATCGGGGAGGCGTTATTTGTAAGCGTGATTCATAGTTGCGAGAACAAGAATTGATGAGGATTAGTGATTTAGATTTCCAATTTGACTATTAGCTTCTTGATAGAAGATTCGGCATTAATACGGAGGTGGTGATAAGGGGTATGGAGTGGCCAAGATTTGGAGCCCAAGACACATCTCTCACCTAATTGAGTGTGCAGCGAGGGGCAAGGAAGCAATCCATCCATCTTCCAATTCTCATTGTATGACTTCTAAATCGGGAAGGCTGGAACCAGCGAAGGTGCACGAGGGGGCCATAGATGGAATTCGGAAATAGAGGTTACACCAGCAGGTGTGCTTGATTAATTTTTGTGGTGTCTCGGCCTCCATCCATCTGCCCGTACTGTATGCCAAGCAAAGCCCTAGACTTTGTGGAAAGATCCGGGGATGCAAACTTCAGCTAGGGATTAAAAAGAAGCGGAGAAAGTTATGTATAATTATATAACATCTCCTTCTTTTCGGCTGACGATTATTAATGTCGGCCATTTACCCGGCAATGAGAAGGGAGCTTAGCGGCGGCGAGGGTACCCAAAGGGAAAGAAGTCCTGCGGCGATGATATCACCACGCTTTCACGAGATGATGCACAATACGTTTGCAGCGGTAGGCTGCGGATGGACTTAGCGGCGAAGAAGCTACCTAAGGAGAAGAAGTGCTGGAGGCGGCATCCTGCGCTTCTGAGGTGATGCCGTCGTCATTAGCGTGGCGGCGGTGGGATGGCTTAGGGGCGACACCACCGCTTGAGGTGGAGCCCGTTAAGAACGTGGCAAGATCGAGACAACTTGGAGGCGTCCAAGGCGGAAGCAAGACTTCGGCGGCGACATCATCACCCTCAAGTGATGCCCTTCTGTTAGCTTGGCGGTGCCCGATTAGATGGGTTTGGCTATAAAGAAGGGCTTGAAGGCAGCCGGAGGGGCTTGGCGGCGATGCCACCGCACTCGAGGTGGCGTCACATCAGCAGCCCGCGGTGGCGACTTCGGTGACGGAGAAACTAGTTTCTCTTTTTCTTCTCTTTTTTGATAATATTATTTGGGGAGGTAAAAGTGAGAGAAAATAAGAATATACCTAGCTTTTCTCTCTCTCCTTTTTCTCAAAATCTCTCTTGATGATGTTGATGAATTTTTGGTTTCTTTCCCTCTATTTATAGAGTCTACTTGCCAGATAAAGATTAAATTTTTAATTTGCATCTCAGTCATCATTAGATAAGATGAAAGTTTAAAATTTAATCCTAAATATTAAGAGATAAGTGTAATCTTGTATGAGATTAAATATTTTAATTTTAATTTTAATTTCAATTGAGTTGATCATTTATAGATATAATCTCCGATTAAAAATTAGAATTTAAACTTATATTTAATTTTGATTATCATTATTAATAATGATTATTTCATTTTCATCATTTCGAGATTTGTGTTTTCAACATATCTACGGGTTTGTATTTTTTGAGATTGCCTCGAGATTTATAATTTTAGTCTGCTCGAGATTTGTTTCTTTGGCCCAACTTGGGATTTGATAAGATAGTATCATATTTGTTCGTCTATCTATTAAATCCTGATTCGATCATGATTCAGATGAATGGATTAATTTTGTTAAGATTGAAATTCCCGTTCTAATGGGATTGGGAGAAGGATTATTTTTTATATATAAACAAAAAGGAACATGAAACGGAACAATCCAAGGTGAAAGAAGTTAAAAAGGACACCTGTAGAGAAGTGCAAGGCCATACACTTGATCTACATAGAAATCTTTGAAAGAACGCAGGCGTGCATGCTGCTTTCGTGAAACTCTTTGGATTTGAAAACACGTGAAACCACATCGCAGGAAATTTGCAAGGTCATGCACGAGATCAATACTCCCGTGCTTTGCAGAATTGAAACCTATAACTAGCCGCCTAATTTACCCTAGCTAAAAGGGAATTTTTGCCGGACTAGTCTTGGGCGATCTTCGCACCGATAGCTAGGGTTTTTGAGATGATTGAAGGCGGAGGAGACATCGAGCAAGGGAATTTTCTATGCTTTTATTTATGTCTTCCTTTTGTATCAATGTTATGTCTTTACATTGTATGAGAGGCTAAACCTTTTGTGGTGCCTCGGACATATGAAACTTTGGATGAACATGTTATTGTCTTTCTTTATTTATTGGTTCCCTTTTTATTGATAGTTTTTTCATATCATTTATGTATGTTTATGCTTGTGGTTTCTATGGTTACATGTGCAAAAGCCCCTGATCATACACCTAGTTAGGTTGCTTGATTACAACACAATAAGTGTTTATCTTTGGTAATTTAAGTAGTTATTAGTGCTTTAGCTCAGATTCCATACCCTTTTTAGGTTACAGTTAGCCACGGATGATAGGGTATGATTAGAACCCCAAGAGATTGGGTATTGTACTAGATAGGTTTATTGTCATACCTTCCAAGATCTAGTCTCCAGATAACTAGTATTTGGAAGTTAATTACCAGTAAGGGATTCCTAGGGGATTGTGATCCGAGGTACCTTATCTCATCCCTGATTACCTGCAATCTACCATTTGTTCATGTACGTTCCTTCTTCCGGATAAATTAGTTAGATTACCACAACACTTTTCGTAGTCTATACGAGATAACAGAGGATAGTTAGTACTAGTGGTTTAGTCCATATGGATTTGACTATCCTACATAAGGGTACATTACTACTTGATCGACCCTGTCTACTTGCTGGAGAGATACCGCGCAAACTTTGCGTGCCTAAAGAGCACCCAACACCGGTCGTGGACCTACTAGAGATACTATTGATTAAAGACTCCCATAAGAAGATAGTGATTATTAGTATTGATTTACTGAGAGAAGCTATACGAGAGATGATCCGATGTCTGAAAAGAAATAGCGACATCTTTGTTGGATCCCTGAGGACATGTCTAGAGTGGACTGAAGCATCATGGAGCATCAACTAGACAAAATCCCCACAACCATGCCTATGATCTAGTAGCGGCGATATTTCACTCCATAGCGCTAGCAAGCTGCGAAGAAAGTGGTAGAGAAGCTCCTTAGGGTAGGTTTAATCAGAGAAGTCTGTTAACCCGAGTGTCTCTCGAATGTTATGCTTGTGATGAAGCCTTCAGTAAAATGATATTGTATATCGACTTCACCTACTTGAATAAAGCTTGCCCTAAGGAATACTACCCTTTCCCCTTAATTAAAGAACTCATCAATGCCACCTTGGGTCATGAGATATTGAGCTTCTTAGATACCTTCTCCATGTATAATCAAGTCAAAATGGCAAGATCTGACAATAACCTTCTTCACTACAACCAAAGGTATATATTGTTACAAAGTAATGCTTTTTGTCCTGAAGAATGCATGTACAACTTTCCAAAGACTGGTTATACCGGTCTTCAAGAAGAAACTTGAGAGGAATGTCAAGGCGTATGTCGATGACATCTTGGTGGAGGGTAAAAGGGCAAACCAACACATTGCTGATCTACAAGAAACCTTCCAAGCACTCCAAGCTCACGGGACATGTCTTAATCCTGTGAAGTTTGTTTTTGGTACTTGGACCTGTAAATTTTTGACGTTTATTCTCACCCAACGAGGTATTGAGGCCAACCCCGAGAAGGTCAAGGCTATTTTGGAGATGAACACCCCCAAGACTATCAACGAAGTCCAGGATATTGAATGGGCGGACTAGCTACTTTTCAGGTTGATTCATATTTTGATTAGGGAAAAGATGCAATACGGTCTTCCGTACGCTCTAATAGGCACCAAAGATGAAGTCTACTGAAGAATGCGAAAAGACCTTCCATCAGCTAAAGAAATATCTCAGCTCATCTTTCTTGCTAGTTTAACCTCAATATAGAGATGAACTCTACCTATATCTTGTAGCGACCTCCTTTGCAATTAGCTTGGTACTTCTTTGAGAGGAGGGAAGAGTACAAAAACCTATATATTACAGTAGCAAGGTTCTGATCGACCCCAAGTCCTGGTACTTGCCCATTGAGAAGCTTACTTATGCTATCATCATCCCGACTCAGCCCCTTAGACCATATTTTCAAGCATACAAGATTACTGTCATCACCAACTTACCATTAAAGCAAATCTGCGGCTGACGAGACATCATGAAGGCCCGATTGGAATGGGTTTGTCAAGCTCTAGGAGCACGACATTGAATCTGAGACTTGGACATCGGTGAAAGCCATGCTCTTGGCCGACTTTGTTTAGCCGAGATGGCGGAGACTAAAGGGAGCCACGTTCCTTAAGAAGTTTAGAAGCGGTGGATGACGGCTTGTCTCTGAGACTTATGGAACCTTTTTGCATATGGGTCAACAAAGAGAAGCGTCGGGATCTCACCTTGTCTTACCCTCACCCTGAGTGAAAAACCTCAACCTACGCTTTCGGTTTCGGTTTAAGGCAACAAACAATGATGCATAGTATGAGGCATTGATTACAGGACTATGATTGGCCTGAGGTCTCAAAGTCGAGGATCTACAAGCCCACACTGATTCATAAGTTGTTGTTGGGCATTGGAAAGAATAGTTTGAAGCCTAAGTGAAAAATATGGAAAAGTACAATGAAATTGTTGAGAGATAAGCATCCGAATTTTGACATTTTCCCATTATGAAGATCCCCTGGATAGACAATGATACAGCTGACTCTCTGTCGAAGGTCATGTCATCATCAAACCTCGATGTCGGCCTGCCTGTAAACCTTCAATACTTGAATGACAAAAGTATTTATTCTTCTCAGGAGTAAGAGAGGCAAGAGATCCAAGAAGATCCTAGCTATATGGACTTCAACCTGCAATATCTTTGAGATAAAACTCTACCAACCTATCCTGAGAAATCTCAGAAGGTGATCTTCAAGTTGGTCTAATACGTCCTCATGGTAGGATGCTTATACCAGAGGTCATACTCTCGGCCATATCTGAGAAGCCTTCATAGTTTCAAAATGGAATATGCTCTTCGAGAAATACATGAAATATTCTATGGAGATGATATCGGTGGAGTAGCCCTTGGACACAAGATCCTCAAATAAGGGTACTACTTGCCTACCTTGTCTATGGATGCAATCAAGCTAACCGAGAAGTACAAAGCTTGCTAGCGCCACGACAAGGTCCAACAACACCTAGCCATCCAACTCACTCTAATCATTAGCCCGGGTCCCTTTATATTATGGGGAGTTGATATTTTAGGCTCATTCCCATGCATTTTGGCAGTAGATGTTCATTATTGTCGCTATTGATTACTTCACCAAATGGCTAGAGGTTGAGCCCCTAGCGACGATTTTCGAGAGGGCATGTCAGAAGTTCATCTTCAAGTAAATTGTATCAAGATTTGGGATATTGTGGTATTATCATAGACAACGGCTACCAATTCGATAGCCGTGGCTTCAAAAACTTTTACTCGAAGTTGGGGATTGACGTAGGACAGACATTTGTGACACACCTTTAAGCCAATGGTCAAGTGGAGGTTACCAACCAAACTATCCTACAAGGGTTGAAGAGTCGAGTGATACAAGCCAGATCTAGCTGGAAGGATGAGCTCCGCAGCACTTTATGGGCATATTGCACCACAAGTTGAATGCCAATGAGAGAAAACCCTTTCAGCTTAACATTTGGTATGGGGTCATCAACCCGATGAACATAAGATCGCCGACACCACGCACCTCGGAGTTCAACCAAGAGGCAAACTATAAGAGGCCCCGAATCAAACTCTACCTCCTAGAAGAGAGGAGAGAAACTGATGCTATCAAGGTTGTCGAGTAACAACAAAGGGTCCGTAAGTTCTACAACACAAGGATCAAAGAGACCATCTTCCAACTGGGGGACATGATCCTAAGGATAAATATGTTCCATTGGCACAAGAGTATAGTTGGGAAACTAAATCCAAATTGGGAAGGACCATATATCATGAAGGAAGTCATCCGGCCAGGAACCTACTACCTTGCCGACACAGAAGGACAAAGACTTCCCCGACCTTTCCATTATGAACATCTACGATGGTAATATCAATAAAATCTCTTCTCCTACTATGTTTCTTCTCCATGAGTTCATTATTTTCCAAAGTCCGTTTACATTGTAATGTCTTTGAGTTAAGTAAAACTTGTTGTTCTCTCCAAGTCCCTTTACTACAAAGGCCGAGTCATAGTGCTTATTCTATCTAAAGTCTCTTCCTTATAAGAATTAAGCTACTGAGCTCATTCGTTCCCGATAAAGTCCCTTTCCAATACGGCCTAAGTTTTCAAAACTTGTTATTCTTTCAAAGTCCCTTCACTAGAAGGGCCGAGTTACAATCCTCGCTCTCTCTTAAGTCTCTTCCTTATAAGAGTTGAGCTACCAAGCGGACAGTTAGCGCTCGATTTGGTTTCTAACATCGGCGGCTCTCATGGGAGCTACGCCTCGACTCGACGGGCCTTACAGAAGGCCGCCCTTTTAAGTGTTAAAGTCAATAGATCTCACGAGAGCTTTGTCCCAACTCGATGGGCCTCACAGTAGGTTGCCCTTTTCAGGGCTAAATTCCGCAACTTGTACATGGGCTTTGCCTCAACTTCGGCTTCCCACTTGAGGAAGGCCTCGACTTTAGCTTCCCACATCAGGAAGGCTTGAACTTCGGCTTCCTTCTTTAGGAAGGCCTCGACTTTGGGAAGGCCATGACCTCGACATCCCGTCCATTAGATCACCTTCAACTTAGGACCTAACCAATCGATTCTTATAAGAAACAATTTTGGTTGAGAACCAAGCCCGAAGTCTTACAAGACCTCGAGGGCCGTGGAGGGGGAGGAGGGGAGGGAGGATAAAGAAGTTTCAAGGATGACAAATGAAAGTTAACTATGCTCAAAGTTCATTTTTTTTCATAAGTTAGCGAAATTTCCTGAGTTACAAAGGTTACATACACCATCGAAGTCACTCAAACTACAAAAGTATAAAGGAAAGCAACAGATAAGAAATTGTTCGAGACAGAGGTCCATCTGGAGTCGGCTCCCTTACGTTATCTTACCCACTCTCCGCCAGACCCATACCACCTCCCTTGCAAGAATCTTCTTCCTTAGCTTTTTCTTCTTTCTCTTTGTTTCTTATTTCCATTTAGAGCTTAAGAGCTTCTATATAGTCAATCTCGGCAAGAAATTTGAGGTTAGGTTAGAGCATGGGCCAATGTTTGAAATAAAGAGAAACCATCCATGTGACTTTTAGGAGACCCCTTTGAATTCCTTGCAGGACCTTAAACTTCACCACCACCTTTCTCCCAATCGTTAGAACCTCTCGATCCTTTCAAAGTTGTCTCTGAAAGTCGTTGGACTCGATGTGGTCATTTTTGGCCTTCTTCAACTCCTCATCCCAGTCAGAGCTCCTCTTATATTTCTTTGCGTAATTATTCATTTTTGTAGCAACTTTTCATTGATGATCTCATCTCGCAGAGCTATGATAAGTGTTCATTTGAGCATAATTTTATATCATATTCTTATATGCTTGGCATGTAATTTCGAAGACTTTTTGCCCACCGATACTCAAAATGTATTCATTTTGATAAACAAGGAAAAATACAAGGAGCTCGGAAGAAAGAAAGCATTTCGAGAGAAACCGGGACCTCAGAGTACACATAAGGGCCCATACGGGCATCCATACAGGATGATATACTGGCACCTAAAAGGCATACATGCCATTATACGGCCCATATACTAAATCGTATAGAGGTGGTAGCGGCCATACTGAGAATTTGATATCCGGTATACGAAGACGGTACATCATAAGATTTTAGCGAATCTGCAGATCTAGAACGGGGCAAATTGGTAAATCTCACCCCTAAAACCATGGAGGTATAAAAGCCAACTAATAAGGGTTTAGGGGAGAGGCTAGCAACTTGGGGAGAGAGCTTAATCTTGGGGAAAGCTTGGAGATTCTCATCTTGAAGCTATTGGAGCAAGAAGAGGGGAAATCATTGGAAGAGGATCAAGGAAGCCATAAACGGTGTATGCATTAGTATTATCAATTATGATTTCTTTGTTTATCTTCATCTTTGTTTTTTATTGTTGCCCCCATTTCATGGAGGGGTAATTTTGTAGATGCTTGGATGACTGATGAACCCCTTGGACATATTTTAATTAATATTATTTCTCTATCTTTGATTATTTGGTTGAATTTCATTGAGTCTACTAGATGTTTCAATGTAAGTGAATCCCTCTACGTTGGGAGAGCCCGGAGGGATTTTCCTAGTCCATATGGGGAAGAAGCGAACGCCTCCTCATGTGTAGAGCATCTCCAATAGAGGGGGTTGTGAGTATTCTGGGAACCCGGGTACTATAGCGAGCAAGCCTTTTTGACGTATTATTCCGATAACCCTTCCAAGACTTAGGTTCCCTAGATCATCATCAGTAAGGGCACTAGGATTAGTAATTCGCCTCGAGAGAGGGAGTGAAAGCACCGTAGGAACCCTTGGCAAAGGATCAACCAAGTGTTGAGATAGAGAATAGCATTCATCTTTTAGAAGTCCATGGGGGATTCAATTGTCTGAGCATCCCCTTTTATGATTATTTAATCTTAAGAGCAACTCGATTCCCTTGTTTGTGTTTTCAATTAATTAGTTTAGAATTAGCATAATCAACCACCTTTGGATCGACTAGATAGTAGATGAATAGTGGGTACTAGTACTTCCATCTCCTTGAGGATCAATAACCCTACTTTCAAGTCCACTTTATTACTTGTGACGACCCGTACACTTGCTGTTGTATCACATCAAGTTTTTCGCACAGTTGTCGAGGAGAATTGGATTACTAGGAAAGCTAGGAATTTACTACTTTAGTCATTTTTATTTTTATTTCTTTACTTTCTTTCTTTGTTTTTTTTCATTCCATTGAAATTTTGGATACTAATATTCACTTTCTTGATATCTTGCGAGGTATCGTTTGCATGACCCGCAAGAACTCTAACGGATTGCTTGATGTTGATAGTGAGATTGAGAACCTTGCACCGTAGATTGAGAAAGATTGAAGGAGAACTTTTGGGACCCTCTTTGGAGTCGAAAAATTTCACTCCTACCAAAGTCATTGGTGAAGCAAGGGAAGTGCCAATTATGGCCGAGAGAAGGCAAACATTGGCCGAATATGAGAGATCTCATTACACTGGGGAAGAGTTCAGTGTTCACCCTCCCAATGTCAACATGAACAATTTTGAGATCAAGCCAAGCACAATGAGCATGATTCAGAACACAACTCAATTTGATGGGAGGCCCGATGAAGATCCCCACGCACATTTAGCAAAATTTATCCAGATTTGTAACATGTTCATGATTAATAGAGCTTCTGATGATGCAATTTGGTTGAGACTTTTTCCATTCAATTTGCGAGAAGGTGCATATAGGTGGCTTACTTCATTACTCTTCGGTTCTATCTGTACTTGGGCCAAGATGCTGGACAAATTCTTGGGCCGCTACTTTCCACCAAGCCAGGCCGCAAAGCTAAGGTTGGATATCTCCGCCTTTAAACAAGGCCCTTGAAACATTTTTGAAGCCTATGAGAGATACAAAGATTTGTTCCGTCGTTGTCCACAACATGGTCTAAACCCCTATGCTAAGGTCAGAACATTCTACAATGGGTTGGACAACTCGACTAGACAATGGTTGGATGCCGCCGCCGACGGCTCATTAGGGAACAAATACCCGGAGGATACCGAACAAATTTTTGAAGACATGGACAGTAATGAAGCCCATTGGTCTACAAGATATAAACAAGTAAAAAAGGTTGGGTCCGTCGATGAAGCTATAATTTCTGATCCAATTCTTGGTGAAAAGTTGGATATGTTGACAAGGGAATTTGAGCTATTAACAACCGGTAATAGCTCGAGGTCGGCCACGGTCATGAAGCATCAAATTGTCCCATAGCAAGCACTGAAATGATTCCCATGGAGCAAGTACAATACATGGGGAATGCTCCAAGGCAACCGGATGGTCAATATCGACTATATGCTCCTAAATGGACCCATCAGGCTTTGTCTTATGGAAATCCACAAGTGGGACAATATCCCCCCACCCCCCGGCTTTCAACACCCTCCAAAGCCTCAAGAAAAGAAGTTTAACAAGGAGGAGATAATCGTAAAATATATGCAAAACAACGACACTACATTTCAGAATCTACAAGCCACAGTTCACAACTTGGAGAATCAAATTGGACAAATGGCAAAATCTCTAGCCGAGAGACCCCAAGGTAGTTTGCCGGGCAATACGGAGGAGAACCCTCGGAGAGAGCAATGTAAGGCCATCACTTTGAGAAGTGGAAAGGAGGTGGAACACCCAGTCCCAAAGCCTTAAGTAAACACTCCCATAGAGATTGAGGATTCCGAACCCGTCGTTAGTTCCGAGGAAGTGAAGAAGGGAAAGGAGCAACCCTTGGAGACATCACCCGTACCTCCATACCAACCGCAAGTCCATTACCCGACGAGGTTAAACAAAGACAAATAGGATGCTCAGTTGATGAAGTTCAAGGATATGTTGAAGCAACAACACATCAATATGTCGTTGGTAGAGGTTCTAGCCCAAATGCCTAAATATGCAAAATTTATGAAGGATCTCCTCTCCAAAAAGAAGAAATTGGAAGATGTGGGTGCTGTAACACTCAATGCTCAATGCTCGGCCGTTATCCAACTAGCTATGTCAAAGAAGTTGAAAGATCCCGGTAGCTTTGTGGTCCCTTGTATCCTTGGAGAAGGGGTCACGAAGAAGGCATTGGCGGATTATGGGGAAAGTATTAATATGCTTCCCTATAAATTATACATGAAGCTCGGCCTCGAAGAGCCTAAGCCTACGGGGATGACACTGCAAATGGCCGACCGATCTCTGAGGATAACGAAAGGAATAGCTGAAGATGTGCTTGTTCAGATCAACCAATTTGTCTTCCTAGCCAATTTTGTACTTTTAGATGTTGATGATGAGGTCGACATTCCTATCATTCTTGGGCGACCTTTCCTCGCCATCGCTCAAGCCCTTGAAGATCATGCACAAGGTAAGCTTGCTTTGAGGGTGGGAGACCAAGAGGTCGTATTTCAATTGCCCGATGGAATGCGGCACTCAATGGCCCAAGATGATACCATGTATTGCATTGATGAGGTGGATGCAATCACTTTCGAGTGTATAGAAGATTTTCTCATGGTGGATCCACTATACCCCTATTTGGGGGAACAAGAGGGACACTCGGAGGAAGACCAAAGGAATTCCATTCAATCAAGGATAGAAACGGTGAAAGTCAAGAAAACGAATCAAAAATTCATTCCACCTACAATATGCTGGAAGAAGGTGCAAGGAAAGGGGGTAAGCATAAAACCATAGGCTCATAATACTTTCAAAGGAAGCCCAGGTATGGAGAATAACAATTGATCAATTTATGCCAACTTGGGAATGTTTTTATTCGGACAATGCTTTAAGGGAGGAGCCAATGAAAGCTTCAAGGTATTTCAACCCCCATTGAGGTGAGGCGAAGGTACGTCAAGCTAGTGACGTTAAACAAACACTTCTTGGGAGGCAACGCAAGTCCTATAAATTTTCTTTAGTTATAATTTCTTTTGATTAGTTAGATTGTATGTGTTTGGAATAAATGAATGAGATGTTTCATATCCGTTTTCGTAGTGTACCAGCTTGCTGGTTGTCGATTCATTCATTGCCCTAAATTCATAATTGTTATTAGGTAGCACGAGGAGGATTCGAATGGTGTCCTGGATTGGCTGAATAAGCCAAACCAGTGCTCATCTACAGGTGTCATACTGACTGTCATACGGCCGTATGATGACCCATCCGATTAGCCCTCTTGCACGAGAGTCCTTCTTTCCCCATTTCTTTTTCAAACCCTAACCGACCCCACTCTCCTCCATGTCGACTCGAGTCCTCTCCTTGTCAACGCAAACTATACTCTTGATTTGGGCACTCATTCTCTCTAGGTATGATCTTTAATGCCTTGATTTGTCGATTTGATCCATCACCACCATATTTAGACCCCTAGGGATTGCATGAATGTATTTTGAATGGATTTGAGGTTATTATATGCCTTTTTGTGTCAAATTTTATGGGAATGCATTGATTTAAGGCATGTTTAGAGTTTAGGAAGAGAAATGGGGGTGAATGGCATGTAAATGAGGGTATATACGCCGTTAGGGGTCAAGATCAGCCATGCGTTGAGGCGTATCACGGGTCGTATATAGCAGCCCGTATGGCCCTCAGGTGTACCCATATGGGCTGATATGCAGCCCGTATGGAACCCCATATGACTCCAAGGTGGGGTCATACGGGCCGTATATCGCCCTCATGAATGCCTGTATAGGGCCCATCAAGGGCCATAGTGCGCAAATTTTTGTTTTACTAATCTCTTCAATACTCCCATTCGCACTAACACCCCTTTCGATTGTTTTGTAGATATGCCGAGAAAAGTAATAGCGTCCAAGAAACGGAGGACCGGGCAAGGCTCTTGCACCATACCACAATTCGAAGAAGAGCGCTCCAAAGGCTAGCCGCCAAGCCCTTTGGGCGAACGTGGTACATTGATTGGAGAGTAGCCACTGAACTGGGGATCAAGGACCAAGTACAAAGCATACTCATGGTTTGTGGATGGGAAAAGGTATTCTCCATCAATCACGAGACCTTCCGTGGGGCGACTCTCGACGTCCTGAGCACATTTGAGGTCAATCGGAGTACCGTCTAGGAGCGCTCCCTCACGGCGATATCCTTTCTGCTTTTTGGGGCGAAGAAAACCATGAGCTACATATACTTCTCGATGTTCATGGGATTCTATGATATGGAGTCCCTCTACACTCGACACGAGCTCCTCACTTCCCTCCTCGAGCACATAATTACACCCACGCGCTAATGGCTCCAGCTTGAGGAACGCTATGGAAACCAAAATGCGTCCCTCATGATTGATCTGGTCCACTGCTTAATCCACACAGTAGTCAACCGCTACATCCTAGGGCGAGATTACAGCACCGGGAAGGTCACCGTCCACGACCTCTTTATTCTCTACAGCATCTTCGAGCGGGTACCTATCCATTTAGATTACGTACTCGCTGATTATTTGGTGCACCAGGGGACCCATACCCGGTTGAAGACCATTACTGCGGGGCCTACATTACCTGCCTCATCATTGGTATGGGCCTCGAGGAGAAGACAGAGGGCATGGAGAGACTCCAGCTCATGACCGCCCTGGGAATGAGCACCTTATACCAGATGGGGCTCGTCAAGCACTCCGGTAGCCGTTATACATTGGTCGGTCAGAGCGCTGAGAACTCTGAAATTGACCAGGAGTCTGATTCAGAGGACTTCGACATCCCATCTCCCGTAGGCGAGCTTCCATCCTCAGCGAGTAGGAGACGACTCGAGTGGCTGGAGGAGCAGATCTCGGACATTCGTGCCACCCATGATACGATTCTCACGGAGCAGCTCCGCTTAGGTGACCAATTCACAGAGTTGTCTATCTTTATCTGCGGGCATCCAACATTGCACCTCCTATAGCATAGGGACCCCCTAGAGTAGCACCCGCGGCACCAGTAGATGACCCAACAGTTTGAGACTTAGATATTTCCCTTTCATTGTGTTGATGAAACTTTATTTTCTTGTGCACTTTTTATATTTCTTGCTTGTTGGACCTATGATTTTATGTTTCTGCACCGTGTATGGCTAGCACGGGCATTGCCTTGCTACACTTATCCTTTTGTTTATTTTCTATAGACTCCTCTGCTTTCCTATTCTTTTTTATGGAGTTATGATGATCTTTCCCTTAGTTTGCAGAAGTGGAACTTGTATCAACATCCCATGATAGTTTCCAAGCACCAACTTCATGGAAACCGATTGGCATACCAAATTAACCGAGGAAGTTTTGGTTCACCTTTTTCCGTGCATATTTAATTTTTGGAATTATTGCGTACAATATGACCTAGTGGACAAGTAGGGAGAGAATAAAATAGTTGTACATAATAGTCAGGAAGAAATAAAGATAGTGTTCCGCTGTTTAGTTTGATAAATTAGTTTGGTGTTCCGGCTCCCTATAAGAGTGTCCCTCAATTCGAAAAATCATTACTTAGCATGAACACAACCATGCAGAGTTGTAACCATCTTAGTAGCTAAGTGCCCCGGTGCCTAATCAGCATGAGCACTCTGCGAAGACGAGGAACTACACTCTACTTTGGTCTTTAATACAGGAAAGTCGGATCCATTAGGGATGCCCTACAAAAAAAAAGTGTCTTCTTATTTGTCCACCACTTATCTAATCTAAGGGGATCTCACTTATCATAGGGCCTAAAAAACTCTCTAGAGCCCATTGAAGAGGTGTTTGTCTTGCAAAGTTTTTTTTAAGAACATGGCATGTGGAGTGAATAAGTTTTGTCTAGAACAATAATGATATCTTGCATGAGATATATTTAGGCCATGGCGTGGAAATGTGAGAACAAAACACATGGGTGTTGAACTTAAAAAAGAGTTGAGAAATATATTTCATGGCCAAGAGGATGAACACTTATATTTTTAGTTCTATTAATTTATTTTCTTTGCTTGGGGACAAGCTAACCTTTAAGTGTGGAGATATTTGATAAGTGTGCATTTGAGCATAGTTTTATATCATATTCTTATATGCTTGGCATGTAATTTCGATGTCTTTTTGCTCACCGATACTTAAAATGTATTCATTTCGATAAACATGCAAAAATACAAGGACCTCGGAAGAAAAAAAACATTTTGAGAGAAACTGGGACCTCAGAGCACCTAGAAGGGCACATACGGGCATCAATACGGGCTGATATACGGCCGTATACTGGCACCTGAAAGGCATACGGACCATCATACGACCCCTATACTAGACCGTATGGAGGTGGCTGGCAGCCATACGGGCTGATATACGCCCGTATACGGGCCGATACATCATAAGATTTTAGCAAATCTACAGACCTAGAAAGGGGCAAATTTGTAAATCTCACCCCTAAAACCCTAGAGGTATAAAAGCCGAGTAATGAGGGTTTAGGGGAGAGGCTAGCAACTTTGGGAGAGAGCTTAGTCTTGGGGAAAGCTTGGAGATTCTCATCTTGAAGCTATTTGAGCAAGAAGAGGGGAAATCATTGGAAGAGGATCAAGGAAGCCATCAACGGTGTATGCATTAGTATTATCTCTTATGATTTCTTTGTTTGTCTTCATCTGTGTTTTGGATTGTTGCCCCCCTTTCATAAAGGGCTACTTTTGTAGATGCTTGGATGATTGATGAACCCTTGGACACGTTTTAATTAATGTTATTTCTCTATCTTTGATTGTTTGGTTGAATTTCATCGAGTCTATTGGATGTTTCAATGTAAGTGAATCCCTCTACATTGCGAGAGCCTGGAGGGATTTTCCTAGTCCATAGGGTGGAAGAAGCGAACGCCTTCCCACATGTAGACCATCTCCAATAGAGGGGGTTGTGAGTATACCGGAAACCCGGGTACTAAGGAGAGCGAGCCCTTTAGACGTATTATTCCCATAACCCTTCCAAGACTTAGGTTCCCTAGATCATCATCGGTAAGGGCACTAGGATTAGTAATTCACCTCAAGAGAGGGAGTGAAATCACCATAGGAACCCTTGGCCAAGGATCAACCAAGTGTCGAGATAGAGACTAGCATTCATCTTTTAAAAGTCCAAGGGGGATTCAATTGTCAGGCATCTCCCTTTTATGATTGTTTAACCTTAAGAGCAACTCGATTCCCTTGTTTGTGTTTTCAATTATTAGTTTAGAATTAGCATAATTAACCACATTTGGATCGACTAGATAGTAGATGAATAGTGGGTACTAGAACTTCCATCTCTTTGAGGATCGATAACCCAACTTTCAAGTCCACTTTATTACTTGTGACGACCTGTACACTTGCGGTTGTATCGAATCAAGCTACCTCATCATCGTGATCTTTAGGTGGTCGTGAGTTGCCTTTAGTTCTTTATTGGACTTCAACTTCTCGTCCAAGATAAGAGCTACCATTGCACGTAGCTTGTTGATAAGCTTCTATGAGGATTCTAGCGTAATCGAGGTCTTCTTCCACTCTCGTCGATTATGGTCTTTGTCTATGCCAGAAGTGGTTAGAGACACTTGGAGATCGCGCACCTCATTCTTCAGGCTAGCAAACTCGACCTCGTGTTTCTCTAATACCTTACCGACAGGGTTCCCCTCAACCACCTACTTGAGAAGACGCCGGGCGGTTGGTCCATAAAGAAACTGACTTGCGATAAGATGTGACAGAGGAGATTATAATGAAGTTCATAAATAAAGAGCTGCGAAATGAAGAGTAGTATGTTATAACGTTAAGGCAACTGAAGCGAGCTGATTGGTTATTTCATGTTTCGCAAAACATAGAATTTTTCCCTCAAAGGTCGGAGAGCACATGGGCTTGAAGGTTTCGAAAGCATACAAAGCATCAATTGAGATCTTCGTGACAAATCTCTGTGGCTCTTAAGGGGTTGCGACTCCCGTTTCTGTCAGAGGAATCCGCTCGCCACCTTGGGAACTCCGAGTCCTGTCCGCTATGTCCTGAGAATTCAGAAACTCAGCTCGCCCCATTAGGCAATCACTTCCACCAGCTTGCTGTCAAAACCTCCTTCTGGAGGCAACTCGGGATTGCGAACATCAAGACTGACAGTGTCTTTTGAGAAAAGCTTATTAAAACCATGTCATTGTCCCCTTCAACTGTAGTAGTAGCTATGACTCTAGAATGTAGGGGATGGGGTACTATGTCGGCTTCTGGCTCCTCCACTTCAGAGGGCGAGTCAGCCCTTGGAGGCGCGAGGAAGCTTCCCGGGTCCTTATCCTTGAGTGATTGGACTCTGAGGCCCTTTTTTTTTCGAAACCCCCTTCTCCTTCCACTTCTTAGTCTTCTTTAGAGAACTCGAAGGACCGGACTCAACTTGATAACGGAGTAAGCCCATCAGTTCGCTGATGTTCATTCCGGGGGCTAAAGGCACAAGGCTACATTTGCATACAGTCAGACTTGACGCTGAAAGATAAGACCCTAAACTTCCTACCCATTCCTAAGAGGAGGCATAATGCTGAAGGTTCGTGATGAATCTGTTAAGGGAAATCTTAGGAAAACCTTAGAGAACTTACAAATGTTCTTTCTCATCGGCTGACTCCTTAATGGCGAGCATGGTTTTCAATAGTGCGCATGATGTTGGAATTCTCCAAGGTTGGTAGTAGGAAATGAAAAAGAACTTGTCCTTCCAATCATCAATGGCGGACCAACGGAGACCAAAGAAAGAATTGCCATCCCTGGCGGCAAAGTAATACCAACCCAAAGATGGGTGAAACCTTACCAAAAAAAGGAAGATATTTTAAAAGGAAGTCGGCTTCCATCCAAAATGTTGAATAATCCTAAGGAAGTCATATAGTACGCATCACTAGTTGGGAGTCAACTAGGTTTTAAATAGTTTGTGGTGTTCGAAGATTTACTGGAAGATTGACGGTAAGGGAAACCGGAGAGCGGTGACTACAGCATCAAATTAAACCGCTATCTCGCCATCAAGAGGGTTGTTCTATCTCTTGATGGGACAAGAAACTCTACAAGTAAAGGGGGAGATATAATTTGAAAATGACTGAGGAATCGTTGTAGCGTGTCTGAATAGAAGGAGCTATTAATAGAACCTATCGTGGCCTTGTCCGGCACTGATGCGTTCTAACCGCAAGTGTACGGGTCGGATCAAGTAGTAAAGTGGACTATTGAAAAGTTGGGTATTGAATCCTCAGGGAGAAAGAAAATACTAGTACTAATTAATTGTCTATTATCTAGTCAATCAATTCGGGTTGATGATACTAAATCTAATTCTAAAGCTAATGAAGCATATTAACAAGTACAATTGATCTTGAAGATGTCAATCGATGAAGGGGGATACTTGGGTGATTGAATCTCCATTGGATTTCCTTAGATGTGGATAATGCTCTCTATGTTGAATCTTGGTGAATCATTGGCCAAGGGTTCTTAATACGATTTCATCCCCTCGCTCGAGGGTGATTACTCAACCTAGTACCCTCACTAGTTAAGTTCTAGGGAACCTATCTCTTGGAAGGACTAAGGGAATAAGACATCTAAAGGAGTTGCTCGCCTTAGTACCCGGGCTCCCAGTGTACTCCTAGCCCTCTCTATTGAAGTTTGTCTACACGCGGGGAATACGCTCGCTTCTTCCACCACATGGACTAGAGAAACCTCTCCGGGCTCTCGCAAAGTAGAGAGGTTAATACTTTCACCATACAATACATTCAATAGACCATAATGCATTCAACCAAGCAATCAACATAGAAGAGACAATATGAAATAACCATAATCCAAAGGTTCATCAATACCCAAGTATCAAAAGTTTAGCTCTCCATCAATGGAGAGTTACAATCAATGTCAAAGGAGAAATCAAACACAAGATTCATGAAACAAACCCTTGATGATGACCGTTTGTGGATTTCCTCTTTCTCTCTAGCCCCTTCTTCTTCTCTTTAGCCCTCTTGAGCCTTCTCTTCTTCAATCTCCTCCAAGATGCCCCAAAACCCTCTTTTACATCTCTATTTATACCCCCCCTCTAGGGTTTTCGGTGTATTTCCCGACTTTACCCTCGATTCGGCCGAAATCGCAGCTGCAGTTTTACGATATACGACCCAGTATGTGTTTCATACGACCCCGTACATACCTTATAAGGACACCTATACGGACTATCGTACGGGGTCGTATATCTCTCAGGTCCTCGTGTATGGGGTCTTGTCAGTCCGTTCGTGAGTCCGTATGAATCCCCAGGTCTATACGGGTCCGTATGTGACTCCGTATGGACTTTCTTCCAGCTCCGTTTCGCTTACTTTGGCCCGCATTCTCTCGAAAACGCTTCCTTTCTCTCGAGATGGCTGTTTTCTGCCATGTTTACAAAAACAAAGCCTTTTTAAGCACCGGCGGGCCAACATTCCTCCAAAACATAAGATAATATGCATGAATTTCATATATAAATGATGCTCATTTGAACACTTATCACATATCTCCACACTTAAAGGTTTGCTTGTCCCCAAGCAAAGAAAAGAAATCAACAAAAGAAGATAAGTGTTCAACCTTGGGCTATAAAATTATATATGAATTCTATTCCAAGTTCACCATCACAATATGTTCTCTGTTTCCACACCAAGGCTTAGATTGATCCCGTGATATTTCGATATAGCTCTAGACAAAGCTTATTCACTCCACATGCCATGTTCTAAAGTCTTAACAAGACAAGCATGCTCTCAATGGACTCTAGAAAGTCCTTGAGGCCCTAAGATCAAAAGAATTATCCCCCTATTAGATGAATGGTGGACAAGTTTGCAAGAAACTAGGATTTTTTTTTTTTTTTTCGGGTAGGGCATCCCTATTGGATCCGACTTTCCCGTACTAAAGATCAAGGTAGAGTGTAGATCATCCCTTTTGCAGAGGATCCATGCTTATCAGGCACCAGAACCTTTAGCTACTTGGGTGGTTACAACTCTACCCATGGGTGTTCATGATAAGTAGTGACTTTTCGAATTGAGGAACACTCTGATTAGGAGCCGGGACCCCAACCTACTTTGTCTCGACAAGCAGCGGAACATTGTCTTTATTAATTGACAACTATTGTGTAAAACTATTTTATTTTCACTGTACTTGTCCACTATGTATATTATGAGGGGTTAATAAATTTGAACTAATGCCACGAAATTTCTTGGAGCCATTGAAAACAATACTTAACTATTAAAGTCGAAAGAACATGACAATGGGTTATCTATTGTCTTTCACAGTCATAATTGTCACAAGGATGGTCTCTACATGCCCATGGTGTTTTAACGGGAAAATTTCAAAATTTAGCATATGATGGTGTGCTTAGAGAAGAGATTCATGTCACATTTATCTATCGCCCAGGTTGTCATGCATATCCGGCATAATTATCACAAAAATATCGACAATAAATGATCATGATGGCTACCTATCTCCACACTTAAAAGTTTGCAATAACCCTAAAAGGAGCTAGGTAGCCACCCACCCACACCCTAGAAGTTTGCATTGTCCTCAATGCACGAAAATTAAATTCAGCGCAAGGAATTAGTGGGAAAAAGATGAGCGAGACTCCCCTAAATAGCTGCCGAGTGTTGTTTGTGGGGGCAGAGGACTGCTTGATTATCGAGGGTCGTGGATCTCATGTTGACTCTGCGAACATAGAGAGAAGAATCAAACCCAATAGCATGCAAAACAGGAAAATCCACATAATGAAAGTAATACATAGGGTAGCGAGGTGATGCCCTTGCTTTCGATGTCATGATGCGCTAAGGTAAATAACAACAAGTGCAAGTAATAAAGTTCCGAGATGAAGATAAATGAAATAGAAAAATGCTTAGCGTCCGGGTGTGCGTCGGCTTCGTCATCCGGGTGCCGGAGGTGGAGGAGGTGCAAATCGCGGCGTGTCCGTGAGGATAAAGAGAGAGCGAGAGCTCGAAAACCGCCTCCCGAGCCGCCGCTCCGCTAAAAATCGTGGTCTGGATAGCTCTCATCTCGGTCATCTGCTCCTCTAAACTCATGTAACGGCTCACGGCGTAGAAGGTCCACTGCAGTCAGGGGTAGGCTACTTGGCCGAGGGTCGGCCGCGTCACGAGATCATGAGTCGGATCCCTCCTCCTCAGAACTATCACGAAGCCCGCCAACCAAAGTGTAGCGTCCGCCGGCTCGCCGCAGCAGTCCAATCTGTGCGAGGAGCGTCATGTCCAGTGGGGATACTAACTGCAGGTGCTGCTCCCCCTCCAACTCAGCCTCGAGACCCATGCCCATGATGAGCCAGGTGATGTAGGGGCTGCGTGGATATCGGTGAGTGGGTGTTACGCCCCTTGATGCGCCAAATAATCTGCGAGCACGTACCCCAAGTGGATCGGAACTCGCTCAATGAGGCTGTAGAGAAATAGGCGGTCAGTGACTATGACGACCCCGCAGTTATCACTACGGGCTGCGATGGTACGGCTGATGAGGGCATGTAGGTAGCGGTGCACCTGGTCCGTCATGAAAGACGCCTTGTGATTGTCATGGCGCCCGCCTAGCCGAATCCAGAAACTCGCTGAGGAGATGGTGCGCTCGGGGAAGGCCGTGAGCAGCTCGGCGTACTCTCGTATGAAGGTGTAGTCACGGTCATAGAGCCCCATGTACAGCTCGAACTGGGTGTAGCTCATCGCCCTCCTGGCCCAAAAAGTCGAAAGGTAATGGCGGTGCGGTTACGCTTCCCCACCGCACTCTGTCCGCCTCAAAAGAACTTCGGTACCTCTAATGCTCGAGGCGGCGGAACACTTCATCGTTAAGAGAGAAAATCCTGTCCCAGCCGCCAAAGGCAGTCATCTCTCGGACTTCGGTCGGCGATGTTGAAATTTGGATGAGGGTATCCCAATCGATAACGCGGGTCCGACCGAAGCGGCGAGGGGAGAGGCGGACATGTCGAAGGCTGTGGACCTCGTCTGTGAAGTGTCTCGGTGGATGACGACCCGGCCCCGTCCGGGCGGCCGTCGATCTTTGTAATCTTCCTCGGCATACACGGAACTAAACAAGGAACTTGATTACCCGATGAAGCAAAAAATTTATGCCAAAATTTTCAAATAAAAGCCCTAAATTGCCCCTATATCGGGGTTCCATACGGATCGATCAGAGTCCAGATACGGGATGACCCTATCACGAAGTCCGTATGGTAATTCCGTAGATGGGAGTCCAGATGGACTCGGCCGCTGAGCTTACCCGCGGTGGCCGCATTTATTCTTCATTATCTCGCATCCAAACACTTCTAAAACATTCAACATTCATCCAATACAAGTTTTATCACACAATGGCACAAGAATATCACACATTCATGTCATCCAAATGAAAAGTCAATTTCAAACAACCCTAGGTTTCTAAATCATGTCGCCAAAGCATATAATATAGATTATGGGCGCTTAGCACATACCTAGGGATGATCAAGCCCTCAATTTGAGGAAGAATAGACGCCGCGTCGCAAAGAGAAGGTGTGGGGTCGCTAGGGCACGAGAGGGAGAAAGTAAGGAAGAGAGGGGGTGAAAGGGGGCTTTTTAAAGCACCCCTCACTCGTGCCTCTTTACGACCCTATACGGACTCCTATACGGTGTCCATACGGGGTCGTATATAACCCTGTCTAGGCATACGGACCGCTCTCAGTCCGTATGAGACCCCGTATACGCCTGGGCAGAGGCTTATACAGCCCTCCCAGGGTTCATTCACACTGTTCTCTTGGCGCGGCCTGATAATAAGCAAGATATTACCTCTAGTTGAGACATCCAGCATAAAAATGGAGAGAATTGGACAAAAACACTTCTTCAACTTATTTCAAGCATCACTAGCTAATCAAAAGAAACAAAAATTGCCGAAAACCAAGAAAGAAAGTTCTAAAACTTGGGTTGCCTCCCAAGAAGCGCTTGTTTAACGTCACTAGCTTGACGTACCTCCAATTTACCTTATGGGGGCTCAAATACCTTGAAGCTCCCCTCCGCCTTTCCCTTGAAGCATGACCCGAACAAACACTCTCCCAAACGCGCATAAATAGAAGAATCTTTCACTTTCATACCTGAGTACTCGGTGGGGAAAGTGGAGGAGAAAGATGTGGCAGTTACCCCGTGTTGTTGCACTCTCTTCCACCACTTCTTCACGGTCGGAATAGGCCTCCTTCTCTTCTTGGTCTTCTCAGCTTTGGCCCGGTTTCCATTCCTTGGCATAGCTGAATTCCCCCGGACCTCTTCTGAGATGTCTTCCCCTTCATTCAACTCATCGTGCAGCTGGTCTATCATTAGGAGATCCTCCATACAAGCGGAGGTAAGCAGATCGATGTCGTCCACACTGTAGGATGTATCGTCTTGGGCCACGGTGTGCCTCATTGCCTCGGGTATTTGGAAGGTCACCTCTTGATCCCCCACTCTCAATGCTAGCTTCCCTTGGGCATGATCTTCAAGTGCTTGGGCGGTAGCAAGGAATGGGCGCCCAAGGATGATGGGCACATCCACATTATCATCGACATCAAAAAGAACAAAACCGGCCGGGAACACAAACTCATTAATCTTGATGAGGACATCTTCGGCCAAGCCCTTGGGCCTCTTCACAGACCGGTCTACCAGTTGAATTGTCATCCCTGTGGGCTTTGGATCATCAAGCCCCAGTTTCATGTATATGCTATAGGGCATCACATTAATACTTGCTCCTGAATCAGCCAATGCTTTCTTGGTAATCCCCTCTCCAAGAGTACATGGGACAACAAAGCTACCTGGGTCCTTGAGTTTCTTGGGCAAATCGTGTTGCAAAACCGCCGAGCATTGAGCATTGAGAGTGACGGCACCCACTTCTTCCAACTTCTTCCTATTAGATAGGAGGTCCTTCATAAATTTTCCATATTTCGGTATTTGTGCTAGGACATCCACCTAGGGCAAATTAATTTGTAGTTGCTTCATCATACTTATGAACTTTGCAAATTGGGCATCCTCCTTATCTTTTCTCAATCTTTCTGGATAAGGGACCTTTGGATGATACGGAGGAATAAGTGTGGCTTTTTCTTTGCTCCCTTCCTCTTCCTTGGAAGTGGGCGCGGGTACCGGTGCATCCTTTCCACTTGAATTCTTCCTTTGTTGCTCTCCAATCGGGGGTTCGATCTCCTTACCACTCCTCAAAGTGATTGCCTTACATTGTTCTCGCGGGTTTGTCTCCGTGTTGCTAGGCAAGCTTCCATGCGGCCTCTCCGAAAGTGTCTTGGCCATTTGGCCCATTTGATTTTCCAAGTTCTCAGACAAGAACTGGTAGACTTCGAATGGTTGCTTGATTATCTTGCACAATCTTCAACACCATTTCATCTAAGCTTGATTTTCTCTCTTGTGGCTTCGGAGGATGTTGGACGCCCGGCGGATATTGCCCTCCACTAGGGTTCCTATATGCCAACCCGGGGTGGTTCCACTTAGGTGCATAAGCTCTATATTGCCCCCCCGATTGCCCTTAGTTGTTGTTCAAGTATTGCACTTGCTCCATGGTGAGATTTTCCATGCTCATAATTGGGCAACTTGTTGTGTTATGCCCTCCACCACAAGTATTGCAAGATGATACCGGAGACGAACTTGAGGGGCTACCGTGGTCAATGCCTCCATTTTCCTCGCCCAAGGTGTCCAACTTCTCATGAGAGCTACATCAATTGCATTGGGTTCATTCATGGAGCCCACCAATATGACTAGCTTCCCCCGAGTAGACCAATGGGCTTCATTGCTAGCCATATCTTCAAAAATTTTCTCGGCGTCATCGGGATATTTATTTCCAAGAGAGCCCCCTGCATCAACCAAATGTCGGGTTGCATCATCCAATCCATGGTAGAAGGTTCGGACCTTAGCACAATCGTCCAACCCATGTTGAGGGCAACGCCGGAGTAAGTCCTTGTATCTCTCATAAGCTTCATAGAACGATTCACTGGGTCCTTTCTTGAAAGAAGAAATATCCAATCGAAGCTTTGCGGCTTTACTAGGTGGGAAGTACCTCCCAAGGAACTTGTCGAGCATTTCGGCCCATGTGCGAATGGATCCCGATGAAAGTGAAGTTAACCACATATAGGCTCCTTCTCTCAAGCTAAAGGGAAACAATCTCAATCTAATGGCGTCATCAGATGCCCCATTGATCTTGAACATGTTGCAAATCTGGACAAACATGGCGATATGAGCGTGAGGGTCTTCATCTGGCCTTTCATCAAATTGGGTTGTATTCTGGATCATAGTCATGGTGCTAGGCTTGATCTCGAAGGTATTCATGTTCACATTAGGGGGGTGCACGCTGAATTCTTCCCCCGTATAGTGAGACCTCTCATATTCGGATAGTGTAAGCCGCCTCCCGGCCATGATCGGAATTTCTCTAACCTCCAAACTACCTTCGGAGGGTATGAAGTTCTCCGACCCCGAAGAGGGTCCGGGATTTAATTCCTCCACTCTTCTCAACCTTCTATGGAATGTTCGATCAATTTCACTGTCGGCTTTGACAAGACCCTTAGGGTTCTTTCGGGTCATACATCAACACCTCGCAATGAAGAATTGAGGAAAATTAGCAATCACGAGAGAATTAAACTGAAATAACAACTAAGATGCTAAAAGACACTGTGCGACCAAACAATTATTAAAACAAAGTACAAACTGAAAGTAAACGACTAGATTAATAAACTCCTAGTTTTCCTAGTAGTCCTAAATCTCCCCGGCAACGGCGCCAAAAACTTGATGCGTTCTAACCGCAAGTGTACGGGTCGGATCAAGTAGTAAAGTGGACTATTGAAAAGTCGGGTATCGAATCCTCAGGGAGAAAGAAAATACTAGTACTAATTAATTGTCTATTATCTAGTCAATCAATTCGGGTTGATGATACTAAATCTAATTCTAAAGCTAATGAAGCAAATTAACAAGTGCAATTGATCTTGAAGATGTCAATCGATGAAGGGGGATACTTGGGTGATTGAATCCCCTTTGGATTTCCTTAGATGTGGATAATGCTCTCTATGTTGAATCTTGGTGAATCATTGGCCAAGGGTTCCTAATACGATTTCAACCCCACACTCGATGGTGATTACTCAACCTAGTACCCTCACTAGTTAAGTTCTAGGGAACCTATCTCTTGGAAGGACTAAGGGAATAAGACATCTAAAGGAGTTGCTCGCCTTAGTACCCGGGCTCCCGGTGTACTCCTAGCCCTCTCTATTGAAGTTTGTCTACACGCGGGGAGTGCGCTCGCTTCTTCCCCCACATGGACTAGAGAAACCTCTCCGAGCTCTCGCAATGTAGAGAGGTTAATACTTTCACTATACAATACATTCAATAGACCATAATGCATTCTACCAAGCAATCAACATAGAAGAGACAATATGAAATAACCATAATCCAAAGGTTCATCAACACCCAAGTATCAAAAGTTTAGCTCTCCATCAATGGAGAGTTACAATCAATGTCAAAGGAGAAATCAAACACAAGATTCATGAAACAAACCCTTGATGATGACCGTTTGTGGATTTCCTCTTTCTCTCTAGCCCCTTCTTCTTCTCTTTAGCCCTCTTGAGCCTTCTCTTCTTCAATCTCCTCCAAGATGCCCCAAAACCCTCTTTTTACATCTCTATTTATACCCCCTCTAGGGTTTTGGGTGTATTTCCCGACTTTACCCTCGATTCGGGCGAAATCGCGGTCAGCTTTTAATGATATACGCACCCAAGATATGTGTTTCATAATGACCCTCGCATATACCTTATACGGACACCTATCTACGGACTATTATGCGGGTCGTATATCTCTCAGTCCTCGTGTAACGGGTCTTGTCAAATCCGCTCGCGGAGTCCAGTGATGAATCCCCAGGTCCATACAGGTCCGTATGTGACTCCGTATGGACTTTCTTCCAGCTCCGTTTCGCTTACTTTGGCCCGCATTCTCTCGAAAACGCTTCCTTTCTCTCGAGATGGCTGTTTTCTGCCCTGTTTACAAAAACAAAGCCTTTTTAAGCACCGGCGGGCCAACATTCCTCCAAAACATAAGATAATATGCATGAATTTCATATATAAATGATGCTCATTTGAACACTTATCAGGCACCACGGGAGGAGGACCGGCTTCGGACTCCTCCCACTTAGAGGCTAAAGAAGGGTGGGCTATTACCTAAAGTAAGGAAGACAAAGGACTAAGAAGTAAGGAGAAGGGGAAAACCCTAACGCAAGGCTACACATAAAGCCCTCGTAGCTCATCCAAACGGCCAAGATTCACCACAAGGATTTGCTACAATGACCAAAATTGACCACCAAAAAAGACAACATGGAGGGAATGAAACGCACCTCTTCATGGTTCCTCCCATCATTACCTCAACTCCAACAAAATACTTTGAAAAGCGGAAAGGGTTGTCTGCCCATAAATGCTACACAACGCTTGGAGCGGATCTGCGCTTCATTCCACATCGCCTATAGCATTTTGTCATTTTTTGCTAACCTTTTATGTTTCCCATAATACTGTGGTTGCGCTATGTATTTCCGAAATCATCTGCCGTCAGCATGAGTTTCGGTTTGGCCATCTCGGTGCACTCCCGAGAAGACACCAAGATTCATATTCTCGAGATCCTTTCATCTACTTAGGCCTCGGACACCCTAGTAAGAGACATCCACCCTACCAGACCTGGCCTGAGATCATGAAGACCTCGGGAACCCTGTGAACCCTCGTGTGGGGGGGGAAGGAGGCTAGTGAAATACCACGAATCTCGGCATCCATGCACATCCCATAAAAGTGACACAGATCCCACAGGAGCAGCCATACTGCTTGAGTTAGGGTAGGGTCGCCATCACATTTGAGACAAAAGGGTTGTTAGCACACCCTCTCTCATGATGACCGACAAGACAACAAAAGGTAATGGGACGGAGCCCGGGTAAGCTCGTATGGGAAAGGGTAAGCTCACTTAAGACTAAGAACTCTCTCCACTCTCCCTCTACTAATCTTCCCCAGCGATCTCCCTGCTAAGTTGATCATTGGAGCGAGATTTGGCATCCAGGCCCTCCCCTCTCTCATAGTCGTTCTTGTGTCCCATTTTTAGGTGGATTCCATGGAGAATACATCTTCGACACATTCTTCAACTGAAGGAGACATCATCAATTGGCCTTGATCGAGGTTAACTCTAGAGTTAACCGATTTTCTAGTTAACATTTTAAAATATTTAAAGTAAAACAAAATAATTAGATTCTCAATAAAATAAAATCTAAAATATATCATAAACTAAAACAGAGTACATAATATACCATTGGAGCAGTTAAATTTTATTTAAGAATATCAGAAAGTATTAATTAAAAAAGATTTGATATATAAACTGTGAAAATGGTCCCTTAATATATATTATAACAAAATATTTTATATTTAACTCCGATTAAAATATCAAAGTTTAGTGTAAAGATAATAAGTAAAATAAAAATAAAATAATTAATTATAGGATATTATTAAAAATGAAAGGGGTTATAAGTGATTTACCTATTTTTGAAGGGGTGATAATTAAAAAACCCTTCTTATAATTAGGTATAGGAAGAGAGGGCAGCAAAGAAGAGCAAGCGGCGCGATCATCCCTAATTTCGCAAGAAGAAGGTCGGGCGGCGTGTTTATGAATCCACCTTGGCTGAGAAGGCAAAATCAAACTCAGGATAAAGAGTGTTTACATACTTTCCAATCTAAGGTATTCAATCTACTACTTTTAATACAATATTTTGTTGTTCATGTAGTTGCACATCATGAAATAGAAAGAAATAAATCAAGAATCTATGAAGATTGATAAAAGCAACATGAACTCTATATATTTTGCCAAGTAAAGACATTATATTTACTGCTATTTATTCATTATTGAAAAATGTACTCCGCCGTTATAGATGGACAATAGCGACTTGAACCCCATTCCATCTATTCTTTTCTAATCTTAAGAAAGTTGCAACACATCATCTATTTTCTTTTCCTACAAATATCACAAGTAGGAATTTGAATAAAAGATCACAAGTATTTAAGCGATTGGAACTACCACTATGCAAGAAGTAGCTTAAAGTGTATTCCACTGTATACAAATTGAAAAGTTAAGAAACCCCACAAATCCAAGACAAAGAATAAACTAAAAGTTGCTAATGGATATCTTGTATAATTTGGGTCTGTTTATAGTATGCAAACCTTATTACAAGAATAAATTTTTATACAATCATTAATCAACATGTGTAGATGCACAAACACAGGGCCTAAGGGCAAGACAACATATTTACAAACTCAGTAAGCTGAGTGAATACAATGAACCATGGCTTATGAATTCAAGATCCAAAACCAAATCCATTATGTAAACTGGGTAGCATATGGCCAAATTCCATTCTTTGATATAAGAAGAAGTTAATACCTAATGAATGTAACAAAATAGTATACCATGATTAGGTGATGAATGAAGCAAATTCCAAATCTTGATACGAGTTTACAATAATTACAAGCAAAAAATTTACGACTTTTATTGATTCCCTGATTTCAACATAGAACAAAAACAATTTCACAACCCATATAATTTTTTTTTTCTTTGCTAACACAAGCACATCACATCTATTGAACAAAAAAAAAAGGAATAAAAATGGATTTGAAAATCAAGTCTAATATTGAACAAAAAAAAGATAAAATTTTTTATTCTTTTTTTTGTTCAATAGGTCCGATGTGCTTGTGTTAAGAAAGGAAAAAAAATAATATGGGTTGTGAAATTGTGGTAATTCTATGATTAATTCAAGGAACCAAGGAAAACCAGAACTTTTTAGCTTGTAATTACTGTAAACTCGTATCATGGTTTGAATTTTGCTTGAATCATCACCTAATCATGGTATAGCATTTTGTTATATTCATTAGGTATTAACTTGTGCTTATATTTACGAATGGAATTTGGCCATATGCTAACAAATTTACTTAATGGGTTTGGTTTTGGATCTTGAATCCATGAGCCATGGTTCATTTTATTCACTCAGCTTACTGAGTTTGTATGTTGCCTTGCCCTTGGGCCCTATGTTGCTGCATCTTCACATATAGATTCATAATAGTAGAAAAATTTATTCATGTTCTAAGGTTTGTATACCATAAACTGACCCCTATTACCCAAGATGTCCATTAGCAGCTTTTAGTTTATTCTTGGTCTTGGATTGCTGTAGTTTTTTAATTTTTCAGTCTGAGTACAGTGGAGTGCACTTTGGGATATTTCTTGCATAGTGGTAGCTATAGTCACTTCCATAATTGTGAAACTTTGTTCAAATCCCTTAGTGTGATGTTTCTAGGAAAAGAAAATAGATGATGTGTTACGACTTCCTTAAGATTAGAGAAGAAAAGATGGCAGGGGGTTCAAGAAGCTATTGTCCATCTACAAAGGAGGAATTCATTTTTCAATAATGTATAAATGGCAGTAAATCCTATGTCTTTTCTTGGGAAAATATAGAGAGTTCATGCTGCTTTATCAATCTGCGTAGATTCTTGATTTATTTCTTTCTATTTCTTGAGGTGCAACTACATGAAAAATAAAATATTGTATTACTATTAGTGGAAACAATACCTTCGATAGGAAAGTATGTCGACAATCTCTATTCTGAGTTAGATTTTGCCTTTGTTTTTTTTTAAAATGCAATTATGGGAAATGCATTGTACTAGGGAACTGCCAAAGGTGAGTTAAATTAGTTAATTTGGTCTGTAAAGATTGAAATAGATAAATAATATTTTTCAAAGGTAGATTTCATAATAAAAGTAGTAATCATTGTGCATGCCCCTAATTAAGCTAAAGAAAAATTTAATGCATATGTTCCATTATGAGTGACATGAATAACACAAAATTGTCAAGAGTCTAAAATTGTGAAACAAAGTACCTATGTTATCTGAACTTTTGTTTCTTAAACTTTAAGTTCACTTTGATGTGAGTTTGTCTTTGCTATCAGAATGCTTAATTCGATGCATGGGGGCGCATTGAAGTTGTTGAATATGATGTTAGTTTCCTCAAGGATAACATGCATGCATAATGAAACACACAATCTCTATAAAAAATTTATAATACCTATTTTTTTTATGATTCAGGGGTGAAGATGATGGTTTATCAAGTCATTCTGAGTGATCTTCAATTTTCTGCTAAGGGACTTCTATTCTATGTGTTCACACCTAAAGCCTCTTATTTTTGCTTGTTTGTTTGTATGAAAAACTAATTTATAATTTGATGTTATTACTAAAGACTAACTAGCTACCAAAATAACCATAATCATACAAAGCCCTGTTAGTATAATGTTTAGATTTTGGAAACATGAATAAGCCCTGGTCTTTTAGATGATGTTGGATGTAAAAATAGAAATATAAAAAAAGCTTCTTTTGCTATGTGACTGAAATGCTTATAATGATGTTTGTTCATTCATCATAATGCCTATCTCTCTTTATCATTGTTCCAGAAAAACAAACCTAGCAAATTGACTATAGGCAACCTCAGTGAAAAATAGTAGACTAGACACCCTTGAATTGCTTCATTAATTATTCTTCATTGATGATTGTTTTTCTCATGTCAACACCAACTCGTTTTATGTTGGTTGTACTATTTGCGCTTGTGAATCCAAGGTTATTCTTAAAGCCATGACTTGTGGTTTCTTTATGTGGTTTAACTCTGCATAAAATTTGGTTTGTGGTGGAACTTTCCTATTAGACCAACAAGGGTTGAATGAAATACACTCAGAACTGACTGTTTCCTTCACTCTTTTCTACATTACTAGAAAATTAAGGTGATATTTTTTCATTTATGGAAAGCATTTTCAGTACTGCCTTTTTCCCCTTCATGAGGTATTAAATGTTAGGATTAGGACTCATGATTATTGTCAAAAGATGTGTTTTAAGCTTAAAGCTTACCATCAGGATGCTTTAGGCCTTTGGGCTAGGTTGTTGGAACAGATTGTGGTACCTTCTAGCTCATTTTTGTTCAATCAAATAATATCAAATATATCAATATGATGCATTCTACTTTTGTTGCCATTATGATCTTATGGAGCTTCTAAATTGAAATTTATTTAAGGCATATGGTTCACTAAAAGGGTAGTATACAGTAAATGTAGTTATTTTTTGTTTGTTTTTGAAGCCCTGTTCGTGCATTGAGTAAAATATATTGTTTTTCATTCCTCTTGCAGGAGAAAGATGCAAGAGATATTGAGATTTCCAACATAAAATGGGAGGTATTTAAGTTAATAATGAGGTTAGTGAATGAAGTTTTCCTTTCCTGTTCAAAATAGGGTTGTTGGTTGTTGGGTTTTTTTTGTTTTTTTTTATTTTTATTTATTTATTTTTTTTTACATTTTGTTTTCGTGGTTTTTAGGTTCATTTAGGTAGTTCATGCGATAAGGGATATTGTGCAAGATCTCCTTAGAGTTTGTGATTAGTATCTCTTAGAGGTTCTTAAATATCTATGTGAATATTCAACTACTTAGGTGGATTAGTAATCTCTAGGTCATTTACCTTTTTTAGACTTCTAATCTAATTCATTTATGCCTTGTATATTCAACTTTCAATTTCCAGGATGTTACACTCGAGAATGTGTCTAACATGCATGAATTGTCTGAGGAGTTCCATGCAATGTCATTGAGAGACACTTATGTCTTGTTTATCTTGGAGCACTTCAAGAAAATGAGTGTTAAACCCGGGGAGGATTTTTATTGCATAAAAAATAAACAAGTAGATTTTTATGGATTTTGCAGGAAAAAATATATTAAAATTTGAATGAATTATTTCCACTTCTTTCTCAACTTAATGTATTTGTGCTCTACAAGCCTACTCTTTTGATTCTAATCCCTGAGATCCGCAATTTCTTCTTTAAAGCTTTGAGGTCTAGATGATCCCATGCCTGAACAGTGGAATGTATTGTTGTATAATTTTATTTTATTTTTTTAAATCCTTTTAAAGTAACTGACATCTATGAAAACATGAATAGAGGATGAAAGCAACATATTAAAACTTCATCTGGTCTTCAGGTGCTAAACTATATATCAAAACTACTTTTGTATCACATGCTAAATGAAAGCTACAAGAACTAATGCAATCATTAGGATGTTTCTACTTTGTTTTGCTTCATGTGTTGGAGTTTGAGAACATGAGAAAAATCAAAGCCCTAATGAGCAGCAATGTATGTATTATTGTAGTCATGTAATAGAGTTTTTTGCAAATGATCCTAATGAGCCCAAGAAAAAGATGGTAATGAAAGCAATGTGGGTATAATTAGAGGAAAACAGCATAGGCCTACCTAGTAAAACAATCATTTTGAAAACTACTCAAGTGTGACTCAAGTTTTGTTTTGATGAGTTTGTTTGAATAATAAGTAAGAAAGTCAAGTCAATGTTTTGGATTTGTTAATTAATTAAGTGGAGTTCAAAATGATCTAAGTTAACTTTGAAACATGCCTTTTTTTTTCATTTTTTATTTAAAACCGAGGATGCATTATTTATCTTCTTTATTTTAATGTGCAAGAAAGAAAGGATTGCAACCCACTAGACTTCACAACCATCTTCTTTGGAAGAATAACAATCATGTTGAACCAAAAACAATTGAAAACCAAGTGCGTATGAGTAATGTAACATGCATCTTATATGTAGTTGTTGGATAGTGATCTGATATATGTGTTTCTCCTATTTTATAGGCTCAAATCCAAGAATTGTGCAATCTCAACCTTCTCTTGGTAGCATAAAGATGGTGGGCATATGTTTTTGACCTCAAAATCGAAGTCACGTGGTTGTCTTTAAAGGTGGTGTTAAGGCCCAAGACTTTAAAGTATTGGTTCTTCAAAGGTTGAACTAATATATGAGCTATGTTCACCTCACGAGGAAAAAAAAGTCTTTAAAGTATTTCTTCAATGGAATGTGAGGTGAATGAAATTAAAAAATTCAAAGAAATATTTTTTATCTCAACAATAACATGTTCAACCTCCATCATCACATGGTTCAATAGAATCACAATGAATTTAAAGCACATACTAGGTTAGTGATATATATTTTCATTTATTTGCACATCATAAATTTTATTACATATGCATATATCATCACATGTGTATGTATTATCATATATATGCGTACATATTATTTTATTATATATATACGACGCCATCTTGTCTGCTTCGCCACTTTTGGATTTGTGTTTCATCGGTTGCTTCAAGATACCTAATTCGTCGTCGTCTTGAGATTTGCACCGCTTTGAGGTTTATGTTTGTGTTGACCACCTCGAGATGAGTGTTTCATCACTACCACGAGATATGTGTCACTTTAAATTTTGTATTGATATTCCTCCTCAAGATGCGGGCTTTTTGCCGCTTCAAGATTTGTGCCGTTTCAGGATTCGTATTTCATCTGCTGCATCGAGATGAGTATTCTATCGTCGCATCAAGATGCGTGCCATTTTGAGATTTGTATTTCATCATCAGTTCAAGATGCGAGTTCAATCATTGCATCGAGATGCGTGTTACTTTGAAATTTATATTTCATCTCCAACCTTCACCAGCATGCCTGTGTAGCAAGACGCCCATGGAGAGGAGGCAGACTTTCAACTTCTTGTTTGCAAGGTCCATTGTTTGATATAAATATGTTTGTATATAAGCATACGTATATGGATATATATTTGGATATATATAAAGAGAGGGAGAAGATTTCTTCATTTTTTAACTATACTTCTAACAATTCCTTTTTTTTATCTGCAGCTTTTGTTTATTTATTTATTTATTTATTTATTTATTTTATTTTTTAATTTCATATTTTTTTCTTTCAGATCTCCCTTTCTTTATCTTTAAATATTTTTCTTCTTTTTTTTACGCTTCTTTTCTTGACGCCCCCACTTCATCACTTTTTTTTAATTTTTTTTAATATATATATATATATATATATATATATATATATATATATATATATATATACTATTCGGCCTCCATCTCATTTTTTTTATTTTTATTTTTTTTATCTCCCCCTCTTTTTTTCTTTTTTCTTCTTCCTCTTTTTTTTTTGTTCATTGTTTTTTCACCTCTTATTTCTCCGTCCGTCAGTTGCCATTTGAAAATTCTTTTTTTTATATTTTATTTGTTTTCACTACTTTGTTTTGTTATATCTCCTTTCTCTTTCTATCTTTCTCTGTTTTTATTAAGTCATCACTTTTTTTATTTATTATTTTCTTTTCCTTTTTTTTCACTTATAGCTCCCGGCTTCATGAAGCAAGAAAATAGGAAAGGAGATTTTTTCTCCTGTGGCGGTGACAGGATCAACACCACCACGCTTCGGGGTGGTGTTCTTTCTCCAGCAGCAGTGGCGATCTGATTAGTTTAGTGATGACGCCACGACACTCCATAATGGTATCCGCCCTTGGCGGCAGCGGTGATCGAAGGTGGCTCCCAAGGGAGAAGGGCTCGGCGACATCATCCATGAAAGGAGGAGGCAGGGTGGGTCTGGTGATTGCAACAACAACATCAACATGGTTTATTTTTATTTTATTTTTATTTTTTTCTCCGGGATAGCAAGGCATCAGTATCCACAAAGGAGGGGCTGAAGACTTGGGGAGGATAAGAAGCAAGGCGTCTACAAAGGAGCCAGAAGCTTGTTGAGGGTTGACAACGACGGCCACCACAAGGAAGCTAGAAGTTTGTTGAAGGTTGATGGCGACGACCTCCACAAGGGAGCCGAAAGTTTGTTGAAGGTTGACAGAGACGACCTCCACAAGGGAGCCGGAAGCTTGTTGAAGGTTAACGGCGACGACCTCCACAAAGGAGCCGGAAGCTTGTTGAGGGTTGACAGCAATGACCTCCACAAGGGAGCCGAAAGTTTGTTGAAGGTCGTCGCTGTCAACCTTCAACATACTTGTGAGATTTGAGATCTCCTCGAGATTTTTGTATTTCTGAAATTGCCTCGAGATTTGTGTTCTCTAGCTATTGTGAGATTTGAGATCTCCTCGAGATTTTTGTTCTTGAGTTATCTGGGAATTTGTGTCGTTAGCTTGCCTTGGGATATGACCGGATACATATTTTTTATTTGAAATTGAACATTTTAATTTCAATGTATTTCAAAATATTTCATTTGAATTTATAATCATAATATTTCATTATTGGCCCTTTCAAACATTTGCACGTGTTATTTTCAATGTATATATATTTTTTATATATACATTTTTTTAGATACAAACAGATGCCCCCTTCATACTTCTCTCACGAAATTTATGTGAGAGAGAGAAGTATGAACATGTAAATATCATTCATCTTTATGGTTGAGCTTTTTCACGAGACTTAAGGTCATTTCTCATTATTTCATTCATTTCAATCATTTCATTTTTTTTATTTATTTTTGGGAATATGGTTGGTCAATGTGTTTGCCTCAGGAAGTACATTTAATTGTACATGACCGGTCTACCTTTCACAAGGAGCCAGATGTTCCGTCATAGGCAAACAATTTTTAATCAATTGGTGGCATTGGCCTTTCCCCATTAGCGTCAATGAGCTAAAATGAGCTTTTTTCGTCGATGATCGCCACAACATATGGACCTTCCCAATTTCTTTTTCTTTTTTTTGTTTTTTTCTTCTCTTTTTGTTTTTTTTGTTCTTGTGTTTTTTTTTCTCTTTTTGGTGCTCCCGGCATGTTTATTAGTGATGACATGTCTCCCAGGACTAGGTACATCTCTCCTTTTGTAAACATCCAAAGCGAGCCAACTTATTATAAGCTTCCGATATCCTTGCTAACATCGTCAATGTGTCCAGTTCTTATAGGCGAAGTGGAATATTATTTTCATTTGATATTTTATTTCGTAATGTAATTTGAATTTGGAGGGAAAGGACTGCTTCAATTCCAAACACCAAAGTGTGTGGTGTGGATTGTGTTGGAGTCCTATAGGTTGTATGATAAAAGCGCCTACAAAGATCTCTGTGGAGTCTATCATTGTCACGCCTTTGACCCGGATTCCGGGGCTTTGAACATGTGTATTAGCATCGCCAGACCAAGAAGAGCGCGACCTCACTCGGATACAAGGCCTTGGTAAACATGAACAGATAACAAAATTCATTAATGTCAACAATAGTTCAGAGTGTTTCAACGGAATTTAAAACATAATTTAACACCCTACAAGGTAATGGCCCTACAAGGGTCCTACTAAATAAACTCACACACAAGAAAAAAAAAAACTGAGGCCCTCGAACCTCCACAAGGATGTCCCGATCACTCGTACAGCTCCTGAACTCGAGTCACCTACCTCTCAAGACCTGAAACAAAAAAGGGAAGCAAGTGGAATGAGCTTTTGAATGGAAAGCTCAGTAAGTACCCCCGCAAGAGAATACAATAAAGTCAAGAGGAACAATCATGAAATAGTGATCAGACAAAACACAAAGACATAACAAGAACAAGGCCAATCCCAAACTCATAAGGATCACTATTGAATAAGCACAAGCACACAGCAAGGAGTTTAATCAAATAAGCAAAACAATCAAGTCATCTCCCCGGCAGTCATCTACCTCGGACGATCTTAGTCACATCCAGACCCTCGAGTCCGGTAGCGCTCCCACATCACAATCTGCACTATGCGGGAGAATCCACAACACAAAAGAAGAGCTTGAACACCAACCCGGACGGAGCACCGGCTCACGTGTTTCCATAGCCATGTGCCGATCAACGGGAAGACATATTCATCAACAAATACAGCTGACACACAGACATACCCGGACGGAGTTCAGGCTCATGTGTTTCCACGGCACGTATCGATCAACGGGAAAGCATGTTTCAGCGATCACAAACATATTCAACAGAAGCTGGCACATCAACAAGCATAAACCAATTTGGGAATTCAACAAAGCAGGTTATCAATTTTGTGTATGTGAATCCAAGCAATAATATACAAAACATGGTAACAACAAGCCAAAGAAACAACAATAATACTCAATAATCACGAGGCCAATCAAAACATTGAAGCAAGTTCAAGAATTCAATGTCATTAAGCCCAAAATTTGGTGGGAACTAGGCAAGCGTACTTACCTCTATCGACGGTCTACTCGACCACGTTGTGTCTTTCCTGGCGTATAACCACGTTCCACGTCGATATTTCTGGTAATAATAAAAGATAAAATCTTAGTATCTACCTAAGTATCACATAGTTTATTAACCTACCCTACTTTTCACTGGGCCAAAGGCCCACCATTTCATAACCAAATTAAAACTTTACTAGGTTCATTAAGCTTTCCTCTATATGCTACATTTGAAGCCTGCCCCATGTCCCACCTTTACTTATTTCAATAATTATTATTATTCATTTTTTTTTTAATGAGTTAAAGAGACCCATAGTTGCTTGCCAACATAGATGGGCCAGATTCCACTAAGCCCTCCATAATAAAAAAAAAACGGCATGATGACCCGATGAACCCACTGCCAAGTGATAACTATTTATGAATATTAAAATCACTCATTCCCATCATACGTGCATGATCACTAGTGCAACTACCTCTTCCTTGATTTTAACCCATGCAACTAATACCTTTAAGCACAACTGAACCAACCTTCATCAGCAACCTATTCAAGTTCTTATATCCTCCACCTCTTTGGTCAAGCAAGTAAGAATTATTAGAGGTTTCATCTTTAGATAGAAGAGCTATCAAACTCCCACTTAAATCACCAACAAGTTGTAACAATATATCTTAGATGCAAGAATATCTTGGAGTCCCACAAAATAAGCAGCCTAGTTTTAGTCTCCTTATTCACCTACGATAGTATTTTACTAAGAGTTTATAATCAGAACCACAGGAAACACGTAGTCCTAATTCAATATCTCCATATCATCAACCAAACTCATCCTATATTTACCTAACAAAACTATATACATGATTGTTCATGAATTAAAATACTTTACAGGTACGAGGACTCACCGTGCTTCAGTGGTGGAGGGCTGATCGGAGATTCCCGGAAGTCCACTGGTGCGCCTCAAGAACAATCCGACGAGTTCTGCACACACACACACACACACGACGGAGGAGGGGAAAGACAATGCAGCGCTAGGTTTAGAGAGTCGGTCTGCTTCTTATAGGGGTTCAATGACGACCCAGACGGATTAGAAATCCCTTTGATAGAGGTTTGGACATGCGCAATCTGAAGGAACGAGAAGGTGCCTCAATATCAGTCCGCAACAGAATCACCATCAGTGCTGATGGACGGCCAAGGAATCTCCGCGTGGCAAGTCAATCATGAATTGATTCTTCTCTCACGCGTTTTCATCTCCTCGTGGCAAGCCAAACGTGAGTTTGATTATATTATTTAATTATATTTTGTTATCTGAATTTTATTATTTTAAACGTAATTTAAGGAAGGAACATTCATTCCATGCATTGATTGCATTTTATCCATATTTAAACCAATGTATATTTATATAAAAGGAATGCGGTGTAATCAAGTTGTTTGATAAAAAAATACTATAAAATAATATATTACAACCAAACATATGTATAACCAAATATATATATGTATATTACTTATTTTATTCAAAATCCAGCCATGTATGACTTTTCAAATCAATTCTGTTTCTTTTTAAGCACATGTCTTCCTTGATAGATTCTGTAATTATATAATTTCATTACTATTATTATTATCGTCACCATGTCCTCTATTTACTATAATATATATTTATCATTATATTCTAGGTAATCTAATTCTCCTGCAACTTATATACAAAATTTTTAAAATATAAATTAAGTATTATCATTCTTTGCCTTATATATATAATAAGATAATATATATATTATTATATTATATATACTATAATTTATACTTTTTATTACATTCTATGCAGTCTAAGTCTCAGAAAATCGTGAGAGTGTAATTTTACAATCCAACACCCAAACTTTTTGAAATTATGACAATGGTCCTTAGCTTGTGAGAGGTACACAATTTCGGTTAGGTCCCCAGGCTTTTATGAAATTAGAGATAAGTCCCTGGCAGCCCCAATTAACTCTAATTTGGACATTAACCATTTAATCTTCTATTCCAACTAAAATTTTACGAAATTCAAAAATGGAGAATTCTTAATCAACAAAATAATTTGAGAACAACAAAAATCATTTATTAATCAACTAATTGCTTAAAGAGCAAATAGAAACTTTTAAATTCCAAACGTTCAAACAAACCCACTTTGGAAATTTTCCCTTATTAACCAAACTATTAAAGCTGATAAATAGAAAAATTTATTCCTTAAAAATCCTCGGATTTTACAATCATGGAGGGTTTCTTTGGACTTGGATATTGATGGATAACATTTCTATGTATTTGGCATATTCAATACAATCTCTGACCATGTGTAAAATCCACGAATTTTAGGAAATAAAATTCTTTCTTATATTCCATAAAATAAGATTCATAATTTATTTAATTCCTTAAGCTTGAAGGGTGGAAAATTAAAAAGCTTGGAAAAGGGAATTAAACTAGATTTTAAGACCAATTAGGGATAATTGGGAGTTCAAGGACCTCTAAATAATTTTGCAAAGTATTAAGGACTAAAAGGAAATAGTCCCCTCTCTCAGAGAATGGACTTACAAGTGACCTAAAAGCATTCCAGGGACCCATGAATAATTTTTACAGAGAAAAATCCAAGTTAGGGTTGTTGGGGGGTGGTGGTTAGAAGGACCTTTTGGTAATTATTGAACGATCCAAGGACTGGACCAAAATTGTCACCACTCATAGGTTGGACTCAAGTGTAACCTAAAACGAAACGAGGATCTTTGGCTAATTTGCCAGAGAAAAATCTTAATACAATGGATGAGCGGCTGAGATTAAAAGATCTCGCATCGCGGGTTAATCAGCGAGCATTACAAGGGAGAGGATGAAGCCACGTGTCAAGGTCAGAACAGATCTATCCAATCAAGATCCGGATCCGACACACTTGATTGAAATCTGGCCGTCGGGTGAATATTAAATCTTAGGCACTCATCCGTGTGGGTGTTAGATACGAAGCGTGAAGTCGTGATCAGACCATTGAGTTTAGATGTAATCTGGACCGATGATCTGATAACGGATCGATCCCGAGATTGAATGATTTAATCGGAGCCGTTGGATGGGATCAGAATGATCTCAGCCGTCCATCGGTGTGACATGATCCCGAGGCACCACGGCCCCTCTGAAACGCCAAAGAACGGCCGCCATGAGCCCGCCTCCTTCCCTACCAAGTTACGCTACAAGATCGGGCCGCCGCCGCGTGAGTTACACTCGGGTACCTCCGTCTCTTCACCTTCTCCGACCTATAAAAGGGGCAGCCCTGTCTGCGAGTGGGATAGGGGAGTACAACTGCGGGGGCGAAGAGGCTCGCCGGAGAGGGTGATCGGAGAAGCGAACCTTCACTTCGGAGGGACGGCAGCCATCGCTGACGCCACCGGGAGATCGGGGTCAAGGTAAAGCGTCTTTCCCTATCTAAATTTCATGGTTTGTACACGAGTAGACGCCGGATCGAGCTCGCCTGAGGAGACCACACAACCGGTTGTGGTGGGCACCGAGGAGAGGGAGGCGAAGGTCACGGCATTTCAGTAAAGGATTCCTCCGCTTCCCGCTAAGCTTCACAAGACTGATCACGGAGAGAAAGCTCTCGGGCTTGTAGAAACGACTTTCCGGCGAACATCTCCGGCGGTACACAGCCGGGAGAGAAAAGAGGGAGATATATATATATATATATATATATATATATATATATATATATATATATTTAGATATTAATTTAATTAGATTAATTAAATTATTAACTTTGCGTTAAATTATTTAAATTGTTACTTAGGGGATGTGACAAATCATTTTAATAAATAATTTTATTTAACTTATATAGTGTGACAATTAATCTATTATTGATTAATTTGATAGTGTAGTTTTGATTATTAAAGTGTGACATTTTAGTTAAATTATTAACTTAAGGATTTATTAATCAATGGAAAAACTCTGACAGAGTGTGACAATAATTTTAATTTAATTTGATTAATCGAATATAGTTAGATTAATTAAATTAAATTGCTTAGTGGATAAGATTAGTTGATTAAGGGATGAATTAATCGATTAAACTAGTTTAATGGGTTAGTTGGATTAAACCGGTTGGGCTTGGTCTATGGGCCAAGTCTAATTAAACTTAGTCAACTAGATAAAGTTAATTTGAAAAGCCAAATGCAATTAAGTTGGTGATTAGTTTGGCCAAGTTAACTAAAACTAAATAATTCAATGGGATTTATTTTAATAGACTTAAGTAGTGTGACACCAACAATTTAATCAAATTTTGATTAAAAGTTATCATGGTACTATGATCGAATTAACAAACATTAATTTGGTTAAATAGACTTGGGTCAGTCTACCCAGTTGGGTTGAACCAACTTAAGAGTTGGGTTAGTCACATAGACTTGGGTTAATCAAGTAAAGAGTGACAAAAGCTAACCAAGCTAAGTTGACTAACTAGGGTTAGCCAAGAACCAATAATCAAGGAATTGGGTCCAATGGTTTTGAGGCCCAATGGGCTGGGTCCAAATAAATTAAATTTTATTCTTAAGTTATTTTGGAGCACTAGAAAGGAACCAAACCCTAAAACAAGGCAAGACCATACGGCTTAGGGCCATAAAGTACCCAAATAACTAAAATGCCCTTCTTTAGTTAAAAAGGGCTAAGGTCAAGCCAAACCATGTAATGGGCTTGAAATGGGCCCAATTCAACTAAAGTGACTAGGGATGACCAAATAAGGTTTAGACTCGACAAATGAAGATGAAGTTGACTAGGTTTGACCAAGCTGGGTCTGAAGTCAACTAAAGGACAGGGGAACAAGGGAAAAGGACCAGAAACCCGAGAGGTGGTCTCTAGGACCCGTTAGTGGGCCTAAGCCCAACAAGAACGAGAGTCATGCATGTGTAACTAAAGACATAGGATTTTATTAGAAATTTTAACTCTAATAGAAACTCTATCTGTTAGATACTCTCGGGGAGTCCAAGAGGCATTTCAAGAGGTGACTAAGAGGGCTACGAGTCCCAGTAAGAGGTAAGTACACTTGCCTAGTTCCCACCCGGTTTCAGGTTTTCTTTGGACTTGCTTACGCCTTGAATTGCTTATTGCTTCGTCAAATATCATAATTTGATATGATTGCATACACTCGTATTTTGTTCTCTTGGACACCTACTTCGATGTTAGTGTGTGCATGTTGAGATGTTAGCATCCTGTAGGGTATGCTTGTGAGTGTTGAGTGTGCCTACCGCTGGACCGCAAGACGCGGGCCGCGTGAAATCACGTGAGCTTGTGCGCTGGCCGGGTAGGTATACATCAACTATGTTGTTTAAAGGATCTCCTATCCTCGTAATCTTTGTCTTCCCACCAGTGGGGGTAATAACTGGTAATCTTTGTTTCCCGCCAGTGGGGGTAATAACTGGTAATCTTTGTTTTCCCGTCAGTGGGATGATTCCCTGACAAAATACGTCTATGTTTAGTAGCACTACTAGATCATGGACCGAGGGTCTATATCGGGCCGAGGCCGATAACCGACTAGTGGAGATGACTCGTGAACTCTTAGGAGTTCTTTGTTGAAATTCCCATTGTTAGGAGCCTCCCCGTTGTTGTGAAGGTAGACTCCAAGAGTTTGACTTGTATGGGATTTGGCCCTCATTGGTGTTGATTGATGATCTTTGATTTGCTCATTTTACGACCTATCATACGTCATCTGTACTGGTTTGGATTTCCTTGAGATTCCTGCAGGGTACTTACTGGGCTTTCCTTTCGAAAGCTCATGCGTTTGCTTCCTTTATTTCTTTTTCAGGTCCCGAGGAGTAGGTGACTCGGACTCGGGAGCTGTGCGAAGGACTAGGTTGACTTGTGGAGGTTCGAGGACCTCATTCTTCCTTTGAGAGAAAGATGTTTATATTGTAGGACCCTAATAGGGCCTTGACCATAAGTAGGGCATGTAGACCCTTAATGATTTTACTTTCGTTGTGACTCTGATTTTATCCAATTATTAAATTTGAGTTATTCGTTGTCTGCTTCTATTACTTAGGCCTTGTATTCAAGTGGGGCTCGTCTCCACTTGGGTACGGCCGATCTGTTCACGTGCTCGAGGTCCCTTGATCAGGGTCGGGGCGTGACACCATGGTTGGCAAATAATATCCCATGTACTTAATCTTAAGGCGCATCTTAGGCCCGAGTTGATATATACCACATATCCCGGAGTATACATTGTGCATGACTTCTTTTTCTTCTTCATATGAAAGGTATCGCATTTATGAGGGGGAATCTTAGGGCCCCTTGTTTTATCTGAAGACCTTCTGATTTGCCCCTTGAAAGTTGATCATATTTTAGATATTCTATAAATTGTTGGCTCCAATCTTTCTCTAGGATTTTGAGGGTGAAGTCTTTTATTTTGCCCCCAATACTTTCCTCTCCGATATCATTGAGGATTGTACTTATAGGTATTCTACTTCTTATTCTGATTTGAAAGTTTTTCATAGTCTTTATTCCCTAGTAACGAGTCTTCAAATACGTGTTTTTTCTTGACCCCACCAATTGAGGATAAAAGTTTGAAATTTCATATTTCTTGGTGATCTCATCATACGAGTATGAGAACCCAAATGAAGAATTTTTTTTATATATATATATAATTTTTTTTTACAAATTTCGGTTCCATTGTTGGAAAAGGTGAAACTTCCACTGTCATATCTTCACCTGACCTCATTAATATAGGATACAAGTTTTGACATTTCATATTTCCTTGGTGATCTCATCATATGTGTGTACGAGAACCCAATTAAAGAATTTCTTTTATCATTTTTTAGAACCGTCATAATTAATTACTTGACCTCATTACTGAAGGATACAAGTTTGACATTTTATACATCTTGGTAATCTCAATATATGAGCATTTGAGAACCCAAGTAAATAATATTTTTTATATTTAATATTTTTTTAGAAGCATCATTCTTACTTGACCTCATTACTAGAGGATACAAGTTTGATGTATCATATATCTTGGTGATCTCATCATATGAGCATATGAGAACCAAAGTAAATAATAATTTTTTTTTATATTTTATCATATTTTACAAGCGTCATATTTTACCTGACCTCATTACTGGAGGATACAAGTTTGATGTTTCATATATCTTGGTGATCTCATCATATGAGCGTTTGAGAACCCATGTAAAGAATTTCATCATTTTTAGAAATCTCGATTCCATTGTAGGTGTATTCAAAACTTCATATCGTCATATTTTCACTTGACCTCATTAATGGAGGATACAAGTATGATTTTTCATATATCTTGGTGATCTCGTCATATGGGTGTCTGAGAACCCAAGTAAAGAGGCTTCTTTTTTTTCATATATATATTTTTGTAGAACTTTTAATTCCATTATCGGAATGCATGAAACTTCATGTGTCATATTTTACGTGACCTAATTAAAGGAGGATACAAGTTTGACACTTCATACTTCCATGGTGATCTCATAATATGAGTGTTTGAGAACCCAAGTGAAGAATTTTATCATTTTTAGAAATCTCGATTCCATTGTAGATGTATTCGAAATTTCATAGCGTCATATTTTCACTTGACCTAATTAATGGACGATACAAGTATGACATTTTATATATCTCGGTGATCTCATTATATGAGTGTATAAGAACCCCAGTGAATTTTTCTTAGAAGTCTCGGCTCCATTGTTGGAATATGTGAAACTTCAAGGGTCATATTATACATGACCTCATTAATGGAGGATATAGGTTTAAGAGTCATATATTTTGAGGAAAGTCACCTCAAGATTTGTATTCTTCAGTCGCCTCGGATTTTGTACTCTCGGGCAACATCGAGATTTGAATTACTTTGAGATGTCTGCTGCTTCGAGATGTGTGCTTTGCCACCTCGGGATACACACTCTATCGCTTTGGATTTGGATTTCATCATTTGTCGCCACCTCGAAGTGCATGCTAGATTGCCCCCTCGAGATTGTAGCTATTTTGGATTTGTATTCATCTGCCACCTCAAGATGCATACTCTATTGTTGCCTCAAGGTTTATGCTGCTTTGGTATATATCATTGGCCATCTTGAGACATGTGCTTCTACCGCCTCAAGATTTGCGTTATTTTGGAATTTATATTCTTATCAGCTGTCTCGAGACTTGTGCTCTATTGCTACATCGAAATTCATGGTTGATTTGATATTTGTATTTCATCATCTACCACGAGATGTGAGCGCTATTGCCCCCTCAAGATTTGCGATGTTTCTAGATGTGTGCTTCACTGCCTTGGGATTCACCCTTCATTGCTTGGAGATTTATATTTGTATTAATTGCCTTGATAAGTGTATTCTATAAAGGTCTTGAGATTGGAACTACTTCGAGATGTGTGCTTTACTGCCTCAGGATGCACACTTCATCTCTTTGGGTTGTTGCCATCTCGAGATACGTCTTCATTGTCGCCTTGAGATTTTTGGTTGCTTTGATATTTGTATTTCATCAGCTGTCTCAAGATGCGTGCTTGATTGCCCCCACTAGAGTTGTGATGCTTCAAGATGTGTGCTCTGTTGCCTTGTGATACACGCTTCATTATTGAATTTGTAAGATTTGCATTTCATTAATCACCTCGAGATGCGAGTTCCATCACCGCCTCGAGATTCGTGACAACTTTAAAATTTATATTTTCATCGACCATCTTGAGTTGTGTGCTTCATCGCTGCCTTAAGACTTGTATCGTTTAAGGATTTAGATTTTTATTAACCATCTTGAGATGTGTGCTCCACCATGCCTCAAGATTTGCGGAATTGGGATTTATATTTTCATCGGTTGTCTCAAGTTACTTGCTCCATCGCTACCTCGAGATTTGTACCATTTTGGAATTTTATTTTCATTAGCTGTCTCGAGATGATCATTTCGTCAACACCTTAATATATGTGTTACTTCGAGATGTGTGCTTTACTGCATTAGGACGCACACTTCATCACTTGGGATTTGTATTTTCATAAGTTGTCTCGAGATGAGCGTTTCATTATCACATTCAGATATGTGCTGCTTCGAGATGTGTGCTTCACTACATCAAATGCACACTTCATGGCTTGGGATTTGAGGATGTTGTTGCTTCAGGATCCACACTCTCCATTGCCGCTTTCTGTATCCCCGCAGTCGATGTCGGATGAGATGTCTTATCTTCTATGGGGCCTGATGGAGGATTTTATTTCCCCTACACTGGATGCCGAGCTTCTTGCCCCGGGCTTACACAAATTTCTCTATTTCATAACATGATTTACCGCGTTTTCATATATATATATATATATATATATATATTGTGACTGTGATGTAGAGGTTGTCGCTGTCAACCTTCAGCAAAATCCGACTCCCTTGTGGAGGCAGTCGACGTCAACCTTCAACAAACTTTCGACTCTCTTGTGGAGGCCGTCGCTGTCAACCCTCAACAAGCTTCCAACTCCCTTGTGGATGCCTTGCCGCTTATTCTCACCAAGTCTTCGGCCCATCCCTTGTGGACACTGATGCCTTGCTGTCTCGAAGAAAAAAAAATAAAAAATAAAATAAAAGGAAACCATGTTGATGATGTTGTTGCCATCAGCAGACCCGCACGGCTGCCTCCTTTCATGGATGATGTCGCCGAGCCCTTCTCCCTTGGGCGCCACCTCCGATCACTGCCGGCGCCAAGGTGGATACAATTCTGGAGTCCGTTGGCATCATCACTAAACTAATCTGATCGCCACAGCCGACGGAGAAAGAACACCACTCCGGAGCGTGGTGGTGTTGATCTTGCCACCACCACCGGAGAAAAAGTCTCCTTTTCTTATTTTCTTGCTTCATGAAGCCGGGAGCTATAAGTGAAAAAAAAAGGAAAAGAAAATAATAAATAAAAAATGAGAGATAAAAAAGTGATGAAATAAAAAATAGAGGGAGATAGAAAGAGAGAGGAGATATAATAAAATGAAGTAGTGAAAACAAATAAAATATTAAAAAAAGAATTTTCAAATGGCAGCTAATGGAAGGAGAAATCAGAGGTGAAAAAAATAGAAAGAAAAAAAAAGAAGAGGAAGAAGAAAAAAGAAAAAGAGAGGGAGAGATAAAAATAAAAATTAAAAAAATTAAAAAAATTTAAAAAAAAAAAGAGATGGAGGCGGAATAGTAAATATATACATACATATATATATATATATATATATATATATATATATATATATATTTTAAAAAAGGGATGAAGTGGGGTCGTCAAAACAAGAAGCGTAAAAGATATTTGCATAATAAGGAAAGTGGTTTTCTTTTCTCAAAAAAAATCTTGTGGTTTCTCTAGTTAACAAAAAGGGAAAAAACCGTTAACTCTCATTAACGGTGTTAACCCATGCTTAGTTGGCAGGGGCATTTTTATCCATTTTTTTTTCGATCTCTCAAACCGATGGAGATTTGAAAAAAATCAAATTTAGGTCAATTTTCATATAATTCTCGGCATCTATTTTACAAAATTTGACAAAAATACCCTTGTCAACTTAATGCCATTAATAGGAGTTAACGGTTTTTCCCTTTTTTGTTAACTGGAGAAACCACAAGGTTTTCTTCGAAAAGAAAAGAACCACATTCCCTATTATGCAAATCTGTGAAACACATGGATTTTTTTTTAAATTTACCCAAAAAAAAACAAAAGTTGCAGATAAAAAAAAGGAATTGTCAGAAGTATAGTTAAAGAATGAAGAAATCTCTCTCTCTCTCTTTATATATATGCAAATATATATCCATATACATATGCTTATATATAAATATATTTATATCAAACAATGGACCTTGCAAACAAGAAGTTGAAAGCCTGGCTCCTCTACATGGGCATCTTGATACACAAGCATGCTGGTGAACGTTGGAGATGAAATACAAATTTCAAAGTAACATGCATCTCGATGCAATGATTAAACGCGCATCTTGAAGCGGATAATGAAATGCAAATCTCAAAATGACCCGCATCTTGATGCGACGATAGAATACGCATCTTGATGCAGCCGATGAAATACAAATCTTGAAATGGCACAAATCTTGAAGCGGCAAAAAGCACGCATCTTGAGGCGACATATAAATATAAAATTTTAAGTGACACATATCTCCGTGTGGCGATGAAACACTCATCTTGAGATGGCAAATACAAACATAAACCCCAAAGAGGTGCAAATCTCAAGAAGACGGCGAAGTATGTATCTTGAAGCAACCGATGAAACACAAATCCAAAATTGGCGAAGCAAACAAGACGGCGTTGGATATATATATATATATATATATATATATATATATATATATATATATATATATATATACGGGAATGATAATATAAGGTCGACCGGATTACTATGCAAGTAAGGTCGCCTACCATTTTGCCATATGCACAATATTTTAAGGATTTCCAACCATATGGATGGAGAAAACATCGAAAAATAAGCTAGCATGTTAATTTTCATACAATTTAGGAACTTGTAGAGTCTTCATCTTAACGGGTGAAAATTTATAGAAATCTTACCGGTTCAAAATTTCACCCTTTAAGATGAAAACCCTACTAGTTCCCAAACTGTATGAAAATTGATATGCTAGCTTATTTTTCGATGTTCTTTCCATCCATATGGTTGGATTTCCTCAAAATATCGTAAGTGGGCCAAACGAGGCTTAATCCGTGACTTGCACAAATGATAAGGTCAGCCGCATAATATCACCCCACTATATATATATATATATATATATATATATATATATATATATATATATAAAATAATATGTATGCATATATATGATAATGTATACACATGTAATAATATATGCATATGTAATAAAATTTATGATGTGCAAATAAATGAAATTATGTTTATTCATTGCCTCTACTTGTACTTTTGCCCAGGCTTACCTCTATTAGGAATGGAAGAACCCTCAATAACTAAATAAAAATGTTATTTGTGATTCGATATGTCACTTGGTGTCTCTTTACAGACACGACGCCAGGTGGGTATTTTCGATCCCACAAATTCTGGCACGTCCGGTGGAAACCATATTCTGCCTCCCATCTTTGAGGCAAAAGTACAAGTAGAGGTTTATGAACATTATAAAGGAATCTCTGTCGCAATTGGAACCGCACCATCAATAGAGACCTTGAGCGTTAACTTTCATTTTGTAGGGGTTACCTGAGCCCAACCTTGAGGGTAGTTTTTGCAGAAGAAGACGATGGGCGTATCTTAAAAAGTTTGAGAGAAATGAATCTTCAAACTTGCTAAAGACTTACACAAAAACCTAAAAAAATAAAAAATAAAAATAAAAATAAAAATAAAAAAACTCATAAAAAAGCAAAATGAAAAAAAAAAATAATGATGAAAACAAAAAACAAAAAAGGAAAGAAATTCCCCAAAAAAAATCATCAAAAAAAAAAAGGAAAGAAAAGAAAAGAAAAGAAAGAAATAAAGAGATGAGAAAGAAAAAAGGCAATAGATATGAAATACATGCAAGATCGTCTTCGACTAAATTAATCCATCACATCATAACCTCTTACTCAAGGTTAAAAAAAAATGGACGGAGAAATACATATAGTTTGGATAGTTATTGATGCCTGAGGAGGCCCACCACTTGCACCATTCATAAGATACTGGGGGCATAAGAGAAGAAGGGTTAAGTCACATGCCACCTAGGGGGCAAGGAACGGGAGTTGATCTTCAACAACAAAATGTTCCTAGAAGGAAGGATAGAGAGAATGGATCCATTTTCGTTCCAACCCAAAATTCTCTTTAAAGCATTTTCATATAAAAAAATGAATGTATAAATTCATATTATCTGGATGGTCATTCAGACCCAAGGAGGCTCATCACACGGCACCATCCACAGGATGTATCTTAGAAGTACAATGGAATCCTAAAAGGACATAAGAGATGAAGGATCAAGTCACGTGCCACAAAGGGGCAAGGAACAAGAGTTGACATTCAACAATAAAATATCCTTAAAAGGAAGGATAGTGAAGATGGATCCATTTTCCTTCCAACTCAAAATCCTCTTTAAAGGGATGTATCAATTCATATCATCTACTTGGTCATGGAGGCCTGGGGAGACCCTCTATATGCATCATTCACAAGATCCTGCATAAACCGTGATGGAGTCCTAAAATGTCATATGAAAAGAAGGATCAAGTTATTTGCCACACAAGGGGCAAACAATGTGGTTCGAATCTCATGTTCCTAGAAGGAGGGATAGTGAGGATGAACCAACTTTCCTTCCAAACAAAATCCCTTCTTGAGGCAGTTTCAACAAATGAAAACATGCAATATGCTAATATAACAACAGTTGGTTGGCCTAGTAGCATAACAACTTGAAGACATGCAAAAGATGAATAGTATTATCCTCTCGGCATAAAGAAAAGTTCAAGCGATTAGAACAAAGAGGCAACTGAGGCCTCTCATTCCTCGAAAGGTGCCACAATAATGATCTGACAAGTGACAAAACAAATGGTCGTTGTTAAATTGAAATAAAAAGAAATTGACTAAAAAAACCCATACTTATCTCAAGGAGTATATGGCGGATTGACACTTGGCTCACCTTATGACAACTTGTGGTTATACAAATGTAAGACCTCACGTCTTTGGTAGTTCATCTGCAACTCAAAGTTCTTTTAGATATAGTGGCAGATAAAATATACATTCTTGATACAATTTGGGGACATGATTACAAAAATCATAACATCTGACATCACAGTCACAAAAAAAAAATAAAATAGTAAAAAAATAAAAAAAAAAAATATATATATATATATATGAAAATGCGGTTAATCATGTTATGAAATAGAGAAATTTGTGGACATGAATACAAAAATCATAACATCTGAAGGTTGACGGTGACGTTCTCCACAAGGGAGCCGGAATCTTGTTGAGGGTTGAACGACGACCTTCACAAGGGAGCCGAAAGTTTGTTGAAGGTTGACGACGACGACCTCCACAAGGGAAAGGCAGAAAGGGCACAAAGTTTGGTGTACTTTGCCTTCCTCGGGATCTGTCTCCTCAGCTCGCCTGGGGATTAGGCCACATCAAAATATTTTTTAATTTCAAGATAGTTCAACATATATTTCATTTGAAAATATTTCATTATTGACCCTATAAAGTATTGGCACCTAGTATTTTCAATATATATATATATATATATATATATATATATATATATATATATATATATATATATATATACATTTTTTAGACACAAACAATATTGTGTCGGTCTCACCTTGCAAACCTGTAGCCCTACAAAGGGCCCTGCTGCAGTAGCAATCCTTTGACAATTTGACATATAGTTGAAGCTCGACCAACAACAAGGTACTCTAGTGAGTTCCGAAACTAGCCTGGTAGTGTTCGAGAACATATTGTTATGATATTGCTCTATTTATCGCCTAGCATATGCAAACCCTTTCAGAGGTGCCTGATAAGCGTACAATTGTACATGTATTTCCACTATATTTGCATGCACTTATCTAGATATTTTGTGTCAAATCCTCCATTTTTGTACTTCTCTGGGTTTGTTTTATCTTTAAGCATGTAAAATAGGTGTCTGAAATAAAAGGAACGAGAAACGACACAAACCAAGGCAAAACAAGCCAAAATGACCTTTACAGAGATGTGCACAGCTACAACACAATGTGGCATGCCTGTGCCAAGTGGCGTGCTACTCTCTGGATGAGCGAACGTGTCGAGGAATTTGGTACGGGTTTGCGGATGCTTGGCTCGCCCGTGCGCCCCAAAGACATAACCTACAGATAAGCTGCGACGTTACGAGAATTATCTAAAAATATCCAAAACTCAAAATACAATCTCCACCATATACATTAGAGAAGATGGGGTTAGGAACATCCAATAAAAATCCCTGGTCGATCCGAGTTTGTTTAGTAACCTGATCGTTCACTTGATGAAGACCGCGCAGACCAGGAATTTTAGTCAGAATTATCCCGAATTATCTAAAGATTATCTGGATGGACTACAACTCAAATTAGAACAAATCCAGAAGTAGAAGAATGATTTTGCTCAAGATTTCCAACCTATATCAACCCGAGGGCAGAGAAGATTAGATTATCTTTGAACGAGAGCTCGAGAGTCGAACGTTGGTCAGATGAGTGGAAGAGATTAAAAGCGGGGAAGACATCGAGCAAGGGAAGCCTTATGCCTCGGAAACATGAACCCTAGATCCTTTTATTGATTGAATTTTGTTATTTGTTTGTTTTCCTTTATTTGATTCTAGCGACACACAGGTGTGCTTTGGTGTGGACTTCCATATCTCTTCTATGCATAGATCCATATCTCTTTTAGCTAGATTATAACTAGACATAGGTAATAAGTTCGATCTGTATACCGAGAGCTCGGATACGGTGTCTAGATGTTACAACTGTTAAACTACTAACAATTAATCAATGGAAACCAATATAAAAAATTTAGTTATTAATAAAATAATCTAAGGGGGATTTAGATCCAAGGCGCCATGCTTCATCTCTTATTTTTCAAAACCAATTGTTCACGTTAGCTTCCATTAGGATCAAACAACCTACCAAAACCACTTTTCGTAGTTTCACACTAGATTACAAGTATAGTTAGTAATAGTATTCCAGTCCCTGTGGATTCTATAACCCTTCCTTTGGGTACTTTATTACTTGATCGACCTCACACACTTGTGGGTAGTTGCTGTGCACTCTGTGCATATATCAAGTTTTTGGTGCTATTACCAAGGACTGGTAACGCTAGGAATATTAGGATTTGTTACTCTAGTTGGGTAGTTTAGTATACTTTTACTTGAATTTTAAAAAAAAAATCTCTTTACTTTAAGTTTGATCTCGTTTTCTTTCAGTGAGGGTACTAGTGGATAACCAGAAGCAGGAACCCATATCTAGCAAAAGTACTTGATCCAGATTTTGAGCGCTACCTTCGCCGTGAAATTCGAGATGCCCTTCTTAAGAAAACGTCAACAACAGTATCCAGCATTTAAGTAAATCAACTAGAACCAATTGTGGCACCAGCCTGATCCATCTCCGATTACGCAAGGCCAAACTTGGATGGCATAGGTTCAAGCATCATCCCACCAATAGTCATGGGGCACAACTTTGAATTAAATCCATATGTCATCCAAATGGTCAAACAATCGTGCCAATTCCACGGGTTTCAAGACAAGGATCCGTATGCACACTTATCAAGTTTCCTGGCGATCAGCGACACAAACTCAATAAACGAAGTATCATTAGACACCATACCACTCAGGTTGTTTCCGTTCTCAGTCCGAGGCAGAGTAAAACAATGGTTGACCTCTTTACCACAAGGTTTCATTACAACATGGGTACAGTTGGCTGAGAAGTTCATAATGAAGTACTTTCCACCGGCCAAGATAACAAAGCTATGGAGAGATATCTCTTCCTTCATACAGTTGGAGATGGAGACATTATACGACACATGGGAGAGATACAAGGACATGCTCAGGAAGTGCCCTCAACATGGGATAGAAGATTGGATGCAAGTCCAAACCTTCTACAATGGGCTAAACGTAGCCATCAAGAAAAAGTTGAATACAGCAGCAGGTGGTTCACTTTATAGCAAGGTTCCTCAAGCAACCAAGGAGCTATTAGATGAGATGGCCACAAACGGATACCAATAGAGCTCTAAAAGAACCAAACCCAGCAAGGTGGTTGAGATCCAGAAATTAGATGCAATGTGGATTTAATTCGGCATCCAACAGTAAGGCAGCCACAGTGGAAGCAATCAGCAAGAAAATAGACAATATCGGCATCCAACAACTAATACCGGTGTTTATGTGCAGCGGATGTGGAAGCAAGCTTAAGGAAGGGAAAGCGGAAAAAGTAGAGCAAATCTATTTCTTGGGAAAAGCAAAAAAACAATCCATACAGCTTCACCTACAACCCTAGATGGATGAATCACCCGAATCCCGCCTATGACACACCAGGGCAAACAAGGACAAACCCACCTCCAGGCTATCAACCACCAGCTCAAGAGAATAGGGGACCAATCTTGGAAAGCTTGATCGCACAGTACTTCCAAATGAACGAAGCATGATCGGTGAGGAATGAGGAGTTAATGAGAAACCAGCAGGCATTTATACAAAATCTCAAACATCAATTAGCCCAAACAGCTAAAATAGTGGAAGAAAGCCAGCTGGCACTCTCCCAAGAAACATAGAGGTAAATCCAAGGGAGTCTGTCAAAGCTATCACCCTCAGAAGCGGAACAGAGCTGGCACCACCATAAGCAAGGGAAACAGAAGAAGCACCCTCCACACTCCCCGAAGAGGAGGGTTTAGAAAGCAATAATAAGGTGCTAACAGGAAACAAAAAGGAAATACCCATTGTGTCGGAGTACATACCGAAGATACCCTACCTAGCCAAGCTCAAGAAGGACCGACAAGATGAACAATTCCAAGAATTTTTAGATGTGTTCAAGGCACTACACATCAATGTACCCTTGGTGGAAGCACTTGTACAGATGCCGAGATATGCAAAATTTTTTAAGGAACTATAACTAACAAAAGAAAACTGGAGGAAGTATCTCTAGCAACATTGAATGAACAATGCTTAGCTGTTCTCACCAACACACTACCAAGAAAAGAAAAAGATCAGGGAGTTACATAATTCCATGCATGATTGGAGGGTTGGTAGATGAACAGGCCCTAGCTGATATTGGAACAAGTATCAATCTCATGCTATACAAGATACTCCAAAATCTGGGTATTAGAGAACCAAAACCAACAAAGGTGATGCTTCAGATAGCCAAAAGATAAATCTCGTGCTAGTGAAGGTCGACAAGTTCATTTTCCCCGTAGATTTCTAAACTTTGACTTAGATGACCACGTGGAAGTACCACTCATTCTTGGAAGACCTTTCTTGAAGACCTCTCAAGCAATACTTGATATCAAGGACGGCCTAATGACACTAAGAGTTGGAGATGAAGCAATGGTCTTCAAACTCAAATATGATATGCGACACCCCATGGAACTCGATGACACTTGTTACTTCATTGACCATCTTGATGATTGTGTTTTTGAATTAGTGTAAGATGAACTTTTGAAGGACCAACTAGAAGACTTGTTCAAAGACACACCAGCCTTGGATGACTTTGATAAAGAAGAGAAGGCGGAGGAGCAAGCAAAGCCAAGGACTCGAGAGGAGAAAAAGAGAACATGGTGGGGGAAATTAAAAAAAAAAGAGAAAAAATCGTGCTACTCCTCTTTCAACCCCGAGACCAGGACATCTCTCAACAAACTCGTGCGAGTATGAATTTATCACTACTTTAAGTATACAACTAGCAGGGGGTGAGCCTCCCGGCGGGGACTGAGAGGGTCCATCTCTTTGAACCCCACTAAGCTTCACAAAGGCACGTCAAACTAATGACATAAAATAAGCACTTCTTGGGATGCAACCCAAGTTAGGTTAGTTTCTAGTATCACTTTAGTTCCTAGTAACGACACAACTGTGGTAAGCTTTTCAATTAGATGATGCTCGAACTTTTCTACTGATTTCCATGTTCTCAATGACTAAATATTTGTTTCTGGAAGCGCTAACCCACAGATCCAAAGGTAATTGGAGGGGAAAGGAACCACTACTCCAAAACAGAGACATGCACGTCGATAACACAATTTGACACAGTCGTGCCAAAGGGTATACATCTCTCTGTTTCATGCTTTCACAAAGAATTCTCTTGCACACGGCCGTGCATCTCATTAGCATGGCCATGCCACACGAGGTGGCAAACGAGAAGGATCCAGAGCTTTGGCACAACCTTAGTTCATTTCGGCACAGTCGTGCCAAAAGGCATGCAACTATAGGGATCTTTGCTCTTACACGAGACATAACTGCGCATGGCCGTGAATCTCATAGGTACGACCGTGCCACGCAAGGCAGTTTATAAAGAGCTTGCCATGATCTTGTGTACACACACGTGCACAATTGTGCATGAACCGAAGAAGGGTTTCTAACCCTAGACGCGCAAAAGAACACCATTGTTCTTCCTCTCTCACGCAGGGTCGTGCGCCTCATCCTATCCTCCCACCAGGAGTCCCTCTTTCTCCAGCCACCGAACAACCGCACCCTCCTTCCTCTCCGGCAAGCCTCCATCCACAAGTATCATGCCGCCGAAGAAGTCCTCCAAGGAGCAACCAAGGAGGAAGAGGCAGAAAGAAGAAGGGAGCTCCGAAGCTCAGGCGCACTCATCCTCCACCACCCCACCGATGCTACCATTTACCATGCCGATATTCGCCGCAAGGCACTTCCGTCTCCGGCGGTTGAGCTTCAGCGAGGCCGTCTGCTTCGATTGGGGCATAATAGAGACAGTAGGCCTCGCCGCTGACGTATAGAGATATCATGACATAGGTGGGTGGTGGTGTCTCTTGGATATCCAGGAGGTTACATACCGAGAGCTGACACTGGAGGTGCTCTCGGCGTTCTAGATCGCTAGCGGACTCATCAATTGGCAACGACCGGACCAGATAGAGTTCAGGTTAGGCGGCACAATGTTCCAGATGAGCTATACCGACTTCGCCGTCCACTTGGGGCTCTACAACCGGGAGTTCACGATGAGCCAAGGGTATCAAGTGCTGAGGATAGACAGGCCGACCGATGAGACATAGGAGTCCTTCTGGAAGCGACTCAATACGGACCCACTCTATAATCCACGCCTGTCGAAGGCGTCCACTCTTTACTCCCCGGCCCTTAAGTACTTCCATCTTATTCTTTACCACTCGGTCATTGGCAGGGATGGAGCACGAGGGACTTTTAGAGCATGTTGGGCACCGTTGGTGACCTACTTCTACATCAAGCAACCCATACCAAGATTAGAGCCATCTTCGTATGACCATATATCACCAGACTAGCCCAGGGTATGGGGGTCCTTCCACCATATATATTTGGGCCGATGGCAATCATAGGGATCTCCACCCCCGTCGCCTTAGACACACTGAGGGCGATTCGCATGTTGCGATCCGTATGGATCGCTCAGCCATCAGATACACGGCTATGGCCCCTACCGAGCCCCAGGCACCAGCAGAGAAGCCCAAGTAGCAGGAGGCAACAGCAGTGGGATCGAGCACATCTTCCCCTCCTGCAACACTAACTCTGACTCCATCATTGACCAAGGCAGACCGTGATGCCCTCCTTCTTTGGCTGGTGCATACTACCAAGCTATCACTGGACTACCAAGTCATTGTTTATCTACCCCCACCACTACCATCAGCCCAGACCACGAGGGGCACGGGGTTGGCATTGGGGGATAAGGCGATAGGAGGAAACTCTTAAGAGGACATCGACAGCCCTGAGGAGGACGATGACTTTTGCCCTTGATCATCATCTTCACTTTTATCTTTACTTACCACTTTTGTGTTTTCTTTTTCTTTTAGTCAGTCTGTTCTTAAAAGGGTTTAGTCTCTATTTACGCTATGAAGTTTAACTTGTTGTGCCTTCAATGATCTCAAGAAAAATTGTGTATCACACTTGAACAAGAAACACAAAGCAAGAACGCGTCAACTCACGTCACACAAAGAGGTAAGTTCACCTTTCCCACTTTGTTTTCACATTTCATATTCCTTTTATTGCATACAGCATGTGCATTGGTGACAATGCACAATTTAAGTGTGGGGGAGAGATTAACTATTGGGAATCTATATCGATTATGATACGTGCTAATCTATGATGATCTATGAGCAAATTAATGGGAGTTCTCTTTGATTGTCTAGATTTGCATTAGCGTTAGGTGTCAAATTTTTCAAAAATATATATTTTATCTTGCCTTTACATGACACCTCACAACAGTCTTGAGCACAAACCCTGACTTTGTTATCACTTTCCTTCTTAGGTTTGTACCCCAATTTGTTTAACCATTAGAGAAGTACTGATATTTTCTTATTATTTTGAAAAAGAGGAAAAAAAGAGAAAAAAGAATGAAAAAAAAAAGAAGAAAGAGAAAAAGGAAAATAGGTTGAAATTGCTTGAATAACCCAAAAGTAAGATCCATTAGGGATGCCCTACCGATATAGAAAAGATGGTAGAAATAGCTATCACCTTTGAAGCGTGAAAACCACTCATAAGTAGTTAGATCTTGGGTATCACCAATATTCACTCGATGACCTACCGGGGTAAAAGACTACCTCATTGGATGTATGAAGCTACTACCTCCAGTAAAAAGAGTAAAGAAAAGCAATTTAGTGAATAAGGTTCAGATTAGAGGGGTCGGAATTGAGCTAGCAAGTGTCACTATAGAAAGGGTCACATACACACGTAGGGAGTCTGAGTGTAAGGTAAGACCTACTTTTCATAAAAAACCTTATGGTACATAACGCAATGTTTCTCTGGGTACTAGCTCCCAACTATTTTGAGATCGGAGATTCTGTACTTATTATCTTCTTTAAATGTTCTCCTTTGCTTGAGGACAAGCAAAAGTTAAATTGTAGGTGTGTGATAAGTGCACAATTGTACATGTATTTTGACCATATTTTCATACACTTATCTAGATATTTGGTGTCAAATCATTTATTTTTGAACTTCTCTGTGTTTGTTTTATATTTAACTAGGTAAAATAGGTGGCTGGAATATAAGTCTGTGCTTGATTTATGTGATTATACCTTGTATGAGCCATAGTCAATTGCCTCGTTAGAGTCTAGCGACACACAAGGTGTGTTTAGGGTTTTAAGTTGCATTTCTCTTCTATGCATAGATCAATATCTCTTTTAGTTAGATTATAACTAGGCATAGGCAACAAGTTAGATCTATATACTGAGAGATCAAATACGACGTCTAGATGGCGCAACTGGTGAACTCCTAAGAATTAACTAATGGAAACCAATATTTAGAATTCAGTTATTTATAAAGAAATCTTAAGGGGATTAAGATCAGAGGTGTCACGCTATATATTTGATTTTTCACAACCAATTGTTCAAGTTAGCTTCCATTACGATCAAATAACCAAACACAACCACTTTTCTTAGTTTTACACTAGATTACAAGCATAGTTAGTACTAGTATTCCAGTCCCAGTGGATTTGATAACCCCACCTTTGGGTACTTTATTACTTGATCGACCCGATACACTTCTGATTAGTTGTCGCACACTCTGTGCATGCATCAGTCCCATACCTCCGTAAGTGCTCCGACAGGGTCTTGAACATGTTGCTATTATATTGTTCCAGTGTTACCCTACACTCTGCCAATGTCATGAGTAGCCCTGCTACACTGGTGGTCCTCCAAAACTTTTTCCAGATGTACCGCCAACCTTGTCGACATAACGGTAGTCTAGTGAGGTTTGAAACTAGCAGCAACCTGCTCTGTTATGCTCTAGTGAAGTTCAATCAAATCGCCATGATATTTCTCCTAGCGTTATCCAGCACTTAGCCAACCCATTTGGAGGTCCTAGCACTCGAATAATACTTTAGTAGGATGTTGAACATGTGCCATGATGTTCGCTTAGTGTTGCCATGCACGATGCCAACCCCATAAGCAACCCTCTTACTTCAGCTATCCTACGATAGTTTTTCAACTTGTACCCCAAACCTGATCGATAAGAAATTACTCTAGTGATGTTAGAAACTAGTAGTACCCAACCCCCTCTGATAACTAAAGCATAACATCTTTCCCCAATTGGCTCAACTTGCACCTTGGCACAGCAAGGTACATGATGTCTCTAAGAATGCCACCCAACCATGAAGACCATTGTACGTATGATCGGTGACAGCTGCAAGGCAAACTCATGTACTAAACATCATCATACATATTACAACCCATGACAGTACTCCTACGACATTTTTGTGGGGTATTAAATATGGTGCCATGATGTTACCAAACTGAGACAACACATGCATCCAATCCCTCTAGAAGCCCAACCGCAAGAATGGTTCTCTAGCGACGTCCCAAACATGTTATTATGTTTTCTTTGTGTCAGAGGCACGTTGTCACCCTCACAAGCCATCCTTCGATGATATGGTCACCTATAATGCCCACCTTGTCACTAAGCAGGTGCTTAGGTAAGGTCCCAAACATACAGTAGTCCAACGAGCAAGCGTCGCTACCGTGTTGCACTAAACCATACCACCACCTTTTTGCAGTGCTTCAACAAGTTGCCCTTGCTCAAAGTGCATCTTGGAGCATGATGTCCTTAGGAGCGCCGCTCAGAAGAACTTGCCAACGTGTAGCCACTAGTAGTAACAAAACAACTCCATACATTGAGCACCACCAAGTCGATTGCCACAATACTTCACCAAGATCCCAAACATGTTGCCATGGAGTTGTCTCGATGTCACCCCACATGTTTCCAAGAGTGTATGTGGCCTTGTTCCTCTGATGATCTTCCAACTCCAATTGTCCTTTTGCAGTATTGCCATATGTGCTTCTAGCCCCACTACCAAGGCTATGCTTCGATGAGGACCTAAACCAACAGCAACCTGCGACTGCAGGATGCGCCACATTACTTTATGTTGCGGAACTCTAGCTAAATGTGCACCTTCATGTGTGATGTCTCTAAGAGCACAACTCGGTGAAGATGGTAGCACATAGACCTTGATTCTACGCCATGCCGGCCGGAGTACGATGACACAAGACGATTCGGGTTATGCCCAATAAGGCCATGTTTTATGCCTGTGTCGGGCCAAACTGCTATGGCCCATGGGTCGACATTACATTGGCACGAAACAATTTCATGCCCTGGCTAGCATGGTGATCTGCCACATGGCAACACTAGATATTGCCATGTAAGATGTTTAAGTTCTTTTTAAATATATATATATATATATATATATATATATATATATATATATAATATATATGAGATTCGTTGGTTGCCGTTGATGCACACGTAGGGTGCATGACAACAACCCACAAGTGTATGGGGTTGGGGTTGATCAAGTAATAAAGTACTCAAAGGTAGGATTACCTAATTCACAGGGACAGGAATACTAGTGCTAACTATACTTGCTATTTAGTGTGAATTAAGAAAAGTGGTGGTGTTCGGTTGTTTGATCATAACAGAAGCTAACGTGAATAATTGGTTGTGAGAAATCAGAGATAATGGGTGGCACCTCAGATCTCAATCTCCATAAGATTTCTTTATTAATAGCTTAATACTAAATACTTGTTTTTTATTGATTAATTTTTGGAAGTTCTCCAGTTGGGCCATCTAAATGCTATATCAGAACTCTTAGTATACGGATCGAACTCTTTACCTATGCCTAGTTGTAATCTAACTAAAAGAGATATGGATCTATATATAAAAGAGACATGAAATACTTGTGTATCGCTAGAATCTAACGAGGCAATTGACCATGGCTCATGCAAGGTATAATCACATAAATCAAGCATAGACTTCACAAGAATTATCAAATAAAGGAAAACCAATAAATAACATAATTCAATTAATAAGGGAATCTAGGGTTCATGTGTACGAGTCACCACCGAAGGAGTTTAGCCACTCATGCAAATAGATTCACTTACAAAGAAAATAGGAGAGACAATAAAAAAACAAGGCTTCCCTTGCTAGGTGTCTTCTCTACCTTCAATCTCTTCCACTCCTCTGACAAACGTCCGGATCTTGAGATCTCGTCCAGATATCTTGATTTGGGCCCCCGCCCAAAGTTAAATCTATTTTCCTCCTCCATAAGGTTTATATAGGCTGGAAATTTGAGGCGTGATCGTTCTCCCACTTCTGGATAACTTTTGTTTTGAGTTGAGTAGGTCCAGATAATCTTGAGATAAATTCGGGATAAATCGGGCTAAAATTCCAAGTCTGCACAATATTTAACAAGTGATCGATCGGGTGACCAAATCAACTTGGATCGACCAGAAATTTTAACAAAATGTTCCTAACCCCATCTTCTTCAACATGAATGGTGGGGATTGGATTTGGAGTCTTATATCCCTTGAAATAAATTCCAGAATGTTGCAGCTTGTTCACAAGCTATGGTTGTGTGTTGCACGAGCGTGCCAAGCATCTACACGTCCGTGCCAAATGTTTTTGACGAGTTTTGAGTACCAAGATGTGCACGAGCATGTGCACGGGAGTGCCACATTGTACTATGGCTGTGCATATCTCTGTAAAGGCCCTTTTTCGCTTGTTTCGCCATAGTTTGTCTAGTTTCTTATTCCTTTTGCTCCGGCTACATATTTTACCTGCTCAATTACAAAACAAACCCAGAGAAGCAAAAAAAATAGAAGAATTAATGCGAAGTAATGAGATAAGTGCATGCAAATATGATGAAAATATATGTACAATTGTGCACTTATCACACCCTCACATTTGAACTTTTGCTTGACCTCGGGCAAAGGAAACATATAAAGAAAATAGATAAGTGCAAAATATCCAATCTCAAAATAGCTGGTTATCCTTCTGGTGCCCGGGGAAACATAGTGTTAAGTGCCTGAAAGTTTTTTTATGAAAAGTAGGTCTTACCTTACACTCAGATTTCCTATATGTATATGTGTAACCCTTCTTATGATGCCACTTACTAACTCAAGTCCTGCCAAGTTAATCCGAACCTTATTCACTAAACTGATTTTCTTTACTCTTTTTTGCAGGGAGTAGTAGCTTCATACAGTAGATCATCAAGTGAATATTTGTGATGCCCAATATCTGACTACTCAATAGCGGTTTTCACGCTTCATTGGTAATAGCTATTTCTACCATCTTTTCTATACCAGTAGGGCATCCTTGACGGATCCAACTTTTCGGTTATTCTACCAATTTCAACATATTTTCCTTTTTCTCTTTCTTCTCTCTTGTTTTTTTTTCTCTTTCTTTTATTTTCAAAATAACAAGAAAATATCAGCACTCCTCTAATGGTTAGAAAAATTGGGGTTCAAGCCTAAGAAAGCAAGTGATAACAAAGACAGGGTTTGTGCACAAAATTTTATGAGGTGTAAAGTAAAAACAAGATTAAATATATATTTTTGAGAAAAATTTGACACCTAACGCTAATGCCAACCTAGACAATCAAAGAGGACTCCCATTAATTTGCTCATAGATCATCATAAAATAGCACTTATCATAATCGATATAGATTCCCAACAGTTAATCCCTCCCTCATACTTAAATTGTGCATTGTCCCAAATGCAAGTTCTATATGCAACTAAAAGGAATATGACATGTGAAAGCAAGGTAGGAGAGGTGGACTTAGCTCGTTGTGCGTCATGATGTGTCTTGTCCTTTCATTGTGTTTCTTGCCAAGTGTGAATTTCAACTCATCCTGACGTCATGGAAGGCATAAAAAGTGAAACTCAATAGCATAAACCCTTTGTGACAAACTTACTAGAATAAAAGGAAAACACAAAAGTGGTAAATAAATAAAATAAAGATAGAAATATGCGTTGTTGCCGATGTCCACACCCTCCTAGGAGCTGTCGGTGCCCTATGAGGAGTCTCATCCAGTCGCATGTCTCTAGGTGCCATCCCCGTGCCCCCTATAGTTTGGGCTGATGATAGTGGTGGGGATGGAGATATGATACCTTGGCGGTCCAGTGATAGCTAGGTGGTGTACACAACCTAAAGGAGGAAGGCATCAAGGTTCGCCTGGGTCAGTGTTGGAGTTGTTGGTGAAGACGAGGTACTCGGTCCTACTCACGTAAACTTCTGCGGCTCGAGCACTCTTGCCGTACTGGGGGTTGGCAGGGGTTGTGGTCGTGTATCTGAGGACCTGAGAGGTTCGCGTGGTCTGCAGCATGCCAATCAACCTCAATGTATCAAGGGTGACAGGGATGGAGCTCCCTGCTATCGTCATCGGTCCGGTCACGGTTGGTGATAGGATGCCCATGCCCGGGAAAGTCTAGTGATTTAAGGCCCTATGAAGATGGCTCTGATCCTTGGTTGGGTCACCTAATGTATGAGTAGCTTACCCACGATCCATCCCAGGTGTACTAAGAAGCTATCCATCGTGCTCTGGAGGTAGAGGAAGTCTCTAGTGGTGACGACTACCATGCTCCGTCCCACTCTGTGATCGAATGGCTTAGGATCAGATGTATGTACCTGAGGGCTGGGGAGTGGAGAGTGGACACCTCCGACAGGCGTAGGTCGTAGTATGGGTCTGTACTGAGTCTCTTCTAGACGGACTCCTATATCTCATCGTCCGGCCTATCTATCCTCAGAGCTTTGTACTCTTGGGTCATCGTAAACTCTCGATCATAGAGTCCGAGGTGGATAGTGAAATTTGTGTGCCTTATCTAGAATATAGCGCCGCCCAACATGAACTCGATCATGTCTGGGCTGGGCTAGGTGATGAGTCTTCTAGCCATCTGGTATGTCTTCTCTTGAATTTCCAAGAGACGCCGCCGTCCACCCACGTCTAGGTATCTCCTCACGTCGACGGGTGAGGCTCATCGTCTCCAAAGACGCAACAATCGGCGCGCGGGACTGCTAAAGCCAAACGCTTATTTGCAAGTGGAATTGCCTTCCAGCAAACATGACGTGGTGAATGTTAACTCCTGTGGGGTGGTAGTGGACGAGGGTGCCTGGGGTTGGGAGCTCCCCTCTCCCTTATGCTTCTTCCTCCTTGGTTGTTCCTTGGAGGGTTTCTATGGGAGCATATTGCTTTTGGGTTTTGGTTCACCGGAGAAGAAGCAGTGCGTTGGGGGCCAGTGGCTGGAGATAGAGAGACACCGGTGAGAGGAGGGGAAGCGGTGCACGGTCGTGCGCCACAGAGGAAAGAGAGAATGATGTTCTCTCGCGCGGCTAGGGTTTGAGAAACCCTTTATTGGTTCTCACACGATCGTACGCGCTCGCGTGCGCAAAGGTATGCCAAGTTTTTTGTTCGTTGCCTTGTTTGGCACTTCCATGCCAATGAGATGCATGACTACGCGCAGTAGTGTCTCTTGTGAGAGCAAAGATCCTAATAGTTGCACACCATTTGGCACAGCCATGCCGGATTGAACTAAGGCAGTGCCGAAGCTCTAGACCTTTCGTGTTCACCGCTTCTCGTGGCACGGCCGTGCCAATGAGATGAACGGCCGTGTGCCATATAATTCTCTATGAGATTGTAGAACAGAGAGATGCACACCCTTTAGCAGAGTCGTGCCAAATTGTACTATATCCATGTATGTCTTTGTTTTGGCGTAATGGTCCTTTTCTCCTCCAATTACCTATGGACCTGTGTGTTAGTGACTTCCAGAAGCAAATATTTGGTCATTGAAAACATGGAAATTATTAGATAAGTTAGAGCATCATCTAATTGAAAAGTTTACCATAGTTGTGTCGTTACTAAGAACTAAACTGAGACTAGAAACTAACCTAACTTGGGTTGTCTCCTAAGATGCCCTTGTTTTACATCATTAGCTTAATGTAGCTTTGTGTTATTCTGGTTCTTTGATGATCATAGCCGCTATATCCTTTTCAAGGCCTTCCCCTTTGTATGTTTTTCGCTGCTTCTTTGTAGTCTTCAAAGGTTCGGCATATAACTCAGTATCTCGCAGAGATACCCTTTCAGTGAATATGGAAGATCGTATACTTTCAATTCGTATTAGCCGCAATAACTATTTCAGCAATATTAAGTTATATCTCCTTCACCTCTTTTTGTTGCAACTAATTTACGGTGCCATCTATAGATTTCTTGAATAATAATGTTTTGTTCCAATGGTTCATATGTCACAGTGGCATCTATGCTGGGTTTGATCGAACACTCTCCCTCCTTAGTAGGATTCACATAGCAAGGTTCCACACTTTCTCCCTTTTCTTGGAAAACAGACTAGACTTGACCGTTCAACTCCTGTGGCAGTACCCATTGAGAGAAAATAGGAGAATGATGAGTGTCTTCTTTGTCTTTACCATATGGCGGTACATGCTCACGGAGGTCCTCCATATCTCAATCTAGGAAGCTGTACTCAAGGTGCTCGGGTAGCATCTTCAGTTTAAACTCTAGGGGTTCCTCGATGGATGGTCTCTATTTTATCCAGCTTCCCTTGTCAAGATCTTCACTTGTGTTGGCTTCTCCAAAGGCATCCTCGCCTTCCCCCACCAGATACTCCCTTACCTCTGCATCCACACTTTGTTCGAGGTTTGTCTCAATATATTGTTGGCGGTCCTGATATTCCATTTTCCATCCGTTTACATCATCCGTGCCCATAAAATTAAACATGGTCTGCTTGATGAGGGGTGCATCGCAAACTACTGATTGGGAACCGATATTGTCTCATGCAAGAATAGATTTGTGCTTGCTTCAAACTTGCATACCACTTCTTCCAGATCCAATACCTTGACCTCCCAAGATTCTAACTCTTGAACCGCTTCTTAGCTATGATGAAGATAACGTGCAAAGATATCTTCCATGATGGTTGCCCATGCTGCAATGCGTTGAATTGATTGTAATCCAGGTTTTCTGAAAGGAAAGACATTGTTAATCCGATAAAGAATATTCGATTAGGCACAAAAGATAATGATGATCCAAAATTCGGAAAGTTTTGAAGATAAGAATTTTTTACTTTTTGAATTTTTGTTTTTTTTTTGTTGAATTTGAGTATAACTAAATTAATTAACTAGACTAACAAATCCTAATTTTCATAGCGTCACCACTCCCCTGTAATGAAGGCAAAAACTTGATGTACGCGCAGGGTGCGCGACAACTACCTACAAGTATATGGGGTCGATCAAGTAATAAAGTACCCAAAGGTAGGGTTATCGAATCCACAGAGACTGGAATACTAGTACTAACTATACTTGCTATCTAGTGTGAAACCAAGAAAAGTTGTGTTTGGTTTTTTGATCCTAACAGGAGCTAACGTGAACAATCGGTTGTGAGAAATCAGAGATGAAACGTGGCACCTCTGATCTCAATCTTCCTAAGATTTGTTTATTAATAGCTGAATTCTAAATAATTATTTTCATTGATTATTCTTGGGAGTTCGCCAATTGCGCCATCTACACACCGTATTTGATCTCTCAGTATATAGATCGAATCGTTACCTATGCCTAGTTGTAATCTAACTAAAAGAGATATGGATCTATGTATAAAAGAGACATGTAAGTCAAAACCATAAACACACCTGTGTGTCGCTAGAATCTAACGAGGCAATTGACCATGGCTCACGCAAGGTATAATCACATAAATCAAGCACAAGCTTCACAAGAATTATCAAATAAAGGAAAACCAATAAATAACAAAATTCAATTAATAAAGGAATATAGGGTTCATGTGTCCGAGTCACCACCGAAGCGGTTTAGCCTCTCATGCAAATAGGTACACTTATAGAGAAAATAGGATAAGACAATAAAAAAAAGGGATTTTTGCAGGTATACCCTTGAATAATTATAAAATTGCGTATTTACCCTTGAATAAAACATAATTGCATACATACCCCTGAATAATAGGTATAATTGCGTATATATTGTCACGCCCCGAACCACGGCCGAGGCATGTAGACAACCGGCCGCACCCAAACAGGGACTAGTCCCCATTCGAGCGCAAAGCCTTAAGAACTCTTATACAATAAGTATTCAGAGTTAATGATAACAGCAGAATCATAATTAAAAGAAGAAGGGAGTTGGTACAACTCCATACAGTACAACATCGGGTTTACACAACTCAAGACTAGGATCCACCCAAATTCCCCCTAGAAATCCATACAACAAAGAAATCTAAATTACAAGTCTCACACAGAATAAAAGAGGTACGCAGACCTTAAGACAAATAGAAGTAGCCGAGTCAGCAACTCGGTATATCCCCGCCTAAGCTCGACCCTACTCCTCCTCGTCCGAGCCTAAGAAAAATACACGAATCAAGTGCATGAGCCTAAAGATTAGGCCCAATAGGGTCGTATAAACAATAAAAGAGGCGAAGGCCATAAACGAGGAACAGAAGAAAGCAAGTACAATTATACAAGTACAACAACAACACAAGCAAGTAACAAGTAACTGGAATGCGGATAAAATCCACAGATGTACTCAATCTCAGGCATATATGATACTAAGATGTCTGCGACATCTACACTGAGCCGACCGCCGCTGATGACTGTCTTGGCCAGCTGCTTGCAGTTAGCTGGGGCATGCGCCGAGCTCTCCTGGCCGGACGCTGGGTGACAAATGAGGGAAGCGCCGGGTCGGCGTGAGGAATGGCTCGCCAGTAGGGTTAGGGTTCAGCCCAATTAGCTAGAGAGAGGAAGGGGGGATGGCTACGGGTCTCACCGGAGCTTCACCGGCCTTTGGCCGGCCAGGATCTCAACGGAAGAGAGAGGGCGAAGGGTGGCTGAAGCTCGTGAGCTAAGGTCGAGGGAGAGGATGAGAGATGATGATTTTCATTCTCTCTCTCCTCCTTTATTTTATACAACAATTTTCATTTAATTAATTAAATTAAATAACATGCCTTGTCACATGTTTACTGTGCACTCACACGTGCACTATTCATTCACGGGTAAGTGGTCTATTTCTCGTCGGGGCCCGCTGTGGTAAGTCTCTCGTCCTCATGCCCAACCTGCATCCACGAATCTCGGGTCAATGGCCTCGATGGGTACGAAAGTGCCTGTAATATCTCGGGATCTATCTTCACGCACTGCATTCGGGAATACCTACTATAGTCACATCCTTCATCATGGCATACTGTGGCATCCTGAGAGTCTTAAATCCTCGACCGGATCCACGTTTTCCCGGAATTTGAATATCTGTTTCCTCCAATAATTAATTAACCCGAATTAATTTACAATTAATTAATTTTCATTAATTAACACTTAATAACTTCTCGAATTTAATAAATAAAAAACTTTATTTATTTCGGGGCAGGCGTTACATATATTCCCGAGGTTAAAATCAGATGAAAAATCGTTAGTTAACAAACGGTAGATATGTGAAATGACCATAATGCCCTTTGCATATATACCCCTCAAAAGTTTGTTTAATTTTAAATTTACAAATACCCCCATTTAAAAATCTGAAATTTAAAATAGTTAAAATATAATTTTTATTTACAATTATACTATAAGAAAAATTACTGTTTACATTTCAAAATATACCCCAAAATTTTAATTTTTATTGAACTTATTTATAAAAAGTAAAACAAATTGAAAAACCTGAACAAATTTTACTTTTTTTAACTATAAATAGCATAAATAACACATTAACCTTCAGAGAAGGGTTAGGGCTTCCAAGATCTTCGTGGTTTGGGTGCTTAATAGCATCATATTCCATCAACCAGCAACAATTTACACAACAACAAGCAAATATCTTTGTTAAATCTATTTTTCAGGGGTATACAGGCAATTTACACATCAACAATCAAACATCTACAAGAAATAGCATAAAGAACACATTAACCTTTAGAGATCGGTTAGGGCTTCCAAGATCTTCGGGGTTTGGGTGCTGGCTGGCTCGGGGTGGTCGGGAGGGTTGGGTGCTTAGAGTTAGTGTTGCGGTAGTCGGGGGCCGGTTTGGGTGGTCGGGAGGGTTGGGTGTTCAGGAGTCGGTGCTGCATTGGTCTTGGGCTAGTTGGGGTGGTCGGGAGTCACCACTGCGGTGGTCGAAGGCCGGCTCACGGGAAATTGCGGGAGTCGCAGGAGTGGCGGGTGTCGGGATCTAGGTTTGGAGATGTTAGGGTTAAGAATTTTAATTTTAGTAAAAGGGGTATTTTGGTTATTTTCTAATCCTAAACCCAAGTTATAACCATGGTTAACATCATTTGGTTAACTTCTATTAACAGAGTTTAAGAGCAGGGGTATATCCACAATTCAATCAGTTTTTCATGGGTATATAGGCAATTATAATGTTTTTAGGGGTAAATACACAATTATGGGACTTTCGAGGGGTATATAACCAATTTCCCCATAAAAAAATAAGGCTTCTCTTGCTCTATGTCTTCTCTGCCTTCGATCTCTTCCACTCCTCTGACCAACGTCCGGATCTCGAGCTCTCGTCCAAAGATCTTGATTTGGGCCCCCCACCTAAAGATAAATCGATTAGCGTTTATATAGGCCGAAAATTTGAGGCATGATTGTTCTCCAACTTCTGGATAACTTTTGGTTTGAGTTGAGTAGGTCTAAATAATCTTGAGAAAAATTCAAGATAAATCGGACTGAAATTCCACGTCTGCACAATATTCATCAAGTGATCGATCGGGTAACCACATCAACTTGGATCAACCTGAACTTTTACCTAAATATTCCTAAACCCTTTTTCTTCAATCTTGACGGTGGTGATTGGATTTGGAGTCCTAGATCTCTTGGAATAAGTTTTGGAACATTGCATCTTATTCACAGGTTGTGGATGGGGGTGCACGAGCATGCCAAGCATCTACACGCCCGTGCCTAATGTTTTTGATGAGTTTTTAGTACCGAGATGTGCACGGGCTTGTGAAAAGGTATGCCACATTGTACTATGGCCGTGTACATCTCTATAAAGTCCCTTTTGCGGTTGTTTCGCCCTGGTTTTCCCCGTTTCTAGTACCTTTTACTTCGGGTACCTATTTTACCTGCTCAATCACAAAACAAAACCAGAGAAGCACAAAAATAGAGGAATTGATGTGAAACAATGGGATAAGTGCATGAAAATATGATGAAAATATATGTACAATTGTGCACTTATTAGCTACGACTGCGTTTTTTTGTTTAAAGAATTATCATCCTCTTTACCGAGCCATCTCTACAAACAATGTATAGTACTGAACAATATTTCCAACACATATACCCTCTTGATCAACTATATCCCCTTCTGCCAACTTTTCCACTCTTTGAAAACAAGGGCGCCCAGAAATAATCTCTCTATTTCTACGTTTCTTATTGAGAGAGAGAGAGAGAGAGAGAGAGAGACCTACAAAATGTTATTGGATGGAGACATAGAGCAAGGCGGCAGCCGTGATTAGTATGTGATCTATCTCCCTAAGTTATAAGCCGAGAAGAGTTTTTATTTTATTTTTAAGATTTTTTTTACAATTTTTATAATTTTTTAGATTTTTTTTAATTTTTTTTTTTAATTTGTTTACTAATGGGTCGTTTTAGGCCCGTATTGGAACTAGCCTAGCACGACATGGCTCGTCACGAGCAGTGCTTCGTACCGGGCTAGTTCTTGTGAATTTTTTGTGATGCTGGGCACGCTGAGGTACTACACAACTCACAACACACAACTCAACTAAGTAGAAGATTTCCTCCTACACCCTCCATACTAGCTACACGTCGTGATCTGAAAAAAAAAAAAAAAAAGACAACATAATTATAATGGGCTGAAAAGTCCAATAAGCATCTACTAGAAGTACTGATGTCATGCATGAGTTTTAAAACATGAAAAAAAAAATCAATAGTAATATACCAAAATTAATATTCAAGATGCAACAAAAATAAGCATCAAATTTCTTCAAATAAAATTCAAGCTCAATATCAGCTAATGAATCTAACAAAATACCGCAATTGAAGTAATTCAAAAAGAAGACAAAAATCACATAGTTTCCAATGACTTGATACTATAGCGTCTACAAATATGCCATGGCAACTATTACTACTGGTGGTATGGTACAAATCCAACATTTATAACCCCCTGTCTTCCCCGAGAAAGAAATATCATACATGTATTTATATACCCTTGTTTTCCCAAGCAAGAATATCTGATTTATTTATTTATTTATTTATATATATACCCTCTGTTTCCTAAGCCAAATATCAGATAGCGCTAGAATAACAAATACGTGTCGACATGACTAGTGCTTACCCCTACAAGCTCGGGACAGAACAAAACATAACTAAATTTGGAGACGTAAATAAAATTCATTGAAATCTCAACATGAATCTGATTCAAAAATTTGATCAAAGCACAAATCATCACACTTAAATAGAGGCACCAGAATTCTGTAAAAGTAGATCAATTAAGAGTATCACATATATGAGTCAAAATGGTGTTAATAATCAAGCTATGATGCTTTTCCATAAATTTGTAAAAACCACATCTCTTAGAGTATAAATCAGTTGAACTCATTACTTAATGGCAACCAATTCATAGAATTAACAAAACCCATACCATACAAGGTCGTAGAGCTTGCATGACTTCAATTTTTAGGAACATAAGCCAATTTAAGTTTAATAAGAAAAATAAAGCTTACATTTGTAAAATCATATATCAAAATAATTACAAGGGAAATACTTACAGAGATTTATAGGTGGAATACTTATCTGTTTCACTCCTAAGACCTACTCGGCTACGAGCCATCCAATCCGGTCCTAGAAAAGTTTGTCACATCCTAAACATGATAAATACTCATTACACAATAATTTATAACAATAGAAACACATTACATACATTAAAATGCCCTACTAATGATGTAACGCCCCGAACCCGATCCCGGGCCACAAGACTATGACAGACCAGCCGCTCCCAGACCAAGGACAGGCCTTGGCCTTGATGTAAGGCCTAAGATATCAACCTAATTACATTCAAGAAAATAATAGTCCAACAATAATATAACAAAAGTAGTTGAAGCATAAGGGGTTCTATATGACCCTTTAACAAGTCATAACTTATAATAGAGTATCAAATACAAACTCCCTAACCCTCCATAACATCACACACAAAGAACATATATCCCCTGTAAGTATCACCAACCTCGCTGGGATGTCAACAAAGATCCTATAGTACAGGCAAAATCAGAGTATTTTCCTGCTAATCCACTTCCTATCTTGATTTGCACGAGGAAACAAATCATGTGCATGAGCTAACAAACTATGGCTCAGTAGGCACCACACACAAATCATGTGACAACAAAACAAAATACATAAATGTGAATATCAACATGTATCACCATTGGGTCCGCGGCCCAAAACATCCACATGTAGAAGCACTAGGCTTGCTGCCCAAAACAATAACTCAGTTTAATGGTATCAAAACATAAAACGCTACAGTCTCCGAGAAGCCTGCTTAAGCCTTATGCCCGGACTCCGGTCATATCTCGCAGAATGAGCATGAATGCAAGTGTTGTCACATGGCCACAACTAAATATACAAAGCATCCATCCCTCGATCCCAACATGGATCGAGGCAACCTCATGACTGCATAATGTACGTCCCTCCGATCACAACATGGAACAAGGCAACCTCATATATAAAACCAGTGTTAAAACCGATAAGGTCCGAAACACAAACCAGTTCATAAATCCACACATTCATAAACCAAAACCTCAAACTCAACACTAGTATTAAGAGGTGCCCACCTATACAAACACCTCCTAATAGTATCCAGGGGAGTTTAAGAAAAACCACAAACAATAGAAATTCATTTTATGTTTATATAAAGATAAAACATACCTTACTTTTGAAATTCCTACATACTATGTATTTATTTCTAAAATACATATCGTGAGTTTTCGTATGATTACCCATCATTCTTAGGAGAGTTCTGTACCAGAATCTACCTTGAGTCAGACTCCTATTTACTTATTCAACTCATTGTAAATCATATTAAGGTATTAAGTCGTATACCTTAATTATTTTTCATCTAGATCATAACATCCTAAAGTATCAAGCTACTTGTTAATTATACACCAATTGCTTAATCATGAATAGTAATTACCTTAATCCATATTTAGTGAACTATGTGTACATATACTCACGTATATATAAAGCTATCCACTTAATGGCCATGCTCTGTGATAATACTATCCATGCACACCTAGCTTTTATTAAAGCTTAATAGAACTAAGTATGATTCTCTTCATTGACTAGCAAGGATTGACTTTACATTTTAATTAAGTTTTAGGACTTATAACTAATAGCAGATTTTAAAGTCCAAATTGGCTAATTTATATGGTTGTCCTTTCATTCACATAGTCACCAAGCTGCAGCTTTGACTCCTTGTACACATTCTAATGTTATAAGTTTTTATGGTAATGCAATAGTGAATGAGTAGTGGTTCATGAAATAAATTAACAACTCTTTTGTTTAGTACTTGGATTAAACTTAAGAGGTTGTTATTATACTTGATTCAAGCGATAACTAAATTCATCTCATAGTCTTTAACCAATAGTCATACTAAACCTACTATCTTATTTTATCAAATAAGATTTGTTGAGATTATTACATTCAACAACTGTCATCATCTAATACAACAAAACAACTAATGTATAACTCTCTTCAACATTCTAATATGTTTCCTAATCTCAAAAAGGGAGCAGAGAATTGAACATATATGTAAAAAAAAAAAATTGCACTCTTCATATGGAGTTGTTGTTATTGGTAGCAAATTTGTTGGTGCCTAGTTCACCACCAATTTCATCGGGCGAGCAACAAATGATGAATAGCTGTTGTTGTTGCTGCCCAACAGCATCTTATAGCAGTTGTTGTTGCTCCCAGCAGCTATCTGGGTTTAGTATTCTCTACTTTTCCCACTTCTTAGCATACTCTAAACCATGGTTATCATGCTTTAAAATCAACTACATATGCATGCATATGTACTCACAAGAGGGTATTCCTATCTTGTTGCAATTCTCCCTTTCTAAATCATTCAACCTTGCTACTTTGTAAACTCCAGCAATCTCATTTCTTAAGTCAATACGAGGTCTTTACATCTTTAGTATCAAATCAGAAATTTAGTAAAAAAGACAATTTGAGTAGAATCCCATACCCACATTATCATGGCTCTAAACAAAGATTGAAGAACTAATGGGAATAGCAAATCAAGAGTAAGCAGAGCATATACCCTTGTTGAGTTATAGTTAGCTCAGAAATCTACTTTAGCATCTCTCAGCAGTATTTCATCGAGCATTACCTCCTCAAGTCCTCCTTCTCCACCTCTACATAACACTGTATCCCTCAGTCCCTCAATTATACATATTTTACATTTGAACCAGTGGACTCTAACTCTTTAATCCCAAGATTTCATCAATTTTCAATAATTGGGCTCTACACGATGGTTTTAAACAATCAATTAACATAGGTATTAGCAGGGGTTGGTCCAAGTTACTCAAGGAGATCTCTTCCAAAATCTTATCCTTCGGTGGTCCTTCCGAACCGACAATTGGTCTTTGATGCCTGGCTTCCTCTTGATATCTGTCGGAAGCTCTCGGGATGGAGACTGAACCATGATATTTGGGAATTGGCTAGGTTGCTTTAAAGAGGGGAAAAGGCTGGAGATTGTGATGCTGAGCCCTCCTCTTAGCTGCCTTATATTGAAGCTTTTCAGCCCCACGGTGCACTACTGGTGGCTCTCGGCTGGCCTACATGTTCACGGGAAAGACAGGCTTCTGATCGAGATTCGAGTATTCTGGGTGTCACAAGGAAATCACCAAGTTACTCAGCTTTCGTCCCCATTTCTTCGATGGTTAAGGCATGGCTTTAAAGTTAATCAAATGTTAACCAATTCTCACCCTTTAATCCAAATTGTGTTAGGTATATTATAAATCATCCCCTAATGTTACAAGTAATTATGCAAACCCTCTCTTTATGCATTAATTATTCAAAATTTCGCACATAACCCCTAGTGTATCTTCTCGTTACATGCCAGGCTTCACTTATACGAATAAACCATTGGGTGATTTCAAATTCTCATTGTGTATTAAGACTTTGTAAATACCCACTCCACTTAGGCATTATTTAGAATAAGCCTGTCGGTCAATTATTTGAACTACGGTAATTTTATTTAAGTTTTGAAAATTAAAATAAGAACAATACTTATAGAGGTGGCTATTACAAATGAACTCACCGAAATGTCAGTTTTATAGTTTAACTGGTTACTCCGGCAATTAAAACACCTGCCTATATGAATTCCATCATTTTATAGATTAAACAAACAAATGGTAAAAATATCACCGATGAAAAACTTCTCTTAAACCCTTGGTGCTACAGTAACCCTCAATGCTCCTTTCTATGCTATAATACCGCTATAGTAAATCCGAAATTATAAACATTCATCCTTTCCCTTTTCTTCAATCAAAGTTGAAACTTCTTATACATCATGCCATAATCCTTATACACTTAATTACATCCATAATAACCTCAAAATTTGTCATGGAATTGTATAAATTTCTTATAAATGTCCTAATCATATACATATGCATGTTTTCTAATGTCATACACATTCAATACACTTACCTAGTTGTCACAAGCTCTTAAAATTCATATTTCTGAACTATTGAACTCCTTGCTATGGATTTTTCTCCAAGTAATGTATTTCACCTATATACAAACATTAACGAAATTCAAAAACAAATCAAGAACAACTACTACTCAAACCACACTATTTTACTCCCTTGTCCATTCCTTATCTTCTAATCAAACATTTACATCTCTTGATCCTCTTCTCTATAGTGCTGCAGTATTATAGCCCCACTGTAACGACCCGAATTTTTATAGAACATTACCTATTAAAGTGAAACCTCAAATGAGGGGTAAAATAGTCAATTAAATTGAAAATAACGGTTAAGAAAGATGTTAAGATGAGTATAACATCGATGATGTTATTTTTGAAGATTAAATAAATTAATTGGGCTTGAGAGGCAAAATGACCATTTTGCCTCTCAAGTAAACACTTAGTCAAATTGGAGATGAGAATGAATGAATTATTCATCTCTCTACCACACTCTCTCTCACTCTCTCATGGGCAACCCTAGGACGCACTATAGCACCTTGGAGAAATTTGGAGAGAAACTGGAGATCTTCGATCTTGGTCTCGAATCGGAGGTAGGAAACGCTTACATAGCAAGTATAGATTAAATTCTCTCCATTTGGAGCTTGATTTGTGTGATTATGAGCTTGGGTTCATGATTTAGTGCTTTGAGGGGAAAATAGAAGGGCATCGAGGAAAAGCCTCGAAATACGATATTTGGAGCTTGAATCTTCAAGAGGTAAGCTCAATACTAACTTAGAGGCATTTGGATGATTTCAAGTTTCGTATCCATGCATTTTTAGTTATCATAGGTTCATGAATTGGTGAATGAGAACCATTTAGTAGATTCTAGTGGATGAAATGATAAATGGATGGAAATGAATCTAAGGAGGTATAACTAGAGTTTAGAAGTAGTTAGGAATGATTTGTATGAGAATTGATGCTTGAATTAAAAGTTCAATTCCCGGATTTACTGTAGCAAATACTAAGGTCGAAGAAGCTACTGTAGGAAGTAGAGACATAAATAGTAAATTTTTGTTATTTTTCTAAAATGCTCGGAATTCGATTCTGATCATCCCAGTAGTTCTAGGGTATATTTAAACTAATAAAAATAGCGTAGGAAGGTGACTAAATGACCGGATTCGTCGGTAATAGATAAAAAAGCCGACATTCTAGAATAGACATGAATAGGGTCATTTCATATTAGAAATACTTTCTGATTGATATGAAATGATGAGTAATAGTCTGAAACTATAAATATGATGCGGGAAATATGTCGATAGCTCCGCCGGAGGATTGGAGGATTAATAGTGCATAGTTTCACTAAGGTGAGTGGAAAATAGATGACCTACAAGATTTTCTTTTAAACACATGTTTTATAAACGATTTTTGATTCATGTTTTGAATGCAATTTGTTTATTTACAAGCGGATTATCTCTAGCAAGGGTTTGCATATTATGAGATGCATAATCTATTTTGAAGTGGCTTGTGAATGCCTGATAGTGACATGAGATTTGTGAATAGCTAGGAATAGTAGTTATTCATTGAGTTGATTGACGGGACATGATTGAATACATAGAGTTAGTGTGTTGACACTTGCATTATAATTTAGCTATATTGAAGTGGTGGCCCGAGCCAAGTACAAAGATGCTTCCTACTAGTGTGACTCTCAGGGGTCGTCTAAGAAGGAGAAGCATGAGAAAGGGTAGAGTAATAATCAAGGATAGACTTCTGGAAAGAGCTTGGGACAACAGAGATCCAATCACAGGTCCCAGCCGTATAACAAGCCAGCTAGGTCTTTGGCCTCAATTGGAGGCAAGGGTTCATCGGCCAGTATGTCACAGAAAATGAGGTGTTATGAATGAAAAGGTCCCCACAAGTAATTACAGTATCCAAGACTTACTAATAGGTGTTTCATATGCTGCAGTTTGGAACATAAGAAGGCACAGTGCCCACAGCTTCAGGCTGGTCAAAGTACAGGTAGAGGAACACAGGGTCCCAACAATCATTTTGTGCCTCTAAGCAGTCAGCAGCATCAGTACCGAAGCTACAAGGGGGTGATAGGAAAGGGAAGGCGACAGCGACAGTTCAGCCTTCCGCATCCGGTCATCCATTTTCCCAGCAGGGGCCCATGACTCACAGACGCGTCTATCATCTGACCACAGAGGAGGCACACGTATCAACTGACATCGTTGTTAGCTTTTTTTATGTATGTACCTTGTTTGATTCGGGTGCCATACACTCCTTTGTATCTACATTATTTGCACGAAGACATGCATTGATAGTAGTAGAGCTACCATATGAGCTGAGTATAGACACCCCAGTAGAAGCTGCCAGGTTGGTAAACAGGATGGTTCAAGCATGCCCGGTGATGATCGAGGGTCGGGTGTTACTCGCTGATCTACACATAATGGACTTGAGGGATCACGATGTGATCCTCTGGATGGATTGGCTCTCTTCGGTATGCGCTGTAGTGGATTGTCGTGGGAAGAGAGTGCACTTTCGGATGAAGAGGTTGGTGAATAAGATGGTTCAAGTATGCCCGGTGATGATCGAGGGTCGGGAGTTACCCGTTGATCTACATGTAATGGACTTGAGGGATTACGATGTGATCCTCGGGATGGATTGGCTCTCTTTAGTATTTGCTGTGGTGGATTGCCGTGGGAAGAGAGTGCACTTCCGGATGCCGAGGGGGATGAGGAGTTCACTTTCCGTGGCAGTCAGGATTGTTCTATAGATTGGGAGATCTTAACTCTCCAGGCCAGGAGGTTACTTGACAGAGAATGCGTCGGTTATTTGGCCTCGATCTCAGAGGCGAAGCCAGGGAGTAGACCTGCGATCTCAGGCGTCCCAATAATGAGCGAATACCCTGATGTGTTCCCCGATGATCTACAAGGATTACCTTCGGAAAGAGAGTTGGAGTTCTCTATCGACTTAGTTTCTAGCACGGCTCCTGTGTCTAAGGCACCATATAGAATGTCGCCTGCGGGGTTGAAGGAGCTGAAGTCACAACATGAGGAGTTGTTAGAGAAAGGTTTCATTCGACTGAGCATGTCACCTTTGGGAGTGCATTGTTAATCGTCAAGAAGAAGGACTGATCGATGAGGCTATGTATTGATTATAGAGAATTGAACAAAGTAGCGATCAAGAATAAATATCCGTTACTAAGGATTGATAATCTCATGGATTAATTATAAGGTGCCCAAGTGTTCTCAAAGATTGATTTAAGGTACGAATACCATCAGGTACGGATCAGGGAGAGGGCATCCCGAAGAGTGCCTTTCCGGACCAGATAAGGACACTATGAGTTCCTCGTGATATGGTTTTGGCTTACTAATGCCCCAGATGTGTTCATGGACATGATGAACCGGTTCATTCGACAATATCTAGACCGGTTTGTAGTGGTCATCTATTCTCCTAGTCGCCAGGCATACATGGAGCACCTGAAGATCATATTGGAGACTTTCTTGGGGCATGCCATCAACGGTGTTGGAGTATCAGTGGACACCAAAAAGATTGAGGCAGTAGTCGATTGGAAGAGACTGACCACCGTCAGAGAAATAAGGAGTTTCTTTGGATTAGCTGGCTAATATCGGAGATTTGTTGAGGGCTTCTCCCATTTGGCAGCACCGTTGAGTAGGTTGACCAGAAAAAGTGCCAAGTTTGTTTGGAATGATCCTTGTGAGAAGAGCTTCCTAGAGCTGAAGTAGAAGTTAGTATCCGCACCAGTCCTAGCTTTGCCACAGAGTGGAAGCAGATACATAGTTTATAGTGATGTTTGTAAAATTAGTCTGGGATGTGTCCTGATACAGGATGGACGAGTTATCGCTTATGCTTCTTGTTAGCTGAAACTATATGAGGAGAATTACCCCACACATGATATGGAACTTGCTGCGATCATGTTTGCACCGAAGATCTAGTAACATTTTGTCTACGGTGTGCCTTGTGAGATATACATCGACCACAAGAGCCTCAAGTATATCTTTACACAGAAGGAGCTGAACATGAGGCAGCGACGGTGGTTTGAATTAATCATGTATTATGATTTGAGCATCCATTACCACCCAAGCAAGGCTAACGTGATGAAGGATGCGTTGAGTAGAAAATCCAACTACTAAGTCGCCGCATTGTTGACTTCTCAGAGGCCCTTGTTGGAGGATATGAGGAGGATGGAGCAAGAGATCATATTGCCAAATATAAAAGTAAGTCTGGCCAGTTTGTGCATACGACCTTCGGTATTGGGGAGGATCAGAGACTCGTAGATGTAAGACACATATCTGGAGGAGATCAGGGATCAAGTTGATCAGGGTGTACCGACACTGTTTATTATTCATGAGGATTGTACCCTAAGATATGATGAACGAGTTTGTGTGCCCAATATCCATGAACTGAAGAAGAAAATTCTTGAGGAAGCCCACTACTCGAGCTACGCAATCCATCCCGAAGGTACCAAGATATACAGAGGATTGAAAGACCACTTCTGGTGGAAAGGCATGAAACGAGAGGTCGCTGAGTTTATAGCTTAGTGGATTACTTGTCAAATTATTAAGGCAGAACCTCAGAAGCCAGCTGGGAAGTTACAACCCTTGCCTATTCCAGAGTGGAAATGGGAACATATTAACATGGATTTCGTGACCGGGCTACCTCGGACTCATAAGGGGCATGAAGCAGTGTGGGTGATAGTAGATAGTCTGACAAAGACGACACATTTCAAACCCCTGAGGACAGGGGCCACGTTGGAGTAGTTAGCGTGGTTATATATTTACGAGATTGTCAGGCTACATAGAGTACCATTATCTATCACCTCAGATCGTGACACTAGGTTTGTCTCGACATTCTTGGAGAGTCTACACACAGCCTTAAGCTCCCATCTAGCGTTTAGTACATCTTTTCACCCTCAAATGGATGATTAGTCAGAGGGAACCATTCAGATTTTGGAGGATATACTGAGAGCTTGTGCCTTAGACATCTCAGGCTTATGGGACAAACGCTTGAGTCTGGCAGAGTTCTCCTACAATAACTGTTACCAAGCGAGCATACAGATAGCTCCTTATTAGGCACTTTATGGCAGGAAGTGCAGGACACTGATATGTTGGGGAGATGTGGGCAAGAGGAAAATTGAGTTGCCATATTTTGTCCAGTAGACGGAGGATCAGGTCAGGATGATCAGAGAGAGACTGAAGGTTGCTTAGAGCCAACAAAAGAGTTATACTGACCCGCGTTGTTTTTAGCTTGAGTTCTGGGTTGGCGACGCTGTATTTCTTAAGGTGTCACCAATATAGGGAGTTGTGAGATTTGGGAAGCGTGGGAAGCTTGCTCCATGCTATATTTGACCCTTCGAGATTTTGGAGCGGGTAGGAGCTGTGGAATATAGATTGTCTCTACCCCCGGAACTGGCTCAAGTCCACGATGTATTTCACATTTCTATGTTGAAGAAATGCATTCATGATCCATCTCACGTAACTCCCCAGATTCCAATTGAAGTCTAGGAGGACATGTCCTATGAGGAGCGCCCGTTGGAAATCTTAGACCGCAAAGAGCAGCGGTTAAGAAACCGGCCCATTCCTTTGATCAAAGTAAGATGGAACAATCACTCGAAACAAGAAGCTACATGGGAACGTGAAGAAGAAATGAAGGAGCGTTACCTGGAGTTATTTATTACTATATGAGTTTTGAGAAAGTTTTATTTTAAATTTCAGGGACGAAATTATTGTAAGAGGGGAGGATTGTAAAATCCAAGATTTTATTGGAATAAATGGATGTTACAATTCTTCTTTATTAGTTTGGTAACTAATGTAATTTCCCAAATTTGAATTTAATTGGAAAAAGGAGGAATCCAATTGATTAATTCCTTAATTAGGGTTAATCGGGGCGATCGAAGGCCTTTTGGTAATTTTAGAAATTTTGAGCACCTAAAGGAAATTGTGCTCTCTCTTAGGAAAGGGACCTTCATGTAAAGGGTATAGGAAGCAAGGGTTTATTTGCAAAATGCCACGAGAAAGTCGTACATGAGTTACATTAGAAAACAATGGACGACTGAGATTAAAAGATCCGTGGGCGATCTGATCAAGAGAAATTGATCCAACGGTCCACACCATCGTTGAGGGGATGATGCAAGTGCCCTCACCGTGCGGGCATATCTTGTTCATTCATCTAATAAGGTGTCTTAAGTTCTAGACACAATATCTAATCCCAGCCATTTAAGTAATCTCGTCCAACTGAGATAACCTTGACCTGTCATCTTAGATGGGCGGATAAGTTCGAGGCAGAGACAGGATATCTGGCTGTCCACCGTCACCTGATCTCGACCATTTATCTAGTCAATTGACGAATCCGAGGACTCACGATATAATCTCCACCCTTAGATTCCATGCAGACGATCCAAGCCACCCCTATCGTGGAGACTTGATCACGAGGTAACGACGCCTCTTTTCCGCCAGTGAGCGAACGCCACCACGATTTCAGCTATTGTCTCCAGTGATTATGAGCACAATCTCCGTGATCTTCATCGCGTGATGACCCCCCATCAGCACTATGAGCAGCTATCAAAGAAGGTTACATAAAGAATCAAAGTTACTCAAACTACCAAGTATAAAGGAAAGCAACAAATAAGAAACTGTTCGAGACTGAGGTCCTTCTGGAGTCGGCTCCCTCACGTTATCTTGCCCAATCTCCGCTAACACCACACCGCCTCCCTTGCAAGAAGGTTCTTCCTTAGCTCTTTGTTCTTTCTCTTTGTTTCTTATTTCTATATAGAGCTTAAGTGCTTCTATGTAGTCAATCTTGGCAAGGCTGAGGTTAGGTTAGGCATGGGCCAATGTCTGAAAGAAAGAGAAACCATCCATTGCAGCTTTCTGGAGACCCCCGCCAGCCTTAAACTTTGCCACTACCTTCTCCACAGCAGCCTCTCGATCCTTACGAAGTTGTCTCTGAAAGTCGTTGGACTCTATGTTGTTATTTTTGGCCTTCTTCAGCTCCTCATCCCAGTCAGAGCTCCTCTTATAGTTCTTGGAGTACTCTTTCATTCCAGTAGCAACATTTTCATTGATGATCTCATCTCGCAGAGCTAGCAAATCATCGTGATCTTTAGGAGGTCATGAGTCGTCTCTAGTTCTTTATCGGACTTCACCTTCTCACCCAAGATAAGAGCTACCTTTGCACACAACTTGTTGATAAGCTTCTACAAGGATTTTAGCACAGTCGAGGTCTTCTCCCACTCCCGTCGATTGTACTCTTTGTCTAAGTCAGAAGTGAATAAAGAAACTTGGAGATCGCGCACCTCATTCTTTTGGCTGGCAACCCCTGCCTAGAGTTTCTCCAATACCTTGGCAATAGGGTTCCCCTCCACTACCTACTTGAGAAGACGTCGAGCGGTGTGGTCCATAAAGAAACTGACCTGTGATAAGATGTGACAGAGGAGATGATAATGAAGTTCATAAATGATGGGCTGCGAAATGAAGGGAAGTATGTCGTAACATCAAGGCAAGTGAAGAGAGATGATTAGCTAATTCATTTATCGCAAGGCTCCGGATTTTTCCCTCAAAGGTAGGAGAGCACATGGGCTCGAAGGCTTTGGAAGCATACGAAGCATCAATAGCGATCTTCGTGACAAATCTATGCGGCCCTGAGGGGTTGCGACTCCCGCTTCTATTAGAGGGATCCACTCACCACCTCGGGAACTCCCAGTCCCGTCTGCTATGTCCTAAGAATTCATAAACACGGCTCACCCCATTAATCAGTCACTTCCTCCAGCTTACTATCAAAACCTCCTTCTTATGGCAACTCAGGATTGCGAACCTTAGGAACCAACGATGTCTCTTGAGAAGAGCTTCTTAAAACCATGTCACTGTCCCCTTCAACTGTAGTAGTGTCTATGACTCGAGAATGTCGGGGATGGGGTACTATATCAGCCACTGGCTCCTCCACTTCAGAGGGTGAGTTAGTCCTTGGAGGCGCGAGGAAGCTTCCCGGGTCCTCTTCCTTGACTGACTGGACTCCCTGGCCTCTTTGTTTTTGAAACCCCCTCCTCCTTCCACTTCTTCGTCTTCTTTGGAGAACTCGGATGACTGGCCTCGGCTTGAGAACCAAGCAAGCCCATCAATTCGGCGTTGTTCATTCTGGGGCCTGAATGCACAAAGCCACATTTGCATACTGTCAGACTTGATGCTGAAAGATAAGACCCTAAACTTCCTACCCATTGCTAAGAGGAGGCCATTACGCTGAAGGTTCATGATGAATCTATCAAGGGGAATCTTAAGAAAACCTTAGAGAACCTACCATAGTTCTTTCTCATTGGCAGACTCCTTAGTAGTGAGCATGGGTTTCAATCTCGGGAGCCCGCATGATGTTGGAATTCTCCAAGGTTGGTCGTAGGAAATGAAAAAGAACTTGTCCTTCCAATCATCAATGGTGGACGAACGGAGACCTAAGAAATATTTTCCACCCCTTGTAGCAAAGTAATGCCAACCCAAAGATGGGTAAAACCTTACCGGAAAAAAGAAGACATTTTAAAAGGATGTCGGCTTCTATCCAAAATGTTGGATAAACATGATGAAGCCATATAGTACTCATCACTAGATAGAGTCAACTAGGTTTTACATAGTTTGTGGTATTCGAAGATGTACTTGAAGATTGACGGTAGGGGAAATAGGAGACCGGCGACAAAAGCATCTAATTAAACCACTATCTCACCATCAGGAAGGTTGTTCTATCTGTTGATGGGACCAGGAACTCTACAAGTAGAGGGGGAGATATAATGTGAAAACAACTGAGGAATCATTGCAGCTCGTCGGAACAAAAGGAGCTATTGATAGAACCTCTCGTGGCCTTGTCCGGCACTATGGGAGGAGGCCCGGCTTCGGCCTCCTCCCCCTTAGAGGCTAATTAAGAGTGGGCTACTACCTGGAGTAAGGAAGACAAAGGATTAAAAAGTAAGGAGAAGTAGAAAAATGTCAGAAACCTATGAACATGCAGGCAAAGTCGATGAAAGGGGAAAACCCTAACGCAAGGCTACACATAAAGCCCCCATATCTCATCCCAACGGCCAAGATTCACCCCAGGGATTTGCTACAATGACCAAAATTCACCACCACAAAAGGCAGGATGGAGGGAATGACAAGCACCTCTTCGGGGTTCCTCACATCGTTACCTCAACTCCAGCAACCCTTGCATGTTCAGGCGAAACACTTTGAAAAGCGGAAAGGCGTGTCTGCTGATAAACACTACACAACGCTTGGAGCGGATCTAAGCTTCATCCCATATCGCCCATAGCAATTTGTCATTTTCTATTGACCTTTTCCCTTCCCCACAATACTATTGTTCCTCTATGCATTTCCAAAATCATCTACCATCAACACGAGTTTCGGTTGGGCCATCTCGGTGCACTCCCAAGAAGACACCAAGATTCATATTCCTGAGATCCTCCCATCAGCTTAGGCCTCGGATACCCAAGTAAGACACATCCACCCGACTAGACCTGGCCTAAGATCATGAAGACGTCAGGAACCTTAGGAACCTCGGGTGGGGAGGGGGAGGCTAGCGATATACCTTGAATCTCGACATCCATGCACATCCCATAATAGTGACACAGATCCCAAAGGAGCAGCCATACTACCTGAGTTAGGATAGGGTCGCTATCACATAAGAAACTAAATGGTTGTCAGCACACCCTCTCTCATCATGACCGAGAAGACAACAAAAGGTGTTGGGACGGAGGCCGGGTAAGCTCGTACGGGAGAGGGTAAGCTCACTTAAGACTAAGAACTCTCTCAACTCTCCCTCCACTAATCTTCCCCAACGATCTCCCTACTAACTTGATCGTCGGAGCAGGATTTGGCATCTAGGCCCTCCCCTCTCTCACAGTAATTCTTGTGTCCGATTTTTAGGAGAACTAAGCTTTGACACATTCTTCAACTGAAGGAGACATTATCAATTGGCCTTGATTGGGGTTAACTCAATAGTTAACCAATTTTCTCCCTAACATTTTAAAATATTTAAAGTAAAACAAAATAATTAGATTCTCAATAAAATAAAATATAAAATATATCATAAACTAAAATTGAGTACATAATATACCATTTGTACCGTTGAATTTTATTTAAGAATATAAGAAAGTATTAATTAAAAAAGATTTGATATATAAAATGTGAAAATGGTCCCTTTATATTTATTATAAAAAAATGTTAAATATTTAACTCGGATTAAAATATAAAATTTTAGAGATAATAAGTAAAGTAAAAAAAACAAAATAAGTAGTCGTAGGATATTATTAAAAATTAAAGGGGTGATAAGTGATTTAGCTATTTTTGAAGGGGTGATAAGTAAAAAATTCTTCTTATAATTAGGAATGGGAAGAGAGGCCAATAGAGAAGAGCAGGCAGTGTTATCTTCACTAATTTCGCAAGAAGAAGGTCGGGCAGCGCGGTCATGAATCCACCTTCACTGAGAAGGCAAAATCAAGCCAATCTAAGGTATTCAATCCACTACTTTTAATACTGTATTTTGTTGATCATGTAGTTGCACATCATGAAATAGAAAGAAATAAATCAAGAATCTACGCAGATTGATAAAAGCAACATGAACTCTCTATATTTTGCCAAGTGAAGAAATTATATTTACTATAATTTATGCATTATTGAAAAATGAACTCTGCCTTTGAGGATGAACAATTGCGACTTGAACCGCATACCATCTATTCTTTTTTAACCTTAAGAAATCGTAACACATCATCTATTTTCTTTTCCTAGAAACATCACAATTAGGGATTTGAATAAAAGATCACAAGTATGGAAGCGACTAGAACTACCACTATGCAAGAAGTAGCTTAAAGTGTATTCCACTGTATTCAAATTGAAATGTTAAGAAACTTCACCAACCCAAGACAAAGAATAAACTAAAAGCTGCTAATGGACATCTTGGATAATTTGTGTCTGTTTATAGTATACAAACCTTATGACAAGAATAAATTTTTATACAATCATTAATCCACATGTGTAGATGCACAAGCACAGGGCCTTAGGGCAAGACAACATATTTACAAACTGAATAAGTTGAGTAAATACAATAAACCATGGCTTATGAATTGAAGATCAAAAACCAAACCCATTAAGTAAATCGGGTAGCATATGGCCAAATTCCATTCTTTGATATAAGCAAAAGTTAATACCTAATGAATGTAACAAAATAGTATACCATGATTACGTGATGAACAAAGCAAATTCCAAATCCTAATATGAGTTTACAATAATTACAAGCAAAAACATTGTTGGCTTTCATTGATTCCTTGATTTTGTCATAGAACAAAAACAATTTCACAATCCATATTAATTTTTTTTCCTTTGATAACACAAGCACATCACATCTATTGAACAAAAAATAGGAATAAAAATGGATTTGAAAATCAAGTCTAATATTGAACAAAAAAAGGATAAAAATTTTTATTCTTTTTTTGTTCAATAGATTTGATGTGCTTGTGTTAACAAAGAAAAAAAAAATTAATATAGGTTGTGACATTGTGGTAATTCTATGATTAACTCAATGAACAAAGGAAAACCATAACATTTTAGCTTGTAATTATTGTAAACTCGTATCATGATTTGAATTTTGCTTCGATCATCACCGAATCATGGTATAGTATTTTGTTATATTCATTAAGTATTAACTTCTGCTTATATTAGGGAATGGAATTTGGCCATATGCTAACCAATTCAATTTATGGGTTTGGTTTTGGATCTTGAATCCATGAGCCATGGTTCATTTTATTCACTCAGCTTACTGAGTTTGTATTTTGCCCTGCAATTTGGCCCTGTGTTTGTGCATCTTCACATATAGATTCATGATAATATAAAAATTTATTCATGTTCTAAGGTTTGTATACTATAAACTGACCCCTATTACCCAAGATGTCCATTAGCAGCTTTTAGTTTATTCTTGGTCTTGGATTGCTGTAGTTTTTAAAGTTTTCAGTGTGAGTACAGTGGAGTACACTTTAGGATACTTCTTGCATAGTGGTAGCTATAGTCACTTCCACAATTGTCAAACATTGTTCAAATCCCGCAGTGTGATGTTTCTAGGAAAAGAAAATAAATTATGTGTTACGACTTCCTTAAGATTAGAGAAGAAAAGATGGTAGGGGGTTCAAGTTGTTATTGTCTATCTGCAAAGGAGGAATTCATTTTTCAATGATGCATAAATGGCAGTAAATGCAATGTCTTTGCTTGGGAAAATATAAAGAGTTCATGTTGCTTTATCAATCTGCGTAGGTTCTTGATTTATTTCTTTCTATGTCTTGAGGTGCAACTACATGAAAACCAAAATATTGTATTACTGTTAGTGGAAAGAATACCTTCAATAGGAAAGTATGTCAACAATCTCTATTCTAAGTTAGATTTTGCCGTTGTTATTTTTTTTTTAAAGGCCATTATGGGAAATGTATTATGCCATGGAACTGCCAAAGGTGAGTTAAATTAGTTAATTTGGTCTATAAAGATAAATAATATTTTTTAAAGTTAGATTTCATAATAAAATTAGTAATATGGTCATTGTGCAAAGCCCCTGATTAAGCTAAAGGAAAATTTAATGCATATGTTACATTATGAATAACATGAATAACACAAAATTGTCAAGAGTCTAAAATGGTGAAATAAAGTACCTATGTTATCCGAACTTTTGTTTCTTAAACTTTAAGTTCACTTTGAAGTGAGTTTGTCTTTGCTATCACAATGCTTAAGTCGTTGCATGGGGGCGCAATGAAGTTGTTGAATATGATGTTAGCCTCCTTAAGGATAACATGTATGTATAATGAAACTGACAATCTCTATAAAGCATTTATAAAACCTATTTTTTTATGATTCAGGGTGAAGATGATGGTTTATCAAGTCATTCTGAGTGATTTTCAATTTTCTTCTAATGGACTTCTATTCTATGTGTTCACACCTAAATTATGTTGTTTTTGCTTTTTTGTATGTATGGAAAACTAATTTAGAGTTTAACAGTATTACTTAAGACTAACTAGCTACCAAAATAACCATAATTATGCAAAGCCCTATTAGTATAATGTTTAATTTTTGGAAACATGAATAACTCATGGTTTTTTAGATGATGTTGGATGGAAAAATAGAAATATAAAAAAATCTTCTTTTGCTATGGGACTAGAATGCTTATAATGATGTTTGTTAATTCATAATAACATCATGCCTATCTCTCTTTATCATTGTTCAAGAAAAACAAACCTAGCAAATTGACTATAGGCAACCTCAGTGAAAAATAGTAGACTAGACACCTTTGAATTGCTTCATTAATTATTCTTCATTGATGATTGTGTTTCTCATGTCAGTACCAGCTCTTCTTATGCTGGTTGTACTATTTGCACTTGTGAATCCAAGGTTATCCTTCAAGCCATATGCTGTGGTTTCTTCATGTGGTTTAACTCTGCATAAAATTTGGTTTGTGGTAGAACTTTCCTATTAGACCAACAAAGGTTGAATGAAATACATTCATAATTGACTGTTTCCGTCACTCTTCACTATATGACTAGAAAATTAAGGTGATATTTTTGCATTAATGGAAAGCATTTTCAGTACTGCCTTTTTCCCTATATGAGGTATTACATGTTAGGATTAGGACTCATGATTATTGTCAAAACTTGTGTTTGAAGCTTAAATCTTACAACTAGGCTGCGTTTAGGTCTTTGGGCTAGGTTGTTGGAACAGATTGTGGTGCCTTCTAGCACCATTTTGTTCAGTCAAATAGTATCAAATACATCGATATGATGCATTCTACTTCTGTTGCCATTATGATCTTATGGAGCTTCTGAATTGAAATTTAACTATGGCAAATGCTTGGCTAAAAGGGTAGCATACAGTAAATGTAGTTATTTTTTTTATTTTTTATTTTTCTTTTTTGAAGTCTTCTTCATGCATTGAGTAAAATACATTGTTTTTCATTTCTCCTGCAGGAGAAAGATGCAAGAGATATTGAGATTTCCAACATAAAATGAGAGGTATTTTAGTTAATGATGAGGTTAGTGAATGAAGTTTTCCTTTCCTGTTCAAATAAGGGTTGTTGGTTGTTGGTTTTTATTACCTTTTGTTGTCGTGGTTTTTAGGTTCATTTAGTTAGTTCATACCATAAGGGATATTGCACAAGATCTCCTTAGAGTTGGTGATTAGTATCTCTAAGTGGGTCTTAAATATCTTTGTGAATATTCAATTGCTTAGGTGGATTAGTAATCTCTATGTCATTTACCTTTTTTAGACTTCTAATCTAATTCATTTGCCATTCCCGACCAGGATTCCAGGTCTCAAGCGGGTGTACAAATCGGTCATACCCGAGTAGAGTTAAACTCTGCTCGAATACAAGGCCTAAGTGTAACTCAGCAGATAACAACATAATCATAAACATAAACAGTTCAAAAGGAAATAAAACCATAGGGGTCTATAAGCCTTACACATAGTCAGGCCCTACAAGGGTCCTACATAGTAAGTATCTCATACAACAAAGAAACATAAGAGAGATCCTCAGACCTCAACAACTCTTAGATCCCTGACAGCCTCCTTTGCACAAGCCCCCTATACCTAGGGATCTAAAAAAGAAAGAAAGAGCAAGTGCGTGAGCTTTCAAATACAAAACCCAGTAAGTACCCCTGCAGGGTCACAAAGAAATAATATAATAATACGTCAAATAATGAGACCACATCCCTAAGAAAGTATCTCTAGGAGTCTATCACAAGTAAAAACAACGGTACGACCCCTAACAACAGAAGCCTTCAGCTCTGTGTTGAGTTTCAAAGAAAACTCAAGGATCACCCTCGGTCAGCGTATCCAGCTAAATACTGCAAATACGACCCTGTGGTCGCTCGACCCTCCGGTCGCAAGTCGATAGTACCACCTCTCGTACGTGCATTAATGCGACCGCGGTCGATATACCATTCCAGCTGGCGGGTAGGACAACGCAGTATAAGCCCCTCTGGCGTGGCAAGCAAAATCGCCAGTGTGTCCCGTCCCTGAACGTTTCCCTAATGAAGCCCCCAAGCTCCACTGAGTCCGGGCAGTAGACCCACAACAAAATAGGGATACCAACATCCCGAAACAATCAAACATGCTCAACAGAAATGAAACCAAAGAGATAGCATGTATGAACATAACAAACATGATAGCAAAGCCAAGAAAACCTCCGAAGAGTGGGTACAAGGCAAGTGTACTTACCTCTTACAAGAACTGGAAACCTCCCTAGTCTCTTTCTGACGTGTCTCTAAGTCTCCACGACAGTATTTGATAATAGAGGCTACTATTAGTGTCAGAAGCACTAACAAGTTAACATTTCTATAAGTACTAGCACTATTCTCTCTCTCTTGCTTAGCTTTTCACAATTACTTGATCTTTATCTTTAACTCGCTCAGCTTAGACTTATTGCCCCCTTTTTTTTAGCCCACTTGTTGCGGTTTAAACCTTACTCGACTAAGTCTAAGCACTTTAACTAATTTGAGCCGAACCAAATTGGACCCAGTCCAGTCTCAACAAAGTTAACCAAATCAAATTTATTAATTTGATTAACCTAAATTGATTCCAAGCCCACTTGATTATTTAAACTGACTAGTCCAATTAATGGGTTATTCCTAACCCATTCAAGCCATTAGATTCAACCTCTGAGGTCGAACCGGGTTTGAACCCAACTTTGGACCCATTTGTCCACCCAATCTAAATGACTACTTTTAGATATGGGTCCAATCAACATGTTAATCTGCTAACCTTAGTCATCTTACTCAATTTATTTAAGTACTAGCTCACATAACGGGTTAGACCTAGCCCTCTCAAACCACTTGACCCAACCCATTGGTTAATCGACTAGGCTTAAGCACTTAACTTAATTATTTGACCAAGCCTATCCTAAACCACTTAGTCGGTTAACTTGTTAACTTAATTAAACAGATTAAATAATATTAATCTTACAATTAATTAAATTAACTAAATTTATTTTTTTAATTAAACTATATTTTTTTTTATCTTCTTCTTCTTCACTCCTCTCTCTCACTATCTCCGCTTGAGCCTCCTCGGAGTTCGTGGAAAGCTCTAGTGAGCACCCAACCCACGAGGAGGACCTGCACCGAAGCCCTCGACCATCGCCGAGCATCACCTGCGATCTATCCGAGCTCTGTTTCCCTCGGTCAACTCCACTGGAGCCTCACTGTCTCGGCCGAGCGATGCTTCTTCTCCAGCGAGCTCGAAACGACACACAAATGCATGCAAGCCAAACTAAATCGCTGCAGAGAGCAGAGAACCTTACCAAAAGCTAGTGGATGCCAACAGAACCTCCAGAGAGCTCTCCGACGCCTGAGAGGAGCAGTTCTGACTTTCCCGGCGAGCTTGATGGAAGGCAGCTTCCTCTTCCTTATCTCAGTCTCCTCTCCGCTTGAAGATGACCACGACGGTACCGCGCTCAGCAGAGGACGCGATCCCAGCGATAGCAACCGGAATACTCTTCCTTCACTCGGATCTCACTCGCTGGAACTTCTTGCGATGGTGCTCAGGCTCTGGTGCTCAGGCTCTCCGCGCTCAATGCTCCAACCCGAGCCAGAACTATCCCTTTTAATAGGACAAGGGAGACGAGGTGACGTTGCCCGGCCATGCAAGTTTTCGTTGGCGACGTCCAGCCTTCCGCGCAGGTAGCAGGCGGCGAAGGTGAAATTTGGCACGCCGTTTGGTGGCTGAGGGAGGGGATGATCACGCCTCGGGATCAGGCTTCGCGGATGGGTGGTGGAGATCGATCTGATTAAATCCAACGGCTTTAATAGATTTAGTTGCTTCGTATCAAGCATTCACTCGGATCGTCGACCGAGATCATTCGGTCAATCAACGACCAGATCTCCTTGCATCCAAATACCAGCCAGATGATCGCCTCTCAGCTCGCCACATGGCGTCACGGATGCCCTTATAACTCCACACGATCAGCACCAATCTCAGATCCTCTAATCACAGCAATTCATTTGCTTCTATAAGGGTTTTATCTGGAAAATTTTCCAGAGGTCCCTGGTCCTTTTTAGGTTACAAATCAACCCATTTTCTGTGAGAAGGGAAAATTTCTTTTAATTCCCTGACTTTTCTTAGGTCACAACTAAGTCCTTCTCTTGTGAGAGGGAACTTTTTCCCTCAAGTCCTTATTACTTTTTGAAAATTACCAAAAGGTCCCCAATGACCCTAATTAATCCTAATTAGGGTTTTATTCTCTTAAATTTCCACTTTTCCTCACTTAATCAAACCATTTAATTACTTAGGGAATTTCTTTAATTAATCAATTAATTAAAGAACATTTAAGCACACATTTATTTTTCTCAAAAAAAAAAATCTTTGATTTTACATCATTTATGCCTTGTATATTCAACTTTCAATTTCCAAAATGTTATACTTGAGAATGTGTCTAACATGTATGGATTGTCTGAGGCATTCCATGCATTGTCATTGAGAGATACTTATGTCTTGTTTATCTTGGAGCACTTCAAGAAGATGAGTGTTAAACCCGGGGAAGATTTTTATTACATAAAAAATTAACCAGTAGATATTTATGGATTTTGTGGGAAAAAATATATTAAAATATGAATGAATTATTTCCACTTCTTTCTCAACTTAATATATTTGTGCTCCGCAAAGCCTACCCTTTTGATTCTATTCCCTGAGATCCGCAATTTCTTCTTTAAAGTTTTGAGGTCTAGATGATCCTATGCCTGAACTGTGGAATATATTGTTGTATGATTTTTTATTTAAATACTTTTGAAGCAACTGACATCGATGAAAACATGAACAGAGGATGAAAGCAACATATTAAAACTTCATCTGGTCTTTAGGTGCTAAACTATATATCAAGACAACTTTTGTGTCACATGCTAAATGAAAGCTACAAGAACTAATGCAATCTTTAGGATGTTTCTACTATGTTATGCTTCATGTGTTGGAGTTTTAGAACATGAGAAAAATCAAAACCCTAATGAGCAGCAATGTATGTATTATTGTGGTCACCTAATAGAGTTGTTTGCAAATGATCCTAATGAACTTAAGAAAAAGATGGTAATGATAGCGATGTGGGTATAATTAGATGAAAACAACATATGCCTGCCCAGTGAAACAATCATTTTGCAAACTGCTCATGTGTGACTCAAGTTTTGTTTTGAAGAGTTTGTTTGAATAATAAGCATGAAAGTCAAGTCAATTTTTTGGATTTGTTAATTAATTAAGTGGAGTTCAAATTGATCTAGGTTAACTTTCAAACATGCCTTTTTTAATTTTTTATTTAAAACTGAGGATGCATTATTTGTCTTCTTTATTTTAATGTGCAAGGAGGAATGGATTGCAACCCACTAGACTTCGCAACCATTTTCTTTGGAATAATAACAATCATGTTGAACCAGAAACAATTGAAAACCAAGTGTGTATGAATAATGTAACATGCATCTTATTTGTAGTTGTTTTATAGTGATCTGATATATGTGTTTCTCCTCTTTTATAGTCTCAAATCCAAGAATTGTTCAATCTCAACCTTCTCTTGATAGCATAGAGATGGTGGACATATGTTTTTGACCTCAAAATCAAAGTCCCGTGGTTGTCTTTAAAGGTGGTGTTAAGGCCCAAGACTTCAAGGGGGTTGGTTTTTCAAAGGTTGAATTAATATATGAGTTATGGTCAACTCGAGAGGAAAAAAAGTCTTCAAAGTATCGCTTGGTTGCAATGGAATGTGAGGAGAATGAAATTAAAAAAAAAAAATTCAAAGAAATGTTTTTTATCTCAACAATAACATGTCCAACCTCCATCATCACTTGGTTCAATAGAATCACAATGAATTTAAAGCACATACGAAGTTAGTGATATATATTGTTACTAGTAGATTATTTATAAATTTGTTTTTTGTTTTTTTTTTTTTTTGAGAAAATAACTAATCACCTTATTTTTATATTTTTTGTAGGTTTTGATTTGGTTCTAGATTTCAGCAATGTCATGTTCAAGACTAGATGAAGAATTGCTACCATCTTTTGCTAGGATGATTAGAAGTTGGAATCAAGTAAATTTCATAAAAAATGTTAGAACTTGTCATCAAATTGTTTTGATAAGGATATGTTCTATATACATAAGCGCTATGTAAACAATATAGTACTATTCATAGGATGTTTAATGATAGTTTATTTAAAAAATGACAATGATAACGAAAAATGTCAGGTAACACCCATATCTTTCTTGAGACAGATGTCACATCAGTCAAATTAGGAAGGTATCTTGTACCTAAGGTTGTACAATTCATAACCTAATAAAAGAAGGTTATCAAACAGATTATCAATACATCAAATCGAAATATAAGTACAATCCTCATGAAGTTTGGGCAACACGGCCCAAAATTTATAGTAAAGCTTATACATAACAAGTCTTTTATTTAATAGAAATAAAAGTTAGGTTACGTCAGAGCCCAACTAGACACCGACGCTCACACTATTACTTTCCAGATCTTGCAAAGTAAAAACATAATAAGAGAGGAATGAGCTACACTAGCACTGTGAGTATAAACACTACTGCCATGTATTATACTTACATGTGTCTCGATATATATTTTGTACTAATACAATAGTACATGCATATATTCAAATACAAAGCATGAAGTTTGTATCATTATCTTTAATCGGGATAAGCATGCCAAGCAATTTAGAAAACCCAAAATATATCACATATGCAATTTCAATCAACACATAGCATATCACAATTTTAAATATGCAAGGCCTCGTATCATATAAACATACACCCCTAGTTCAAATATCTCAGAACGATCATCAACTATCATAAGTGGTATACAACTCTACCAAACCTGTTCTGCGGATAATGGTATACATCTACCGAGCCTGTACTTGTTTTGACGACCAGTGCTATACCAATATACCGAACCGGTACTGTCATCATGCATGCATCTCGTACTCGACACCAGGACTTCAAAAGTCGGGAGGGGTTTTAAATGAAAAATGATTTTTTAGAAAATATTTTTATTTGAGAAAAAGATTAAAAACAAGTCCCTTCCCTGACCCGATATCGCATACTTCATTTCTTTGCTCGATCCTGAGCCCCGCTAGATCATTCATATGTGTCTAACAAGGGTGCAGCCTACGATACCCTTATAACCATCTTTACTATTTAAGGTTTCTCTTTATATTAAATCATGCTATTTCATTCTTATAGCATATATGTCAAAACATGAGATCCACTATACTAAAATAGCGGTAAAAACCATCGGTAATTACATACTAAAATGAAAAGAATATGCAAATCATATAAATCAAAACCCGGGGAAAACCCGATCAAATAAATAATATCCAGCAGGTCCACTCTCATGAAGTCCTATGCTTGGCCTATGGTTGACTTGGTTCTCTGACCGCTCCTGTGGGGCCTTTACCTTTTCCTAGAATTAATAATAGTACATATATAAATACGAGAAACATATTTTCATAACATTAGTTCTATTGCTTCCAATATATGATAAACTACAACATGATCTCATTTACTCTCTACTTTTAGTTACCTTTAACACATGCTTAAAACATAACATTCATAGCATGTTATCTAGCATGGTAAGCAAGGAAGAGATAGCTAGTTTAAGCATGAAGGTACACAACTAGAGATTAATAGAGCATTAATACTTATAATTTTCTACAAATATTGAGCAGCACCTACTCTATTTCTAGGGCTCCCAAAATATACAATCATTCATATACACTACCGAAGAAGCGGGCTGCTCTGGGGAGAGCGGCTTGGGGCGGCTCTGGGAAGAGTTCGGCCTGGCTATGAGGTGGTACCGGGCGGCGCTCCGGCGGTTGTCGTTTGCACGCACTCAGAGAAGGTGGACTGCACAAGGGACGGCGGGGCTCGTTATAGCTCGACCCATCGTTAGGGTCGCTGGCGCCTTAAGAGATAGAGAAAGGGCGGAGGGAGAGGCTGCACTTCTCGCCGGTGCCGGAGTTTCGCCGGGTTGAGAGAAAGGGCGTTGGTTGCTTCACATGAGAGAAGGGCACGGGAGAGATGGAAGAAGGAAATGGGAAAATGAGAGAAAGAGGGTGAGGAATTATTTTTCCACTCATCAACCTAAGTTTTATAATATATTAAATAATTATTTAATCTTATCATTACACAAGAGTCACGGAACACATATTTGCACCCGACCAGATCCGTTTTCTTCGAATCTAATAACCATAATTTATTAATTTATTTTATTTAATATTTATTTTATTCCATGCTTCTTACTATTGTGTCACAAGTGAAAATAATGTCCGAGCGAGATCCATAAATCTTGCCTTTGGCCCAACCCAGATCCGTTTTTCCTGGCTTTTGACTAGACCAGATTTCCTTTTTCAGGACTCTAACTTTTGTCTGGTATCTCCCACTTAAATAATTCAAATTAATTAACACTTAATCTAAATTAATTAACCAGGATTATCCTTTCCATCCACCTCCAACTATTTCAAGTCTAAGTGGCCTGACTCACTAAGGCCTTCTTTGGGCCCAATAGTTGCAAGGTTGGATTTACAGTCCATAAATTTCCGATTTTACTTTAATTAAGTTTTAAGGTAATTAATTCATCTTTTGTGCTAATTAATCTCATTGTAATTTTTAAAAATTTTATGATTATTTATTTAAAAATTCTGGGGTGTTACATTAAAGTTCTAGTCACTCTGTAGAATTTTAAGCTTCAATGCTATTACTTTTATTTCAAAGTTCCATCATTTTTAATGTTTAAGCCTGCATGTTTTAATGTTTATATTACGGTGTTATGGATTTATCATATGAAGAAATTGCTTGCATATACTATTTCTAATTCAGGATGGATGGCACTAGTCAGCTAAAAACAAAGAAGATCACTCCAAACAAGAGATGGCGCCCAATCCAAAGCCATTTCTGTATTAAGTTCATGGCTGCATACACCAAGAATGGTATGAAAACTAACAAAGCTTTAATTACTCAAGCCATCACAACTGTAGTGCGTGTGCTGAACGAGGAATTCAAAGAAAGTTTCAATGAGTAGAATATCCTTAACCATTTGAGGACCTTAAGGCATAGGTAGGCTATAATCAGGAAATTAAAAGATATGAGTTGGGTTTGTTGGGATGAAGATAGAAAGACAATCACAATGGGCGAGGAGTATAAGATAGGTCTAATACGCAATTTAGTCTCTCTATTATACCGATTTGTGACTTTAGGTCCCTTTAGTATAATTTTAGCTTTTTTGGTCCCTATATTTTTCACGATTGAGAAATTTCAGTCCCTATATGGACTAAAAAGGCTCGAATTATAAAATGAGGGAGGGACTGAAATTTGTCTATCGTGAAAAATATAGGGACCAAAAAAGCTCAATTTATAGTAGAGAGACCTAAAGTTACAAATCGGTATAATAGAGGGACTAAATTGGGTATTAGACCTATAAGATATTTTTCCACGATATTATCATATCACTTCGTTCATTTCATTTTCAATGTGGTTTATGCCCTTCTAAAGCCTAGTTATTTCTAACACAGGCACACCCAAATGAAGATGTATTGATCAACAAGCCGATTGAAGAATATAATTTGCTTGAGGTTGTGTGTGGCAATGATCTAGCTGCAGGTTGTCTCACCAAAGAAACCATACCACATAAGACAATTGACATTACTGACCAAGTAGAAGGCAAAATGGAACCTTATTTTATTGATGTTGCATTCAACATAGGATTCGATTTCATTGACACATATGAGCGATTTAATTCCATCATAATGCCTTCTATGGACAAGATAACGAGTGACAACTCCCAGACAAGTCCTACAATCAACCTAAATAGAACACGTAGTACGAGAAAAAGATGTGCACAGTACAAGCAGATCCAGAGATTATACATGACATGTCTAACAATATGAGAGAGATTACAATGGCAATTCAAGAGATGCACCTCATGCAAATTGCTAGCAATATCTATATAAAGAATACATGATGTTACTACAGTATGGATAGAACCAACAAGATGTAGATAGGGCTTATCACTACTTGAACAAGAATGACATGGGGGTGAGGGATTTTCTTGTAGCAAATGTGTTACTCCGTCACTTATGAGCTGAAGATTATCTAGGGCCACCACTACCATAATTCTAGTTTCTTTTGTAGGGAATCTACTTTAGTTTTATTTATGTTAGAATATCTTCCCTCCTGTTTATTTCCTTTAGTTGCTTTCTACTACCTATTATTTGTCTAATGTTGTATGATTTTATGTGTTAATCGTCTATGTTTTCCATCATATATGGTTATTACTTATGTTCTTAATCGATGCCCTATACAAAGGGGTCCCTTTGTATAGGCCATTTTTCTTGTTTACCTTGAGTTCCTTTAATCTTGGAGATTATTGTATATTTTTGATATTTTTAAAAATCTAGATATTCATGTCATCTTGATGAATTTTCTATTGAGTTTCTTTTTCCTGAAGATTGTTGTATTATTTTTGATTTATTATTGGTGATTTGGGTGTTTTTGTAGGCTTGGTCATTGGATTCTTTGTCCACACCATCCCCTCATCCCGTTTTGATGATCATGAGGTCTTTAACAGATGGGAAATCCCTGGGAGATAATCAAGAATGAACTTTCCTATCCAATTAAATTATATGGAAAGGTAGTTGTAAGTTCAAATGGAAAAAAACACTGGATCGACAGGGAGAATATAAAGTGAAATATATTAATTGTATTACGTCTATCACAGTGTGGTCCTTGGTATTCCTAATATAATGTGAACTATATTAAATTTACTAAGAAGGGAAAGCAAGGTATTATTTGAGTTCTTTAACATGGAATGGAATGGTATGTTAATAATACAAATGAATGTACTAAGAAGGGAGAATATAAAGTGAAATATATTAAATTTACTGAGAAATGAAAGCAAGGGTATATTTTAATTTGTTTAGCAAGGGTGTTTGCGGCACCCAATTCTGTATTGGTCAATCTACATCTCAAAACAACTTATTTGTTGCAAGTTGAGTATCTCTTCATTATTATATTAGGTTTTAAAACCTCGTATATAGAACGTATTTAAAAACCTGAAAGTAGCTAGGAACTATTTAATCCTTGTCAAAAGCTTTAATTTGTCATTTCTGGCCTATCTAGTTTTTTAAAAATGGAACTGCCTACTTGATACTACTACAAAACACACTCCCATATTTACTAATAAAAAAATTATGCACTTAAGGGTAACCATACCACTCTTTTGGGAGAGTCACCTCATTATCCCCTTATCTACTAGAGAAAAACTTTGGTGGTGTTGGCTCCACCCAACTTTGGGTGAGTTGCCATTCAAATGTGACAAGTGTACAAACATTAAATAAAACTCATCATTGACAAAATCTTTTAAAATATTCATGTGTTTTTACACATGTCACATTTTGAATGGAAGACTCACCAAAGTTGGGTGGAGTTAGCTCCACCAAAGTTTTTCTCTATCCACTAAATCTATACAACCAAACACAAAAAGTTAAAATCCACTTTTCCTATCCATCTTGAGTTATCAAAAAACACCAAAAAGTCCATATCCACTTTTTATATCCACCCAAACAAACAAACCCATGTAAACTCACATCCTTGTATATCCACATCCATGTCTAACCTCATCCAAGGGATGAACACTTTCAAACAAACAAAGGCCCCGTAAAGATATCGGTGGGAGAGGGATTTTGTATTTTGAAATTGAAAAATAAAGAACATTCAAGAAAAAAAAATGAAAATGGGTTGATTTGAATTGTTTTGAAACTCAAGGTGTTTTTGTATTATTAATAAAGTTATGGTTTTTTCATGTTTTGTAAAAAAAATGGGTTGGATTGGCCATATCTCTTAAGATCTAGTTTAGAAACCAAAAATAGGTTCAATTCAAAATTAATTGTTGACAAGTTATTAGATTGAAATTAGAATAAAAGATCATTTCTAACAACTCCACATTAATGCCCCAAAATATTTCGATTCACTGATTCAACCAACAAAAGAGACAAAATACAGAAATTTTCCTCATAATTATGTATAAAGATTTGTGTAATGATCAGTAAAACCCTTTTAAAATAGCTCCATTTAGCTCATTTCCTTGTTGATCAAAGATTACAACACCCAAATTAGCTCATTTCCTTCATCAATGAAGTTCCCTTCTAGTTGCCGGTCTTCATCATATTATCATCAAAGCTAATCTGCTTATTGTACATCTTCGCCAATAATAATATCAACTATCAGCTTGATCAGGATAGCATTTGAATGAAGGCTTAAAATGGTCACATATAATGCTCACCAATAATCCGCACATGAACACACACCCTCCTTAAAGTGATGAAAGCGGTTTGTATCTCGTACAAACAGCTCTCTGCATTCAAAACTCGATACGAACTTCATAAATGCATGGCAATCTCCACATATCCGAAGGTTCTTGATCACCCTAAGGGGTGTTCTGGGACTCATATTTATGAGTCCTAATGCTACTGCCAGTTTTTCGCTATGCCCACACAACATCTGCTCCTTGTCTTGCTCCTCAACATTGTGCAACACGAAGTCTGTGCTAGGATAGTGCCCCAATCTCTTCATCTCCAGATTCAACTGTTCCAGCTTCTCCAAAATTTTCCTCATCTGAGAATGAGTATTGTCCCCAGCCAGGAGCATGTGTATTTTGTTCTTAATCTCTATCCAACTGCAGCCTGGATTTTTTTTCAAGCCCATGCTCTTCATTTTGATCTCTCACTCTGTCAACACCATCCCAAATTCCCTTGTTCGCATAGATGTTCGAGAGCAACACATAGTTCCCAGCATTTCCAGGCTCCAATTCAAAGAGCTTCTCTGCTGCAATCTCACCCAACATCACATTTGCATAAACTCTGCAAGAACTGAGCAAGGCTCCCCAAACACAAGCATCTGGTTCAAAAGCCATTTCTTGTATCAGGTCATATGCTTCCTCAAGCTTGCCTGTTCGACCGAGGAGGCTAACCATACAAGCATAGTGCTCCATTCGAGCAGCAATTCCGTGCTCACGGTTCATTGTGTTGAAGTAGTACCATCCCTTTTCCACAAGACCCGCCTGGCTGCAAGCAGACAGCACACACGTAAAGCTTATGAAATCAGGTTTTTGTCTGCTCCTCTGCATCAGATGAAACAATTCCATAGCATCCTTTGCTTTCCCATGCATCGAATACCCTCCCATCATTGCATTCCAAGACACCACATTCCTCAATGGCATCAAATCAAAAATGCTTCTTGCATCATTAATTCTACCACATTTTGCATACATGTCCACCAAGGCACTAGCCACATACACATCTTCGGATATTCCCCTCCGAAGAGAGAAACAGTGGGCAGACTTCCCATGCATCAATGCTACAATGTTCGCACAAGCTGGTAATAAGCAGGGGATAGTCACTGAATTGGCTTCAACCCCGGTCATCTGCATCTCTCTGAAAAGCTCCAATGCTTCCATATCCTTACCATTCTGCGCACAGCAAGCTATTATTGAGGTCCAAGAAACAACATTCAGTTTGATCCCCAATCCCTCAAATCTCCTGAATTCTCTCAGCGCATCCTGCACAAGCCCATTCCTTGAAAGTCCTGTGACCACCGCATTGCATGACGCCACATCCATCTGATCAACCTCGCCAAGCACACAAACCATCTCTTTTGCCTCACCACACTTTCCATACATATCAATGAGAGCACTCACAACACACTCATCCACACCAAACCCGGCTTTCATCTCATAGCAATGTATCTGCTTCCCAATAACCACATTATCAACATCACCAGCTGCTGAAAGCGCACTTGAAACACTAGTCCCATCCGGACAAAACCCCTCAGAATGCATCTTAGAGAACACAAGCAATGAGTCATGGAAACAGCCGCCATAATTGAACCCAGCGATCATCCCATTCCACGTAACCAAATTCGGCTCCACTCCCGAGTGCCACATTTTATCAAACATGTCGAGTGCATTGTCGACACGGCCGTGCTTCGCGTAAGCCGCGATCATGGCGCTCCAACTGACAACATTTCTGTGAGGCATCCTGTCGAACAAGAGGTGGGCGTCGGGCATTCGGTTGCATTTGAGGTACATGTGGACGAGCGAAGACTGGACGAAGGGGTCAGCGGAGAGGCCGGAGGCGATGGAGATGGCGTGGAGCTGGCAACCGAGGGGGAGGGAAGGGAGAGAGGAGGAGGCCTTGAGGGCGCTTGGGAGGACGAAAGGGTCGGGGGGGAGGCCCAGAGAGAGCATGCGACGGAGGAGGAGGAGAGCGTCGTGGAAGAGGTTGGCTTGAGAAAGTGAGGAGATGAGGGTGGAGAAGGCGAAGGGGTCGGGGTCGGGGAGGGAGGAGAGGAGAGCGATGGCTTCGGGGAAGCGGCGGAAGGCGGCGTAGGTGGAGAGGAGCTTGGTGGCAATGCGTATGGAGAGGAGGTGGAGACCGGTCTTGAGGAGGTGGGCGTGGGTTTGCTGGGCTTCAAGGAGACTTGGGAAGCCATGCTGGAGAAGGGAAACCCATGTGGCTGGGGGAGGAGAAGACATGATACTTCAGCTTCCATTAGATTTTCAAAATATATTAAAAATCAATTATATTTTTTTTTAATATTAATAAAACAGGTAGTTTTGAGGTATAATAATTATATATCTAAAATTAAAATTTATCAGCAATTTATCACCAATATATATTGTTGCATTCTAAATCGAGATACCAACCCACCTGGATTCGTGCACAACCCACAAGGGTAGCACGGAATCCCCAGAAGAGCCGCCATACATCTAGCGACAACAGGGGGCTTTCGGACCATCCTTCATCATAATGGAAGTGACTCCCAAAAAAATGATGTGAACAGACTATAAGGAAAGGAGATTTCATGGAAGGGGGGTAAGTGAACAAAAAAAACCTTTTTCCACTCTGGTCTTCTCTCCGGTAAAACACACCGCTAACTAAACTGTCAGAGTAGGCTTGGGCTCAAGGGACCTCCCCCCCCCACTCATCGGTATCTATTCGGCCCCCTTTTTCGGGTGAACTTCCAACGAAGAGTACACCATCATCCACTTTATCCTTCGAAGGAGACATCAAGAATCTCCAAAGCCCAACCAGTTCCACAGCTAATATATATATATATATATATAATTTTTTATTTTAACTGTCTTAGATGAATTTTAAAATTTTTATGTATGGGTAGTAATTGACATTAATGAAATATTAATTTTTATAAATCTTTCATTTTTTAAGAAATTATATATTTTCACAAATCTTAGGATTTTTTTTCAATTACGTCGGAAAACAGATTAATTATTTTAATCTCAAAGTTAAAGAAAATTGAGATTAAATGGACCCGAAATCCAGCCTCGCAATTCTAGGGCCAAGAGAAGGCCTTATTGGGCCAGGCCACTTTTACATAGAATAGTTGGAGGTGGATGGTCAGTAGAGCCGGATTAATTAAATAAGAAATTATTTAAGTGTTAATTAATTCTGATTAATTAAGTAAGAGATACCAGACAAAAGTTAGAGTCCTGGTAAAGTAGATCTAGTTGGATCAAAAGCCGAAAATATCAGATCTAGTCGTTTTAGAGACAAATCCCATGACGCCACAGTATGCTCGTGTCATTGGTGTTGTCTTACTCGGGATTCCCGAATCCAGGTCAATAACTATTTGAAGAGATAATTTTAATAAATAGTGAATACAGATAACTTAGATTAAAGAAGTCATGTGACAATAAATCCAAGAATAAGTTAATTAATTGAATTAATTATTATAAAGAAAATAATATTAATATTAATTTTATTATATAGGATGAGAAAGAGAGAGAGATTGAAAAAAACCAAATGCTCTCTCTCTCGATCTCATCTTCAGACCAAACCCTAGCCCCCTTTCCTCCTTCTTCCTTCTCTTCCGGCGAGCTCCACCCCACGCTGCGCACCGCCACCGGCCAGCCGCTCCGGCCAACCCCTACGTCGCACTTGCGCCAGCCGCCTAGGCTCCCTCGCCGGGCACCTCCATTTGTCGAGGCCACAGCGTCTTGCGAGCCACTTGCGGCCGGGGATCTGCGTCGCCCAGAGCACCCCTGGCAAGGCCTCCACCGCCAAGCCGCACATGTGCCAGCCACCCCTCTCTCTGGCCTGCAGCCCGTTGCCCCCTCTTCTCCAGCGAGAATCAAGCGTCGACGAGCTCTTCTCCCTCCGGTGAGCAACCATAAACTTTGGGGGTGCTAAGGGAAAGTAATTAGTGACTCAATCGGCCAAGAACCTCATGAAAGATATGATTAACTTAAATGGAAATTATGGGGTGTGAAAAGGGGTTTAGAGTGTTGTATGATATACATGTATTAATTTATGTTTAAATTCTGTATTATGGAGCATGATTGTATTAAATCTAAAGCCCTATAAACAAACGGGACTCTGCCCAAATTTCGTCGGTTTTACTTAGTAAATTAACCATGCCATGTTTAGCAAGTAATTGCTTTAACAAGAGAATGTTTAAAGCCTCGATATATGCTTAAGATGAAGTAGATTCTATTCCCTAACATGTGAGGAATTCATGTTAATTAAGTTAATGATTTTTGTATTAGTTATGTGCTTTGAAACCATGAAATACTTGTTAGGGAAAAATCATGCCTTTAGAAGCATGAGTTATGTGTTAAGTAATAAATCATGCTTAGAGAACTTAATGTCTTTACCGTATTATATCAAGTTTAAGTTAAAGTATAAGTTAAGAATACGGTCTCCGTATTCATGAATTCCCTATTTCTATTACTAAGGACAAGTAAGGGCAAAGGCAAGGGAAAAGCAGGAGCTGCTGAAGTACCAAGCAAGACCTAGAGCCAAATAGACTCAAGTAAGGGAACTAGTTGTATAGTACGTGTTTTTATCGTATCTTATTGCAGTATTTGATTTCAGTTTGAAAAGCATGAGTTAGAAATTTTATGAAACTTTCCATAGTTTTGGAAATCATTTATGCACAATAATCAGTATCAGAAAAGAGAAACAGATATAGAAATAAATAGACTACACTTTATTGATATATTTGCTGGAACCAGTGGTGGCTCATAGAGAGCAAGAGAGTATGGCATTAGGTTAGAAAAGGGGTGATTTAAAACTCTGATTTTCATTACCGAACTATCCATTTTAAAACATTCCATTTTATGAAATTAAAACCCTGTTTCCAAACTCTCGGAGTGCCTAGTGTACGTATATAAGATTGGCCCCATATAGCGTGGATAGATCTACCCGTTGGTCGCTTGTCCTGCAGTATCGAAATAGATGTATAGTTAGTGATGATAGTATTGTGATGATCAGATGACTCCGTATTATCCACCTCCCGGTAGCGATTAAAGACCCACTGTAGAGGTGATTGGTACAGATTACCAAGGGTAATTTCGGAAATCATGCACAGTACAGAGAAACAGATAATGAGATACTCATACATGTGTTTTCTTTGCATATTGGCATTGTTATACCAGATTGAAGATAATACATTGACTAGCATCCTAGTTGCTCAGCATTTACTTTCAGTTACAGTATTTATTTTCAGTTGTTTATATACGAATAGTTTTATGTTTCAGTTTTTATAATTTTATTTGATATACAGGTATAATTCTATACCAGACAGTACTGTTCCTAGATCACTGAGCTCTAGTAGCTCAGCCTCTTTTTAGTGACATTTTAATGTAGGCGATAGATAGGAGTCCAGGTAGAGGATTTGTCTTATCGCTAGATTATGTGGAGAGTACCTATAGCTGGCTCTGAGTCCCTGTGTTATAGTTCTTGATTATGTACGGCTGTACTATATTTAAGACAATTGAGTCTAAGAGAGTATTTATATTCGGTATTGTATTAAACAGTATTTTGAGCTTACAGTTTATCATATGAGTTGTTTGCTTTAATAGCTTCCACAATTACTTTTGATTACCAGTTTTACAACCTTAGGCTAAGAGTTCCTTTCCTTGACTTGGCTGGTGTGACTCGTGTCCCCTGATTAGGAGATGGATGTTAAAGGTGCGGCCAGCTTGCTAAAGCTGTTAATTCGGGCCAATCCCGTCGGGCCAGCATGCCTCGCCAACAAAAATAGGTTGGTTGGGCTGGCCTTTTGTTGGTCCGTTTGGGAGCAAGCCTAAATGGGCCAGCCCGCTCAGGTTACAGGTTTGGGCGGGACGGGTTTTGGGCTGGCCAGCCCACCCCTTAATTTATATAGAAAAAATTAAAAAAAAACAAAAAATTACTAAATCCCTAACTCTCACAATATCAAAACTCTCAACCCCTCTCTCTCAATGCCAGCAGATAGCAGTAGCGATGACCTGCGACAACTGTAGCGGCAGCGATAACCAGCACTTCCCTCTCTTCGCCCCCGCTCCCAGGCCCTCCCCTGCCTTCGATCACCATGCCTTCTTTGTTGTCATCACATTCCTCATCCTCATCATCTTCTTCTTCGCCTTCTCATTCACGTGGACGCTGGAAGAAAGCTTAGGTCCCGTCCCGGATCTCAGCCTCCGGGATCGCCGCTTCTCCGACCCCTTGACTACTCCTACCCTTCGAAAAGAACACCGTCTTTGTCCCCGAGGTTGTCTCAAGTGATACCCTCTGTTGATCCAAGAGAACGAGCACTTCTCCATTGATATTCTAATCAGTATTGATATTTGATAGTGTGTCAAGCCCGAACATGAGGTTCGACCGTGAATGACCGGCCGGACCCAAGCGAGGGGACGAGTCCTCATCTGGGCGAGAGGCCTCAGAGTTCCTATATAATTACTATCTAGAGATAACAACAGCTGAATATATAAATAATAGAAAGGGAATTTACACAACTCCGTACAATACATAGTACAATACTCGGGTTTACACAACCCATACAAGGATCTAGTCAAGTCATCCCTAGTAGTCAATACAACATAAATATAACAAGTCTCACAAACTCACAAATACAAATACGAGTTACACAAACCTTAAATAGTAAAGTAGAAGCGACTCTGAAGGGGTCCCCAACTAAGCCGAATCCTAATCCTCTCGTCACCTGAGAAAATGTCAATCAAATGCATGAGCCTAAAGAATAGGCCCAGTAGGATCGCCAATAAAGAAATAAACATAGCGAAAAGCCATTAGCATGGAATAGAGAATAAATCAAGTACAGATAAGTGAGTGAAGTAAAATCACAAGCAAAGAACATGTCTCAAGGATGTGAATAAATTCACGGATGTACTGCATCTCCAGCATATGTGATACTACAATATCCTTGATACTGTACGACATCCTCGATATCGTCTTCGGCCTATGCCGGATAGTGCTATAGCAATCATATATATATGGTCAGAAAATCTCGCTCTCTGACTGAGCCTCCGTCCGATATATCACACCTATCAAGAAGAGACTGCCAGTACCGAATACCTAACAACAGGTATACATGTATATCTCCAAGGCAATAATGTCTTCAATATATATGAAAAATAGTGATCTCCTCGAGATCGGAAGCCAAGCCAAAGCACATATTTAAGGAGTAAATTCAACTCAAATATGTATAAGAAACATCTCAAGGAAATAAGATCACAAGCATCATAAGCAAGGTAGGAGGAAGAAATACTCATAACCCCCATGCGAGACCCTACTTGGCTTAAAGAATAATCTTAGATCCTGCAAATTAAGCCACTCACGTGCAAGAATCAGAATCTAGTAGACAGATTGTAGGATCTCATTAATTGTACTCGACTTCGTTAACCATGCAGACTAATATGGTTTTAAGAGGCCAACACGATGCCCTAATTTTGCAGATTTTTACTCACGAGTGCAGTTATAGAGAATTGCAAATATCTCCAAATCCGCAATTCGTATTTCTCAGATATAATGTTCATTGGAAAGATCTCTTCTTCTTCTCCTTTCCAATGGTGTATTATGTTCTCCGATCAAAGAAGTATTGATGCCCCAAACTGCCCCTCGAACGGGATAGCCAGGCAGCAAAATTTCAGGTAGTTAATATGAAATGCTTCAAATATTTTCTAAGGCATTTGAATACAGAATTAGGGTGCATGATTTTAAAGGAAAAATTCGGCTACATCTCCCCTAATTTTCGGCTCCAGAAAATTATACAATCATACACATGATATGTAACTAATCAATTAAACCTAATTACCACATCTTCATACAATTCACACATTACTTTGAGCCACTACAATTTCATACACTTAGCTATCTCCATGAATCCTATGCAACCCACAAATCATTCATGAATTCCCTCACAACTCAACCCTAATTGACATTAACCTCATAAAATTATACCAATACCCCATCAATTAAATTCTTGGTCCCTATGACCTTGATTTCCAAGGTTTAGGTTACTTGCTGGAGAAACGAACAACGTCGATCGCCGGAGTAGATGGTTGTGCGTGTGGGATGTGGCTGCAGGCCAGTGGAGGAGTAGATCGGGGTGGCGTCAGCTCAAGGGATCTGGTGAGTACTTACGCGCAAGCGGTACATCCGCGATTAGAGAACGCGGTCGGGGGTTGAGGTGCACGGTGGGGGCTGGCACAACTGGCCACGAGCAAGTGTAGGCGGCTCTCGGATCGGAGGAGGCAGCGTCACGCGTCTGGTGAGTGGTGGTGGAGGAAGCGGCTCAGAGGCTGAAGGCTGAAACCTGGGCGCCGCTGGCATGCTGGCGGAGGCTTGCCGGTGGGGCTCACCGGTGAGGGGATAAAGGAGAGGGGCGTGGGTGAGTTAGGGCATGGGGAAAGATAGAGGAGAGAAACATGAAAATCAATCATCGAACCCTAAGTCATATAAGTGTATTAAATTATAATATAATATTTTATATTATCGAACTTCTTGTAGCCTCATGAGTTAATTAAACACCCAAATAGAAATCCGTGAATCTCGTTCTTTTTCCCGACCGGATCCGAATTTTCTGAACTCAAAGTTTTGGCCCTTTAGCGATTAGGCTTAATTACAATTTGATTAGTCTTAATCAAATTTCATGGCTTAAATGATCATAAATTAATTTAGTCATTTTTACACAAAAGTCTACCCTTTTCAAATGCAATTAAACCCCTCACTAAGTTATTTGGATAAAAGGCCCCTACACTTAGGAGAAAAATTTAATACGCTGGTCAGTCGGGTCCTATAGCTCGACGGTGATTTATTAAATTTTGAAAATTCTAACTAATCTGATTATTTTAGAGGCGATTCTTAAAATCACCCCCTCCCCTTAAACTTTAGAAGGAGTATAGTCCCTTAAACTCATATTAGGGATTACTTAAACAAGTCTGGGTAATGCTTCTTCATATCACCTTCGCGTTCCCAGGTGGCTTCACCGCAGTGTGGTTGTTCCAACATACCTTAACTAAAGGGATAGCTCGATTCTTTAATTGTTGCTCTTTATAGTCAAGGATTTCCCCAGGCCACTCCTCATAAGACAAGTTCGGTTGGAGTTCTATAGTTCATACTCTATGATTTGAGATGAGTAGGCCAAGCTCTTCATCAGCATGGAGACATAGAAGACGTTGTGAAGCTGAGCCAAGTCTGAAGGTAAGGCCGACTGATACGCCACTGCTCCAACCTGCTCCAATATCTCAAAAGGTCCAACGTAACTCAAGCTAAGCTTCCTATGCTTTCCAAATCTCATTACACCCTTCATAGGTGATACTCTCAACAGTACTTTATCGCGTACATGAAACTCCAGCTCGGAGCGACGTTTATTAGCATAGCTTTTTTGACAACTCTTGGCTATCTTTAGACTTTCTTTGATTATTCTAACTTGCTCCTCTGCTTTTCGTACCTTATCAAGTCCCTTGAACTTCAGCTCTCCCACATCATTCCAAAATATATGAGATCTGCACGGTTGCCTGTACAAAGCCTCATATGGCGCCATCTAGATGCTCGCCTGATAACTGTTGTTACAGACAAACTCCGCCATTGCCAAGTGCTCATCCCACGAGTCAGTGAAGTCAAGGGCACATGCTCTCAGCATGTTCTCTACAATTTGGATTGTCCTCTTGATTGGTATGCATGCGAGGATGGCGGTGTTGAACGTCAATCGAGTATCTAGGGCTGCTTGTAGACTCCTCCAGAATCCTGAGACGAACCTAGAGTCTCCGTCGGATGTGATCGGCACTAGTATGCGGTGTAGACAGACAATCTTTTCCATGTATAGCTTGACCAATCGCGCTAGACCCATTCTAGGCCTTAACGCCAAGAAATACGCCGACTTGGTCAGTCAGTCGATGATCACCCATACGACCTCATTCCCTTTTCGAGACCAAGGAAAGCCACTCACGAAGTCCATCGTAATGTGCTCCCACTTCTACTCCGGTATAGGTAGGGACTGCAACTTCCCAGCTGGCTTCTGGTGCTCTGCCTTTACCCGTTGGCAGGTAAGGCAATATGCCACAAATTCGGCTATCTTCTGTTTCATGTTGAACCACCAGAAGGTAGTCTTCAGTCCCTTGTATATTTTGGTGCCTCCAGGATGGATTGTGTAGCTTGAGTATTGAGCTTCCTCCAAAATATCCCTCTTCAGTTCAGGGACGTCGGGCACACAGACTCGATCTTCGCTCCTTAGGGTACCATCCTCATGCACCCAGAATTCATTTTGTATACCTTGCTGGATCTTGTTCCAGTGCTTCAATAATTCAGCATCCTATTTTTGGACCGCCTTGATCTTCTCCAACAAGTTGGGTCGGATACACAATCTTGCCATGCTTACATCTAAACATGGCTCTATCACCTCCAACTCCAGTCTCCTCATCTCCTCTAGAAGAGTTAACTGGTCAGTGAGATTGGCGGCAACTCCATAGTTGACCTTTCTGCTCAGTGCATTAGCAACCAAGTTAGCCTTGCCGGGTGATAATGGATGCTGAGGTCATAGTCTTTAATCAGCTCCAGCCAGCATCTCCGCCTCATATTCAATTCTTTTTGTATGAAAACATGCTTCAGACTTTTGTAGTTTGTGTATACTTCACAAGGTACGCAGTAGAGGAAATGACGCCAAATCTTCAAGGTAAAGATGACCGTTGCTAGTTATAGATCATGCGTGGGGTAGTTCTCTTCATGCGACTTCAATTAACATGAAGCATAGGCGATGACTCGCCCATTTTGTATAAGAACACACCCCAAGCCTATCTTGCAAGCATCGCTTTAGATAACGTATCCGCATCCACTCGCTGGTAGGGCCAGAACAGGTGCAGATACCAGTAGATTCTTCAGCTCTATAATGCTTTGCTCACAATCCTCCGTCTAGATAAAAGGAGCATCCTTCCGGGTCAGCCTAGTCAGGGGTACCGCCAACCGAGAAAACTCCTCTACAAACCTCCTATAGTAGCCAGTTAGTCCCAGAAAGCTCTTGATCTCTTTGATGGTACTCGGTCTCCCCCAATCTACTACTGTTTCAATTTTCTTAGGGTCCACCTAGACTCCAGCTCTGCTGATGATGTGCCCCAAGAAAGCCAGAAATCACACTTGGAGAACTTAACATGAAGCTCTTGGTGTCTCAAAGCCTCCAGCACTAGCCTCAAGTGCTTCGCGTGTAACTTCTGGCTTTGTTAGTAGATCAGGATGTCGTCGATGAAGAAGACTACGAACCGATCCAAGTAACGTATAAATATTCGGTTTATTAAATCCATGAACATCGTTGGGGTATTAGTAAGCCCAAACTGCATCATTAGAAACTCGTAGTGCCCGTACCTCGTATGAAAGGCACTCTTAGGGACATCCTCACCCCGGATCCGTACTGATCTTACCCAGATCTCAAGTCGATCTTGGAGAACACCTTGTGCTCCTTGGGTTGGTCCATCATATCTCCCGGGCAAGGGCATAACCCTTACTGCCTTTGAAGACAAATTCCTCGAAATATGGAAATTGGAAATACACTCTCTTCCTCCTGCAGTCCAACACTACGTAGGCTGAGGAGAGCCAATCCATGCCGAGGATGATGTCGCAGTCCCGTAACTCCATGAAGTACAGTTCGGCAGTAAGTTTGTGACCCTCGATCACAACTGAGTATCTTGGTGCCAACCTATTCACAATCTTTGTTGCTCCAACCGAAGTATCGACGCACAGGCCGTGTAATAGTTCAATTACGTACATACAAACAATTCCTCCGGGCAAATGAAGTGGAAGCGAAAAAATGTGTCGCCCCGGGGTCAAATAAGGTACAAGCATAGTGAGAGCAAATAGAAATAGCACATGCTATCACGTCATGAGAGGCCTGAGCATCCTCTTGAGTCAGGTTGTAAACCCGATCCTGGGCAACTGGTCGGCTGGAAGAAGAGGTGGATCTGTCACTTTTTCTTTCCCCTTCCCGCCTCTGTAACCTTCTCCATGGCCTCGGCCTGGTGTGGTCGATTGTCGTGCCCTCCAGGATGATTTGTGGGGATCGGCTGGTGTTGTGCAGATCCCATCTCCTCACGGTGATCCGGTCACGGTCAGCGGGACAATCCGCCACATAAGTGCTCGATTACAAAGACAGGAAGTACATGTTTGTTGTATGCCAACACTGCTCTTTAGCATGTGACCCTCCACATTGGCCCCAACCGCGTGGACGGGAGCCACTCCCTGACGATCCCCCACCTCTAGACCTGGATGATGAGGAGGTGCGTGATCGCATAATAGATCGGGACATGCGCCGCTCACGAGCATCTGAATTGCTCGGGAAGACTGACTTTTCCTGGAGCTCTTTCCTATGTCTCTGCTCTGCTTTCTTCTGGTCAACTCCTGGGTTTCTCGCCAAGCAACCTCGTGGTCCTTGGCTATGTCAATAATCTTGTGGAAGGGCAGTCTCAATGATGATGTCACAAATCGCCTAAGGTTGTCCCGCAGCCCACCTATAAACTGTGGAGCCTTACACAGTTCATCAGCAACAAATAGAAGAGCAAACCTGGATAGAAGTTCAAATTCAGCTTCATATTCATCAACTGTCATAGTTCCTTGCTTTAAATTCATGAACTCTTGTGTCATTTGTGCTTGTCGGCTTGCCGAGAAGTATTTGTTATAGAAAGTAGACTTGAACTGTGCCCTGGTCTGGAAAGCTTCTTCTCCATTTTTCTGTACTTCGGCATCTGAACCAGCTTCTAGTATGACCCTTAAGTATATAGGAAGCCAACCTCACCATATCTCCTTCCGAGCTTTGTATAACCCGGAAGGTAGCCTATATCTCTTCAACCCAAAGCTCTGCCACTGTCGGGTTTGTACCCCCCTCGGAAGGTGGTGGTCCATGCCTCCTGAACTTAGCCAGTGCATTGCGACTGATCTCTACAGCTGTAGGTAGGGGTGGAGCTGGGGCAAACTACTGTTGATGCTGGCGCTTGTCGCGCATGAATAGCATCATCTCATATATCATCCCCTAGTATCATCTTATACATCATCCCCGCAAGCACTGCTGGATCATAAGGCCCCCTAGGTACTGGACCAGGATATCCACCGGCTGCAGGACATGGCTATCCTCCGGTTTTGGGACCTGGATATCCTCCTGCTGCGGGACCTGGCTTTTCTCCAGCTGCGGGACTTGGATAACCCCTACTGTGGGACCTAGATATCCTCCAGGTGCGGGATCTGGATATCCTCCGGCTGCAGGGTATCCTTCAGTCATCGGATTCGGATATCCCCTAGTCTCGGGGTTCGGTGTCTGCTAACCATCACCATTAGAATCCTGCACGCCCGTTTGCGAGGTCGTCCTCGGGGCCTTGGATGCATGACTTCTAAAAGATAGAAACAAATTCAAGTTGTTAGGATAGACTACACTATCCAACCCACTCTCATAATCAAATTTTGACTCGACTCCTAAGTTGCTAAGACAACTAGGGTGACTTGAACTATACGTTCTAATACCACCTTAATCTGTTACGCCCCAAACTTGGGCCCAGGCACATGGACAGACCGACCGCACCGAAACAGGGATGAGTCCCCATCTGGGCGTGAGGCCTCAGAGTTCCTATGTAGTTATTATCTAGAGATAACAACAGCGGAATATATAAATAATAAAAAGGGAGTTTACATAACTCCGTATATTACATAGTACAATACTCGGGTTTACACAACCCATACAAGGATCAAGTCAAGTCACATCTAGTAGTCAATACAATATAAATATATCAAAAGTATCACACACTCACAAATACAAATACGAGGTACACAATCCTCAAATAGTAAAGTAGAAGACCAGCGACTCTGAAGGGGTCCCCAATTAAGCCCGATCCTACTCCTCGTCGTCACCTAAGAAAAATGTCAATCAAGTACATGAGCCTAAAGAATAAGCCCAGTAGGATCGCCAATAAAGCAATAAACATAACGAAAAGCCATTAGCATGGAATAGAGAATAAATCTAGTATAAATAAGCGAGTGAAGTAAAATCACAAGCAAACAACATGTCTTAGGGATGTGAATAATTCACGAATGTATAGCATCTCCGGCATATGTGATACTACGATATCCTCGATATTGTCTTCGACCTAAGCCGGATAGCGCTATAGCAATCATATATACATGGTCAAAAGATCTCGTTCTCTGACTGAGCCTCCGTCCGATGTATCATGCCTGTCAAGAAGAGACTGCTAGTACCGAATACCTAACAACAAGTATACATGTATATATCCAAGGCAACAACATCTTGAATATATATGAAAAGTAGTGATCTCCTCGACATCGGAAGCCAAGCCAAAGCACATATTTAAGGAGTAAACTCAATTCAAATATGTATAAGAAACATCTCAAGGAAATAAGATCACAAGCATCATAAGCAAAGTAGGAGGAAGAAATACTCACAACCCCCTTGCGAGAGCCTACCTAGCTTAAAGAACAATCTTCCGATCCTCGTCGCGACTCACACATCGGAATCAGGATCTAGTAGACAGATTATAGATTTTAGCTAATTCATGCTAAATGGGAATAAATTTTAGCAGAATTTGCAATAATTTTGGAATTGATGCTTTCAGTTTTAGTATATATTGTTTGATTTTCCAGCAGAGATGCTTTGAATCTTAATTTATGCTGCTCAAAATTTTATTTGAACATAACAAGTGGTGCGGGAATGATATCTTTAACTGCTTTTACAAAAAATTGGAGTTCAACAATTGATTTCATTATTTTTAAATTTATGGCGAGCTAGCCCGCCAAGCCCACAACTCAAGGTGGGTCGGGTTAGGATGGCATTTTGATGGTCCGCCAAAATGTTGGGCAGGGCCACCCCGCCAAATGACGGGTTTTAGTAGGGTGCAGGCTGACCCGCCACATCGACTTGTTTTTACAACTCTAAGCGTGACTGTAGTGACCTTGGCAGTGTGCATGTTTTGTTGAACTTAAGCGACATGCCAACTCTCCCGTTTGATATATGGTAAAGTAACGACTTTGCTGGGAAAGTAAAGTCCATGAATCACATTCACATGTTTGGTATTAAAATGAACCATGTAAAGTAATGGATGACTTGTAATTACTTTCCCTTTAACAAGGGAAAGTGATTCACAGGGGTGGGGGTGTGAAACAGATTACACAATTGCTGTGAAAATATAGGATATTTAAAATCTCAATTTTGCCCATTTGTAAACTGTTAGGGTGAAAATCAGTTTGGATCCTAACTTCACTCTAACCGTTGAATTTATTTAGAAGTCAAGACTTAGAATAGTCAGGAAACCAAAGAGAAAAATCAAACAATCAGGGAGAGAGGCTCAAGTTTAACGTGGAAACCCTCAAATCGGTAAAAAACCACGGCCCTGACAGGGAGGGCTAAATCTACTAATCTTGCTTAGTATAATGGGGAGAAGAAATGGGGGTTTTAGGAAGAGGGTAGAGGCAATGATGACCAGGATGGATGTTCCCTTGCGGTGAGGCCTGTGTTTTTCGGTTGAAGAATCATCTGGCTTCTCTTTTGCGGGAGGAGTCTTTTTAAAACTGGAAGGGTGATATCCCACCTTCTCCTCCTAAATCCGTACCCTCACCTTAAATCTAGCCCCATATCCATATACTGTGATCCTGGAGTGCCATGTGCCCTCACTCCAACCGTTGGATGCTTGCTGGAAAATACCGTGCTTCTGTGGTCAAACGAGACACAACCCGAGGGGGAAGGGCGCCTGAAAGCCATGGTTTGGCCCGTTGGTCTGAAGGAGATTATCGAGGGGACTTGGCTTTCCGAAGGAGGTTGCCGAGGGGCCTAAATCTTTTGAGACCGAAGAGGAGGGGTGCTTCGGATAACTTTCCACGCACGGATACACGCCACGTATCTTCCCATCTTCCTCCCTATCATCAGTCCCTCCTCAAGTATGGTTGCGGCGAGCCCAAGCAATGAGTGTATGATCTATGGTTATTGATTGGCTCGATAAGCTGAGCATATGGTTGGCTGGTTGAGTGACACCGAAGGTGATCCGAGGCGGTGTCTGTTCAATTCGCATTAGGCCATATTTCTTTAGATTTTGAGCTAGTATCGAAGCGTCAGCGCTGAGTAGCTTGCCCTGCAAGCTTCCCGTGGAGGGGATGATTCCCTTTCCGCCAAGTGTGGGGCCCCAGGGTGAGGTGGGCATTAAATGCCAAGGGCGTTTTGTCTACTGGTATGACTCCCCAAAACGGCTGCGGGTACTGATATGGTGTGAGGGTTGGTGATGATGGGCGCGTCTTCCGACAGGACACGTGGTGGGCTCATGTTCGGTTCACAGCAGCAGTTATATTTGAACCGTCAGATGCAAACCGGCCCACTTGCTTCTTTGTTGACATGCCCTTGTGGCGGCTTATCCATTTTGACCATTCAGTTATCGGAGATAAAGTACGGCCCCTATTTTCAAACCCTAAGGAACCCTCTACGCTCCTCTTTTACCTGCAACTTCTTCTTCTGTACATTTGGTACATGAACTCTTGTTCAACCCTGTAAATCCGCACTTCTTTCCTTAATAATGGTATGGAACCTTCTTCTCTTCCTGACTCTTCGTCTAGGACTCTTTCCGATCGTGGTAGAGAACCCACATTCAGGTTCGATGCTTATCCAAACACCTTGAGAGAGAGCGTTATTGACAAGTTAGCTGCGGAGTATTTGATCATCGGCGACGGTTCTACCTTGACCTATAGAGTCCCAGAACCATCGGAGCGGGTAAGCTTTCCTTCAGGGGACCATGAGATCGCGGTTTACTATGACGCATTATTAGCTGGTCTTAGGCTTCCTTTTCCCTCTCTTTTCATGGATATTTTTGAGTTTGAGATTTGTCCCTCTTAGTTAGCTCCCAATTCCTAGAGATGCTTGTGTGGATTTGTCATTGTGTGCTTTCACTGCGGAATCACACCTACTCTTCCACTGTTTAAAACTTACTTTAGGCTGAATCGAGAACGTGGCACCGACTTGTACTACTTTGGCGCTCGGTCGGCCAGGAGGTTCCTCGGTAAGATGCCATCTTCCATCAAGGGATGGAAGAGCAAGTTCTTTTTTGTTTCTAGGGAGACTGGCTTCGGGGTGAGAACCCGATGGGGGACTCCAAAGGTCTTGAAGTTGGATAACAAAGATCTTGTCGGCTAGGAGAAGGAATATCTCACCCAGCTAGAGGAGCATCGACTCCTCCCAGTTGATTCTTACCTAACTCATGAAATCCTTTGGCAGTGCGGTTTGTTCGCTTCGGCTCTTCCTCTTTGGTGGCCTGGAAGTTAGTTTGGTATTAACTTTGCTTTCTTTGTGCCTTCTTTGTATCAACAGGAAACCCGATGGACATTACTAAGGCGGTCGGTATCATCTTATCATTGGTGCGCGCTTGCTAGGCAAAGGCGAGGCCCTCTACTGAGGAGCCTAGGCCGAACTCTACAAAGAGGAAAAAGAAGAGGAAGGCTGAGGCTTCCTCTGGAAGGGGTGAGGGGGCTCCGCTGGAGGTGAGGGAGATGGGAAGTCCTGCCCCTCTGAAATCCGGGAGGACCCGAGGGCCATTAGAGGAGTATTTCGATGACGAGCACTCGTTCAGGATGTTGCGCCGCCAAAGAGGGGCAAAGAAGAGGCTGAGGGCGAAGAGGGTGGACGTCCCCCTCCAAGGGGGAGGAAGCAGGTTGCATTGAGGAAGGGGCACGAAGCTTCCTCGGCATTGATTGTCATCCCCGAAAAGGGTAATGAAGAGCCAACTTCTCCATCCAATGAATAAGAAGTTGGTGTCACTTCAGAGCACGTTCCTCCTCCCAAGTGGAAAGGGAGGTTGACGAGGCTAGCTGACATGCCACCCGCTGTTGTGAGAGCGTGCCTCCGGAGACACCCTCCGAGGAGGAGGCTTTGCAAGAGGGAGGTGGAGGAGTGGTGTGCACCAAACCTCCTCCCGAGGCCTTGAGGCAAGGGGGTAGGAAGAGTACAATAGCCTAGGACCCTTCAGTTGCTTCCAGCTCCGAGAAGAAGAAGAAGGTGGTGATTAACCACGTCGACAGGTTATTTTACCACGATCTCGCAACTGTCACTTTTTCCTTGGAACTCCTCTGGACGGATAAGGCCAAATCCATGCTTCGATATTTTAATGAGGAGGACCTCGCAGACCATCTGCGGCTGAATACGGCTTCAATAAGTGTTTTTTCGATCGTCACCTTTAACCACCGTATATGTCGAAGTTAGACGCTATATATATATTTTTTATACTCAGGCTGGTGTACTAGTAGAGGCGGCCGCTAGGATCCTTATGGAGAAGAACAGCTCTCGCGCTTGGATCAGGTGTTTAGAAGCCGATGTCAAGGTGTTTAAGGAGGCAATCACCCGACTGGAGAAAGAAAATAAGAGGGCCTATGCCTCCCTGAAGCTATCGATCAAGCACTGCAATGAGATGATGGCTGCCAGGGACAAGTGGCAGAATAAGGTTGAGGGCCTTTTGAAGCAGAATCTGAGAACTTTCCATTTGGGCAAGTGTGAGGGCAGAGAAGATGAGGCAGGCCTTGGAGGACACGCGGATAGCGGCTGAGGAAAAATGAGCTTCCTTGAAGAAAGAGGTTGAGTAACTGTCTTTTGACCTTGCTCAGAAGAAGAAGTTCACTGCCTATCTGGAGAAGGAAAAAGAGGAATCCATCCGAGCCCTGCGAGAAAAGGAGCAGCTCCTTGAGTCTGCCCTTCCGGAGAAGGATGCCGCTGAGGTCGAACGAGAGAAGACCTTGGCTGAACTAGCCAGAGAGCGGGAGGCCCTAAAATTGCGTCAGGAGAAAATAAGGGAGCTGGAGGACTGCCTCAAGGGGGATGGGGGCTAAGCAGTGGGGGTCAAGTTCGGCTTTGAGGAGAGTTTTCGGGTCCTCAAGAAGCTGGTGTTGAGGAAGCCTCACGTGGACTTCAACACTTTGACCCTCAAGAAGGGACTGAAGATCCTGTTAGGGGAAGACTTGAGTACTGAGTCTGAGGACAAGCCCTTCATTGATGATTTCCCCGAGGCTTGCCCCGAGGAGAGGGTTGCCGAGGCTGCGAAGGTGCCTGATGCAGTTGCCCTTGCCGAGGAAATGCTTGCTAAATATCCAGTACCTGCCGAAGGGACCGCTCTCTCTAATCCTTCCGCCGGTACGCTTGCGGCTGCTAAAGCATAGATGCCTAGGATTACACTCCAATCTTATGTAGGCAAACTTTTTGTAAAGGACTTCGCTTAGTAGGAGTTAATCATAAGTTAGCATTTATCTCCATGTGAAAGCTCTCTTTTGTTGTTTGAAAGGGGCCTTGTCTTATTTTCAGTCCACATCCCATCCTCCATGCCTATTGGCCCTCGCGAATGCTCTCACCCGACTCCCGAAGGTATGGGACTTAAGTACGAGCAAAGATTTCTTTAGGCGAGGAGACTTTGTTTCGAAGAGGTTCGTGAAGCGCGGGAGGGCGACGGTTGGACTTCTACTTCAATGCCCGCACGCCCGTTGTCATCCCCAATGCTCTGTCTGGACTTCTGGCATAAGTGATTCCGCTATGATGGCTGCTGGTTCCAACAATCTCGTCCTGGAGACCAAGGCCTCTTCATTGCGACAAACATGGCCAGGCCTATAAATCAAGTGGGGATTGAGCCCCTGGAGTTTCACTCGTGCTTTGAGTGACATGGATATCAATTTTTCTCGTCTTTTCGCATGTTTGATTGGGCCTAGGGGCCCTATCGATCGCCTCCCACTTCCTCAGCCGTTCCGTCGGCTTGTGGAACTTGGGCCAGGAAGGTTGAAGGGCCCCAACGACAACGATTGGGATGTCACCTTGATCCAGGATGGGGCCACCGGCAGAATATGGCTCGGGGATGGACTGTCAGATTTCCTGGTAGAACACTGTATATCCACTCGGGAATGCTTGGTCTTTTCCCACCTGGTGGGTCTGGTCCTCGAAGTGAAGATTCTTGGCCGGGACAGGAGGATGAAGACGTTTAGCTTCGACGTCCGTCCAGATGAAGGCCGAGCCCCAACGTTCTTCCTTCTCCTAGATCTTCTATATAATAGAGAGGCCATTGTCTTCCTTTTCTTAAATTTAAATAAATTATTATAGTCCCATATATGTTGCACTCTTTCTCTTCTATATTCTTCTCTCCTTTCCTTATTGTTGGCTGTATGGATGTTGGACGCTCTTTAGCTGAGGGGAGATCGCTTCGTTTTCCTGATTCTTCAATCTGCTTTTTCTTCGTCTTCTGTCTATAGTTCAAACATTTGATTCGAGCATGATTGTGAGCACACCTTTAGGAAGAACATGTCTTTGTTGAAGGATTTTCGTTGATGGCTGCTTTGAATCCGTTTTTACGGATAACTTGACCTATGGTCGAAGGACGTTCACGAAGGGCTTTCGTAGATATCCCCCGAAGCGTTATGATCACGTGGGATCGCATGGAATCGGCATTCGTGGAGGATATACCTTCGGGCCGAAGGGGCGCTTACAAAGAGTTTTCATAGATATCCAATGAAGCGCTACGATTGTGTGAGATCGGCATTCGAGAAGGCTATGCTTTCAGGCCGAAGGGGCGTTCATGAAGGGCTTTTGTAGATATCCCCCGAAGTGCTATGATCGCGTAGGATCAACATTTGAGGAGGATATGCCTTCGTGCAGAAGGGGCGTTCACGAAGGGCTTTCGCAGATAACCCCCGAAGCGCTATGATCACATGGGATCAGCATTCGAGGAGGATATGCCTTCGGGTCGAAGGGGCATTCACGAAGGGCTTTCTTAGATATCCCATGAAACGCTATGATCGCATGGGTTTGGCATTCGAGGAGGATATGCCTTCGGGCCAAAGAGGCGTTCACGAAGGGCTTTCGTAGATATCCCCCGAAGCACTACAATTGCATGGGTTTCGCATTCGAGGAGGATATGCCTTCGGGCCGAAGGGCGGTCACCAAGGGCTTTCGTTGATATCCCCCGAAACGCTATGATTCATGGGATCGGCATTCGAGGAGGATATGCCTTCTGGCTGAAGGATGTTCACGAAGGGCTTTCGTTCATATCCTCCGAAGCGCAATGATCGCGTGGGATCGGCATTCGAGGAGGATATGCCTTTGGACCGAAGGGTGTTTACGAAGGGCTTCTGTTGATGGCAACATAATGAACACAAAATTTAGGAGTAAAAAATTCAACTTTATTGATAATACCCCCATAGATGTTTGGAGTGGTATGGGCGTTTGAGTCTTTGCCCATTAACCTTGGCAAGCCAATAGGTCCTGGGTCTTACAATTTCTTTAATGAGATAAGGTCCCTTCCAGTTGGGGTTCAACTTACCCGTTCGACTTTTGTTGCCTTGAAACTGGTTCACTCGCAAAACCAAATCGCCAAGCTGGAAAGTTATCTCCTTCACCCGAGAATTATAGAGGTGCCTTACGCTCTGGCGGTACGCTGCAACTTTGATGTTGGCAAAATCTCTCCTTTCCTCGAGGAGATCGAGATGCCCGTCACCTGGAGTTGCTCTTCTCATTATCTCCCTCGATCGAACTTCCTACGCCCCTTCAGAACGGCTAACAGGCGAAAGAGAGGTTTCACCGGTTGGTGTTTGGTTTATGGTGCGGTAAGCCCACAATGCACTTGGAATTTCCTCCACCTAACTGGTGTCGTTTCAGAGGTCTCGGGTCTTCAAGCTGTGAAGGAGAGTACAGTTGGTGACTTCAACTTGGCCATTCGCCTAAGGGTGGGTAACAGAGGTGAGCCTGGATTGAATCCCATTATCAGTGATGAACGCCACGGGGATGCCGAAGCTGCATATGACTGATCTCCACGGGAAGTTTTTGTCACGCTCGACCTCGGACTCTCGGGACCTCGAAAGCACGCCAACGCCGGCCAGTACTCAAGCAGAGTCAAGCTCAACTCAAATACAAGGCCTAAATGTGATACAGTAGATAACAACCCATAATATAAAATAAACTCAAGTTCAAAAGAACATTGAGTCATAAGGGTCCATAGGCCCTATACTAAATCTGGTCCCTATACGGGTCCTATATGAAGTCAACAGCTCTCAAAACAAAAAACAAGGGAGACACCCAGACCTCGGATCTCCTAGTGACCTCTCCACAACTCCACCCCCTAAACCTCGAAATCTGTAAAAGAGAGAAAGAGCAAAAATGCATAAGCTTTCGAATGGAAAGCCCAGTAAATACCCCTGCGGGGGGTCACAAAGACATAAGAAAACAATATGTCAAATGGAGAGGTCACAATCCTAGGAGTTTACCAGAAACAATCCAAAGCTACGATCCCTGATAACAGAAGCCCTCAAGCTCTGTGATGAGTTTCAAAGAAAACTCAAGGATCACTCCCGGCCAGTATATCTAGCTACTTGTTGTAAGCACGACCCTTTGGTCGTTCGACCCTCCGGTCGCAAATCGGTAGCACTACCTCTCATAGGTGTTAACACGGTCGGTACCACTGCACTTCCACCGACGGTAAGACCACTGCAGGATCGCCTCTCTCTAGCAAGGTGCAAAATGTCGGGGGTCGTGTCCTCGAAGCATTCCCCTATGGGAGCCCCCCACGCCCAATCGAGTCAGGCAAAGAGACTATAACAAAATGTGGATACCAACATCCCGAACAACAACATACATGCTCAACAGGATTTCCAAAATAAATAATGACGCATGTATGCCATCAATGATGCATAAGCAAACAAGGCATAAGCAAGACCAAAGAAAACCCGAAACCGGGTAGGAACGAGGCACGTGTACTTACCTCGTGTTGAAACTAGAAGTCCTCCTAGTCTCCTCTTGAGTACCTTACAACTCCCCGAGAGTATCTGAAATATAGGATTCCTTTTAGAGTCAAGTTTCTAATAAATCCTTATGTCTCTAGTTGCACATGCATGTCTATCGTTGCTGTTGGGCCTGGGCCCACTGACGGGTCCTAAAGACGATCTCTCGGGTTATTGGTCCGTATCCTATGTTTCCATGTCCTTCTGTTGACTCTAGACCCAACTTGGTCAAACCTGGTCAACTCTATATTCATTTGTTGGGTCTGAACCCTACTTGGTCATCTCTAGTCATTTTAGTTGAATTGGGCCCACTTCTAAGCCCTTTAAACAATTTGGCTTACTTAACTCAAACATTTCTTCACCAATTTAATTAAATAATTAAATTGATTAATTCACCTTTGCTCCGTTGATTTAATTGTCACACTAATTTATTCAATTTAAATCTTGAACCAATTAATTAAATTGGTTAATTCACCCAACTAGTATAGTGAAGTTTTATTTTTGTCACATATTAATGAATTAAAATAAATTCATTTTCAATTTGTTAACTGATGCGTTCTAACCGCAAGTGTACGGGTCGAATCAAGTAGTAAAGTGGACTTGAAGTCAGGTTATCGATCCTCAGGGAGAAGGGAAATACTAGTACTACCTATTTATCTATTATCTAGTAGATCGGAAATTGGGTGATTAACAACTAATTCTAAACCTGGGGGAAAAACTGGCGCCGCCTTGGGATCAGCACTCTGTCGATGGAGGGTTGTGATCGTTTAATCACAGCCGACGGCTAGGATTTCATTATAAACTCTCGTATCCAGCACCGATTTAGATCAACCGTTGAGCTAGCTTGAAAATAGACGGCCAGATCTCAAACGATTGCCTCGTACTTAAAGCAATCGTGAGATGAACGGCCCAGACCACCCGCACCGTGAGATCGTCCCCATATAATCCACCACTCTTGCCTCGTATCAGGTATGTGATCAGATAGATTGAACTTCAAGGCTGCCACGCTCTACCGAGGCCGCGACAATGCCTCGAGATCTAACACGATTTAAGATCTTCTAATCTCGGTAGTTCTCTTCAAAAATTATCCAAAGATCCCTATCTCTTTTTATATTACACTTTGGTCCAACACTGAGAGAATGATAATTTCACTTTTAGTCCTTGGTATTTTCAAAATTACCAAAAGGCCCTCCGGACCCACCATTAACCCTAGTTAGGGTTTTTGCCTATTAATTCCCATCTTTTATTTCCTTAGAAAAATTTTCTCTAATAATCCAATTTAAAAGGAATTTAAGCACATATTATTTCCATAAAATCCTTGGATTTTACAGTTTCGGCAGGCATTTTCCGTGATAGACAACAACGGCTCGGCCTCCACCCATTTAGTGAAGTAGTCGATTGCTTATATTAAAATTTTTTGTTGCCACGTGGCAACGGGGAAAGGGCTGAGGATGTCCATCCCCCACAACGCAAAAGGTCTCATACTTACAATAGGTGATAACAGGGCCGCCAGACGCAGTTGAATGTTAGAGTGACGTTGGCAGGCATCACACATTTTAACAAACTCCTCAGCGTCTTTGGCGAGGGTGGGATAATAGTACCCTTGCCGTAGGACCTAATGGATAAGGGACTTCCTCCCTCGGTGGTCCCCCACCATCCCTCATGTATTTCTCGAAGGACATGGCTTTGCTCGGAAGGATGCAGGCATCGGTGGAAGGGCAGAGTATATGACCTTTTGTAGAGCAGTCCATCCATTACGCTAAACCGGGTCACTCTAGTTTTTATTTGGCGCACCTGCTTTGCGTCTGATGGTAGTGTCCTATCTCACAAGTAATTCAAAATTGGGTCAATCCAGCTAGGTTCACCCTCAATCTCCACCAACTCCTCTTCGGGTCGGCACTCTATGGTCCTCGTCGCTAGGTATTGCAGATTAAGTTGTCTACCGATGTCTGCGTCCGAGGAGGCAAGCTTGAACAGGTGATCGGCTTCTTGATTTTCAGATTTGGGGATTTTAGTAATGTGGAAATCCAGGAAGGAGGAAATCAGCTTCTCCACCATTGCCTTGTATTTCACCATGTTGCCTTCCCTGGCTTTGAACTCCTCTGTCAAACGCCCAACCACTAGATAAGAATCTGTGTGGGCTTGCAAGTCCTTTACTCCTAGGCCCCGGGCTAGCTGGAGCCCTGCTATGATGGTTACATACTCGGCCTCATTATTCGTAGCTTTAAAGCCAAGCTTCAGGATCGTTGAAGTTCTCCATCCTAAGGGAGAATGTAAGACGATCCCTACTCCAACACCGTTAGATGTTGCCGAACCGTCTGTATGCAAGATCCACTTCGAGGAGGGGGGCTTTTCGACTCCGGCAGGCTCTTCGGCTAAAGCGTCTTCGGTACCTGTCACAGTTAGTTCGGCAATGAAATCGGCTAATACCTGGGCTTTAATGGTAGTGCGCGACTAGTAGGTGGTGTCATACTCTCCAAGCTCGAATACTCATTTTGTTAACCGTCCCGAGGGCTTCGGCCGATGAAGAATTTGTTGCAAGGGTTGATTGGTGAGCACTGTGCTCTTGTGAGCTTGAAAGTATAGACGAAGCTTTCAAGCCGAGACCATAAGCGCATAGACTAGTTTCTCAAGGGGGAGGTACCTCAACTCGATACCAGTGAGAACTTTGCTAGTGTAGTAGACTGGCTTCTTCAGACCATCCTTTTCCTTTAGGAGTACGGAACTGACCACCGAATCGGTGACAGCTAGATAGACATAGAGCTTTTCTCCAAGCATCGGTTTGGCAACCAAAGTAGGTCCTGGAGATAGTTCTTCAGTTGTGCTAGGGCCTTATCGTACTCCTCCGTCCATTCTAGCTTCAAAGCCTTCCACGAAGCTCAGAAGAATGGCAGGTTCTTTTCTCCGGAACGGGATATTAAGCGCCAGAGGGCGGCCAGCTAGCCGTTGAGCCTCTGTATTTCTTTGATGTTTCTTGGAGACCTCGTTTGGAGGATGGCTCGGACCTGCTCGGGGTTCGCTTCTATTCCTCGTTGTATAATCATGAAGCCGGGGAACTTCCCTGATAGAACTGCAAAGGCACACTTGTTTGGATTTTGGCTCATGTCGTGTGCTCGAAGGGCCCTAAATGTCTCTGCTAGGTCAGTCGCATGTTGTTTGGCCATCTTACTTTTTACGAGGATGTCGTCCACATAGGCCTCGACATTCCTTCCAATCTTGTTTCTGAAGACCTTGTTTACCAACCTTTGGAAGGTTGCCCCCCACATTCTTTAGCCCGAAGGACATGACTTTGTAACAGTAGGTTCCTCGGCTAGTGATGAAAGAAGTCTTCTCCTCATCCTCCTCGGCCATCCGGACTTGATTGTATCCCGAGAAGGCATCAAGGAAACTAAGCATTTCATAATCTAATGTGGAGTCGACTAAACTATCTATGTGAGGCAGAGGGTAGCAATCTTTAGGACAAGCTTTATTGAGATCAGTGAAATCAACACACATGCACCACTTTCCTGTGGACTTCTTAACCAGTACAATGTTTGACAAGCACTTGGGGTATTGTACTTCTATGATGAAGTCAGCCTTCAGCAACTTTTCTATCTCCTCTTAGGCAGCTTTCAACCGGTTTGGTGTGAAGTTCCTCCTCTTCTGCACCACTGGCTTATGCTCGGGGTCTACGTTCAGGTAATATTCCATAACTTCCCATGGGACTCCTGGCATCTCTTGGTACCACGCGGAACATCGCCTCGAAGTTCCTCTTGAAAAAGGGGCCACCGCCTCCCCCTCTCAGAAGCTCAGACCGAAGTTCAGCTCCTCGTAGGTGGACAAAGACGTCGGGCAAGGCTTCTTCAAGGGGTAGCACTTTCAAGTCTTCAATGTGGTAGGTCGACACAGCCTCCTTCTTCTCTCTCTCTATCCTCTCCTTGCATTTCTTCCAATCGTTAAGGCCCTCAAGTGAGCTTTTGCTACCCCTTACCTTTCGGTTCTGAGCATGGTTGCATAGCACTGATGAGAAACAGACTGATCCCCTCTTATTTCCCCACGCCTCGCCTCGGTTGGGAACTTTAGCTTCAGATGATCAGTGGAGATGACAACTCTTGAGAGATTGAGGGAAGGCCTTCGCAGGATGGCGTTATAGCTTGATGGACAACGAACAACCATGAAGTTGACCAGAGCGGTGGCCACTTGAGGAGGGCTATCGACGACCATCGGGAGGGTGATTGCTCCTTCGGGTTGGAGAGGGCTCCCGTTAAACCCTATGAGGGGTGACTTCATGGGCTTCAGGTCCTAGGGTCCGTATTGCATCTGCTTGAAGGCGTCCTAGAAAATAATATCTACCGAACTTCCAGTGTCGATCAAGACCCTGTAAATGCGATAGATGCTAATCTTCATAGAGATGACGAGGGTGTCATCATGTGGATGGTGCACCCCCTTGAAGTCTTTATTTAAAAAGTAGATGGCAAGGGATGGGCGAGGCCTTTTTGTGGAAGAAGTGTCCTGAACCATGCCGACTACCTGTGCATGATTCTTTCGAAGGGGGATCTCTTCTTGCTCATCTTCACGAAAGGGGGATCTCTTCTTCAGGTGGTTCCTGCCGCCTGGATGAGAAGCCTTCACCAACTTGGCCCATTACCAGATAGCGTTTGAGTCTCCCACTTCGAACGAGATCTTCTATTGCATCCCTCAGCTGGAAACAATTCTTGGTCGCATGCCCCTTGCTCGGTGGTAGGCGCAGAACTCTTTGCTGTGTTGTCTTTGACCGGTATCCTTCATCGTGAGGGGCTGCCTAAGGATATTCCGGTTTCGAATCTGCATCAAAATATTCTCCCGAGAGGTATTAAGAAGAGTGTAGTTGTTATACCTTGCTCAGGATGCTCGGTCCCCTGCTCGAGAGGGCCAGTCTCGGCTCTTGTCAGCATATCTTCTAGGAGGGTACCTCCTTGGAACTCCTCACCGGGACTCTCGGTATTCACCCCTCGGGGGCTCTTACCTGCGGAATATCCTCTCCCAATGCAAGGATTCCTCCTTCCACCCAATTTCATCTCCTCTGAGACGATAAACTCTTTATCTAGATTAAGGAGCTCAGCGAAATCTCTAGGGGCTTTTCGTGAGAGTTTATCTCTAAACGGCCCATCCCAAAGTTCCTCCGCCACTGCCCCAATGACCACGAATGAATCCTGATGTGGTCACGGTCACCAGCTCGTCATTGAAGTGCCCAAGGTAGTCTAGTAAGCTTTCTCCTTCCCTTTGTTTGTATCTGAGAAGTATCATCGGGTTCCTTATCGTCTTTCTGCTGTGGGCGAAGGGGCTGGAGAAGAGATCGGCCAACTACTCGAAGCTAGCTATACTTCCGGTTCGTAAGCTTTTGAACCATTCATAAGCGTTTCCAGTGAGGGTCTTCGGAAACGCTCGACACAAGGTAGTGTCGGTAGGATTATTGACCATCATTTACATGCATCGTATGATTCCGCATATTGCCGGGGATCCGCTGCCGTCACGTGGGTTGATGTTTGCGTCCCCGGCCGTCCGAAAGGGACCTACTATATCGCCCGAATAAAGAAGGACGGCAGCATGGGGACAGTCCTCATGACCCTCTCTCGTCCGGCTGGCGCTCGAGTCGACTCACCATGCGGGAGTGATGGCCGGAGACTGATGAGGAGAGAATGATTTGTGGACGAGGTGAAGATGAGGTGGGTCTGCGACAGCGCCAATTGGGGGACCTGCTTCCTCTCCAAGCGTTCCCCTCGGGTTCGCGACTATGCCGCCCGTACCGCCACTGGGACTCCCTTCGGTCACCTCCCCTATGTGACTAATAAGATCCGAAACTTCCCGATGAGGGGGTTGCACTTCTTCAGCCGGACCGCCTTCGTCGCCTAGCTGAAGAGCGGGTGACTGATCTTCCTCGACCCTCGGGAGGGGTTGGAATCGTAGGCGGAGCTGCAACATGGGATGCCTTGCGCCCGACGATCTCCATGACTCCAGTCAAGCACTCGAGTCCTTCCAAGAGTCATGACCTGCGTTCCTACAGGTCGTCGTTTTGGTTGTCGAATCGCGATCCCGGCTCGGTCGCGAGCCGCACTTGTTTAAGGACTGGTGAAGCTTCTTCTGCTTGGGGAAAGGCGTCGGAGGGTCCGGCCTTCCTCTGCTGGTCTTGGAGGATTCTCTTTGACTTCCTAGTAGTAGCCATGAAGCTTTTCGTTCAAGTCCCCACGGATGGCCCCAAACTGTTAGGGTGAAAATCGGTTTGGATCCCAACTTCACTCTAACCGTTGAATTAATTTTGAAGTCAACACTTAGAATAGTAAGGAAAACAAAGAGAAAAATCAAAAAACCAGGGAGAGAGGCGCAAGTTTAACGTGGAAACCCTTAAATCGGGGAAAAACCACTGGCCCTGACAGTGAGGGCTAAATCCACTAATCTTGCTTGCTACAATGGGGGAGAAGAAAGGCGGGTTTTAGGAAGAGGGTGGAGGTGATGATGACCATGATGGATGTTCCCTCCCTATGAGGCATGTGCTTTTCAGGTAAAGAAGCATCTGCCTTCTCCTTGGTGGGAGGAGTCTTTTTAAAACTAGAAGGGTGAAATCCCACCTTCCCGTCCTAAATCCGCGCCCTCACTTTAAATCCAACCCCCATATCCACAGTACAATTGACTTTCCCCATCAAGTCATAATCTGTGTACTGTGATCCTGGAGAGCCACGTGCCCTTTCTTCAACCGTTGGATGCTTGCTGGAGAACACTGTGCTTCTGTGGTCAAACCAGGCACAACCCGAGGGGGAAGGGTGCCTGGAAGCCATGGTTTGGCTAGTTGGTTTGAAGGAGATTATCAAGGGGACATGGCTTTCCAAAGGAGGCTGCCAAGGGGCCTTAATCTTTTGAGACTGAAAAGGGGGTGCTTGGATGACTTTCCATGCTCGGATGGGCGCCACGTGTCTTCCCATCTTTCCCCTGTCATAAACTAATTATTTCCTCTCATGTCCTTGTGTTTTTTTGAGAACCCTAAACCCGTACTAAGAAAATCAACGCAAGTTCTTCTTCCTCTCCAAAACCCTAGCATTAGAGGAGCCCTATTAGTAAGCCCTATCTATCTTTTGTCTTTTCCTTTTTTTTTTTTTTTGAAAATCTTTTCTTGTTTGATGTTGTTTAATTTGATTCTAATGTCATTAATAAAATCATTGAGAAATCATATTTGTATTATTGTGGAGTTGCCCTATCTTATTTTTCCCAAAGTTTGTTGATCAAACGAGGGCAATTAGAAAATGGACATGCATTGAAAAAATCACTCATTTTGAGTTATATAAAACCCAATTTTACTAACTAGAGTAATAAAAGCATAATTTATTTATAATTATAGAATTTCTTAATTACTTGGATAAATATAATTTATAAAAAGAAGAGGGTACTTTTGTGTTTTACTTCTCTTTTTAAATTTGTTTTAAAATTATTCAAAACTTTTGATTGAGAGAACTAACTCAATGTATGACAATAAAAATAAAAATAAAAGAGAGGGTTATGGGGTATTATTGAAAAACGAAGGGTTGACGAGTGATTTCGCTATTTTTTCAGGAGGTGATAAGTAAAAAACTCTATATAAAACCCAATTTTACTAACTAAAGTAATCAGGGGCAAAATTGAGAATAAATATTACTTTGCATGAAAAGCCTATTGAGACCAAATAGAGGAATCAACTTTGCATGCATTTCAATTACAACTTTCATTGGACATAACAAACATTGTTATGTGAAAGTAATTACAGGGAAAGACTTTGAAGGGGAAGACTTTACAGGGAAAGTGTTTCACTACAAACCACCAAACGGGCCCTAGATGAGAAATACATGGTTCATTCTAATTCTCTTTTGAATATTTCCCACCACTCTTTAACAGTGTCAAATGAGCTTCCTGTTGGGCATTGTGCAAGCTCGTGCCAACAAAGCCCGTCTATGAACCATGTTTAGCTAACCCAATATTTCGAAGGAAGAAAAAAACTAATAAAACCCCTAAAAATTCTAAGAAATTCATAAAAAAAATTTAAAAGGAAAAAGTCTAGAAAATTACTTAAAATAGGGGAAAAATAAAGAAATTTTGAAAATTTATAAAAAAGCCAAAATCCCATCTACTAAGAAGAAATCATCAAAAACAAACAAAAAAATAACCATAGAAAAATAAGGGTTGTTTGGCTTGTTTTCCAGTTTCTTTTGTCTGAAAAGATGGAAAATGTAGAAAATGAAAAGGATTTTCTGTGGCGTTTTCAGAAACTGAAAGATGGAAAAGCTGTTTGGTTTTATTTATTGGAAACTGTTTTCAGAAACAGAATATAAAAACTGTTTGCAGAAATAGAAAATGAAAAATGACACACATGATATTTTCATAAAGTTCAAAATATAAAAATAACAAACATGATATTTATATATTTTTTTTATAATAAAAAAAGTTCAAGAAAATATATTTTAAGAAATAAAAAAATGACAAACATGATATTTTTATTAAGGTCAAAATATAAAAAAAATAACAAACATGATATTGAATATATTTTTTTAAAAAACAAAAGTTCAAGAAAATATATTTTAAAAAATAAATGAAATGATAAGTAAGATATTTTATATACTTTTATAATTAATTTTGGACTTTCGTTTATTTACAACAATGCCATCGTCGTTTTTCAAGACTAGAAAATGACTTTTTGTCATTTCTCATTTTTCATTTTCCCACCCCATTTCATTTCCGCCTTTTCCTGAAAACAACCCAACCAAATGCATTTTTGCGGGAGAAAACTCCCCAACTAAACAGGCCCTTATCTTCTGCCCCAGTAGAAAAAGAAAGAAAAAACTAAAGAACTTGTAAAATTCACACACATAAAAATCATTAAAAATAAAAAAAAAACTTATAAAAAAACATATAAAATTCAAAAACACATAAAAATCTTTCTTATATTGTGTTAAGCGATCAATATTTATGTGTCATTCATTGTGTTCTAAGTGAGTAGAAACAATGTCAATAAAATATAGGCAAAAATACATTTTTGGTCCATGTATTATTGTATATTGTTCATTGTGGTTCCTATATTATGAAAATATTTAATACGGCCTCTGTATTTTCAGACTTTTGGCAATTACGGTCTCCAGCGCTGACGTGGCAGTCAACTGACATACGGGGTGAATACATGAATTTTTTAATAGGATATGGCATCCTATGTGCAAGCTGACGTGGCAAAATATTTAAACATTTCAAATATTAATCATTTAATAATGATGTGACATGCCACATCACCATGCAACATGACGTGCCATGTTGATGTGGCATGCCACGTGTCAAAAAAATACTAAAAATTCTAAAAAAATTATAAAAAATTATAAAAAAATAAAAATGATTTTTTTAAAAATTCTAAAAAATAAACATGATTTTTTTTTAAATTTTTAAAAATTTTAAAAAATATAAAAAATTTCTAAAATATTCTAATAAATTCTAAAAAAATTCTATACAATTTTATTTAAAAAAAATCCATTTTTAGTCCATGGCATGCAGATGTGGCATGCCACATGGCAAAAAAATTAAAAAAATATATATAAAAAAAATTTATAATGTAATCACAACAATCAACCTAGAAAAATAGTCAAAAAAAATGTGATTTGTAATGTATAAAATGAAAATGGGCTTTATAATCCAACAATCAACCTGGAAAAATAATAAAAAATGTATGAAAAAATATTAAAGGAACATCTTCACAACCATTCCAACTTTTTCATAACTTTAATATTTGTCACGCCCCAACCCGGATCTCGGGACCTCGGGCACGTCAACAGACCGGCCGTACTCAAGCAGAGACAAGCTCAACTCAAATACAAGGCCTAAATGTGAAACAGCAGATAACAATCCATAACATAAAATAATCTCAAGTTCCGAAGAACATAGAGACATGAGGGTCCATAGGCCCTATACAAAACCAGGTCCCTACACGGGTCCTACATGAAGAAAACAACTCTCAAAATAACAGATAAGGGAGACCATCAGACCTCGAATCTCCAAGACAATCTCTCTCAAGTCCCACCCCTATACCTCAGAATCTGTAAAAGAGAGAAAGATTGTATGTGTGAGCTTTCGAATGGAAAGCCCAGTAAGCACCCCTGTAGGGGGTCACAATGACATAAGAAAATAACATGTCAAATAATGAGATGACAATCCCAAGAAAAACACAACCTTAGGAGTCTACTACAAACAAATCCAAAGGTACGACCCCTGATAACAGAAGCCCATCAAGCTCTGTAGCGAGATTCAAAGAAAACTCAAGGATCACTCCTAGCCAGTATATCCAGCTACTTGTTGTAAGCACGACCTTACGGGTCGCTCACCCTCCTGGCCGCAAGCTTCCAGAGAACTACCTCTCATACGTGTTAACACGGTCAGCGTATCACTCCCACTGACAGGTAAGACCACCAGAGAATCGCCTCTCTTGCATGGCAAGCAGAAATGTCAGGGGATCCTTTCCCTGAACATTTCCCTATCGGAGCCCCCACGCTCCACTAAATCCGGGTAGTAGACCACAACAAACAGAGATACCAACATCCCGAAAACAACATACATGCTCAGCAGGAATCTAGAATAGATAAGGACGCATATATGATATCAATAAAGCAACTATCATGATGATAATAGCAAAGCCAAGAATTCTCTGAAGAGTGGGTACAAGGCAAGTGTACTTACCTCTTGTTGGAACTAGAAGTCTTCCTAGTCTCCTCTTGAATGCCTTACAATGGAGCCACCGGAGAACCTCCCGGCATCAAGTACACCTCCTGTCTTTCCGGCGAGCTTGAGCAGCAATCCTCTCCCATAGCTCGTCCCAGTCTCCTTCACCACCTGATGCTGGTCGCGACGGCTTCGAGCTCGTCACAGAGTGCAAACCCGACGGCGAACCTCTCTTCCTTCTCCGTCTGTTACCTCACCGGAAGAACGTTTCGGTGAAGTGTTGTGCTCTAACCAGGGCCTGGTCCTTCTCCTTTTATAGGCCACGGGAAACCAGACGAAAAGACGTCAACCCGAACCGTCTCATCGTCAAACGGCAGGCGACTCTCGCTGCTTGGACTGGAGCTGGCATGAGGCGGCGCTACCGGGCGCGTTCGTCACTGCGAGGATTGGAGCTGCCTCGAGATTGGAGCTCGGTTTATGGAGGGCTGTGATCGCTTGATCACCGCCAACGGCTAGATACCGACCCTAATGCCTCAGATCTGGCATTACTTTGATCAACGGCTGAGATTCCATCAAGACCAATGGCCGGATCATAGGCTTACGCCTCGCGTTTAAAACTCATCTCTAGATGAACGCTCTCCATATGCCCTCACCATGAGGTCTACTCCACAACTCCTTCACCCATTGCCTCGTATCCAACATTAGATCAGATAGATTTGTTATAGGCTTGCCACGTGGCTTCAAGTGGACCGTTATAACGCTCTGAGATCTGTTTCAATCTCAGATCATTTAATCTAAGCCGTTCATCCCACTTCTATAAACGTTTTCTCTAGAAAACTATTCAGAGATCCCTGGAATTTGTTTAAGTCACGGTTTAGTCCAACTACAGAGAGAGAGAGACCTATCTCCTTTTAGTCCTTGAAACTTTTGATATTACAATAAGGTCCTCCGGACACACCACTAACCCTAATTAGGGTTTTTGGTCCTTTAATTTTTTCTATTTTCCCCACTTAATTAAATCATTTAATTCCTTAAGAAAATTTATTTAATAATCCAATTTAAAGAAATTTTTAAAAAAAAATTATATAAAAATCCTTGGATTTTACAATATTCTTAATCACAACAATCAAAACATACAAGATCATTTTTTTACTATTTTTCAAGGTTAATTGTTGTGATTACATTATAAATTCCTATTTAATTTTTAGAATTTTTTATAATTTTTTAGAATATTTTAGAATTCTAACCGGATTTTTTTAGAATTTTTTTTTGTCATGTGGCAAGCCACATCTGTATGCCATGAACTAAAAGTGGAAAATTTTTTTAGAATTTTTTAGATTTTTAAGAATTTTTTTTATAATTGATTAGATTTTTTTAATAAAATTTTTAGAAGTTTTTTTTACAATTCTAACCATATTTTTTTAGAATTTTTTAAAATATCTTGTTTATTTTTTACAATTTTTAAGATTTTTTTATAATTTTTTAGAATTCTAATGAGATTTTTTTAGTAATTTTTCAAAAATCCTGTTTATTTATTTTTTAGAATTTTTAGATTTCTTTTAGGATTTTTAAGAAATTTTTTAAATTTTTTTTAGAATTTTTAACACGTGGCATGCCACATATGCATACCACGTCATGCGGCAAGTGGCATGCTGATGTGGGATGCTACTTCATTATTAAATGATTAATATTTCGGGAGTTTAAACATTTTGCCACATCAGCATGCCATGTCATATTAAAAATTCATGTATTCAGCCGATATTGAACATTTTCATAGTAGAGGGACTCAAATAAACAATATACCTTAGTACAGGGAACAAAAATGCATTTTTACCTAAAATATATCTTCTCTCGATTTCTTTTAAGTTGGTATCAGAGCATTTATGATTATATTGGTTGCGCTCGTAATTTGTGTCCTCCATAATCGCACCAGATACATTGAAAATAATTGTTATTTCATATATTTTCTATTAATTATATATATTTTTGTTATTCATGAACTAAGTAGTTATATCAAGTTATCACAAAAAAACATTGTGAAACTTATTGGTTTTGACAAAAAGAAATCCCAAAAGTGTTTAAGTATCAACCGACACATAATCATGAACTTAGTTTTGAAAACTGCCTAGTAACCGAACTTATCCCATTGGGACATTTGGAAACCCTCATAGACTAAGGTAGATGTGCATGTATTCAAAGCAAGTTATCAAATGAGCGATCTACCCCAGTGGTACATTGGGGTTTAGTTAGTTAGTTAGCTTATATTTCCAATTTGGATGTTCTTTAGGGATTTATATCAAAATATATTTCTCACAATTTTTTAACTTGGTATCAGAGCATCGATGGTTATGTTGGTTACTCAATGATATGGAGATTTCCCATACATATGCTACTCCACTTCATTATAATAATCGTAGTCATACAAAATACTCATAATTTAAGATATTTAATATTAATTATATATTAAATAACATTGAAAATGATTGTTATTTAATATATTTATTATTAATTATATATATGTTTATTGTTCAGAAACTAAGTAATCATATCAAGCTATCACATAAAAACATTGTGAAACTCATTGGTTGTGGCAAAAAACTCCCAAAAATGTTGAAGCATCAACATAAACATAATCATCAACTTAGTTTTGAAAGCTGCCTAATAACTGAACTAATCCTGTTGGGACATTTGTGAGCCCTCACAGACTATAGTAGATGTGCATGTATACAAAGTAGGTTATCAAATGAGCAAGCTATCCTCATTGGGACATTAGTTAGTTAGTTAGTTAGTTAGCTCATATTTTCGAGTTTGGTTGTTCGTTAGGGATATATATATCATAATATATTTCTCTCGATTTTTTAACTTGGTATCAGAGCACATCTATGGTTACGTTGGTTACTCAATAACATGGGAATTTCTCATTCATATGCTACTCCAGTTCATTATGATAATCGTAGTGATACAAAATGCTCATAATTTTTATCCTCTATGATCATAGTAAACATATTGAAAATGATTGTTATTTCATATATTTGCTATTAATTATATGTTTGTTATTCAAGAACTAAGTAATCATATCAAATTATCACATAAAAATGTTATGAAACTCATTTTTTTATTGTGAAAAACACCCAAAAATGTTGAAGCATCAACATAAACATAATTATCAACTTAGTTTTGAAAGCTGCCTAGTAAATGAACTAATCCCATTGGGACATTTGTGAGCCCTCATAAACTAGGATAGATGTGCTTGTATTCAAAGTAGGTTATCAAATGAGCGAGGTATCCTCATTGGGTCATTAGTTAGTTAGTTAGTTAGCTCATATTTTCGAGTTTGGTTGTTCGTTAGGGATGTATATCAAAATATATTTCTCTCGATTTTTTAACTTGGTATCAGAGCACATCTATGGTTACGTTGGTTTATCAATAATGTAAAATCCAAGAATTTTTAGAAAAATATAAGTGTTAAAGCTTTCTTAAAATTAATTATTAAGTTAAATAGTTTTCCCTAGAAATTTAAAATGAGAAAAATTAAGTTTAAAAGGGATTTAAAACCCTAACTAGGGTTTATGGTGACCATAAGGACTTTATGGTAATTTTTAAAAGTTTGGGGGACTAACGGATAATTATTCCCTCTCACAGGGATGGACCAAAGAGTAATTTAGAAAGAGATAGGGATCTCTGGGCAATATTCCAGATCAAATCTCTAATATACATTGTTTAACGGTCAGGATTAAAACATCACAGATGGGTGCTCATCGGCGTAGCGCGTTATAACGACTCTTTGTAGTTCCACGTCGAGCCCGGAACAAATCCATCCGGGAGGATGATCTTTGGATCCAAAGCGCTAGAGAAAAAAAAAAAATTATAAAGGGGTGACTCCTACAAAGACGGGTCAATCTTAGACTCCTCATCTACGGATCAGTTTAAATCCGAGACAATGGATTAAATCTGGCCGTTAAACCTACACACAATCCTAGCCGTCGGATAAGATCGAGTTACGATCCCGAGGCACGACTGTTCTTCTTCAGTAACCGGCTCGCCGTTTACTGTGGCCGTTATGCATGGGAGAGGCCGGCCGTTGTCGCCATTATCGCCAAGCTAACGTCTTGACGCCTCCTCTTCTCTTTGCCTTCTATAAAAGCATGGCCACAGCTCGAGGATTAGTATCAAGCCCTGGAGAAATCGGGCACCACCGCGAGAAGGGACTCAGGAAGACGGTCGCTGAATCCGGGAGGAGGGAAGAGAGTTCCCTGTTGAGCTCGCGGCCATCCCGGAACTTCAGCAGCGGTCAGCGGACGGAGAAGGAGCCCCACAAGATTGAAGAGAAGACCTGCGGCTTGAGCTCACCGGAGAGTCAGAACGCACCTGACCGTCGCCAAGGAGCTCCCAGGAGGTGTCGGTTGTCGTCCATAGCTTCTCCGGTAAGTTTCTACTCCCTTCCGAGCTTTTAGAGTAGCGTGCTTGTGTGAGGGCTGGGTTGAGTTCGTCAGAGATAAGGGTGGTGGCTAGCCGGGAACTTGGGCACGGTGGAGAAAGTCGAGACGTGCAACCTCACGGGCAGTGTGATGGGGGAGATCCTAGCTGAGCAGGGAGTGACGCTGGTGGAGCTCAGGTCGTTTTCTGGCTCACGCACATCTCTCTGGAGTTCAGATGGGTCATGTCATGAGAGAAGAGAGAAACGAAAAAGATAAAAAAAAAAACAAAAATATAGAAATAGTAATTGTTTTAATTAATTCAGTATTAATTAATTAGTTAAAATAATTATAAAAAAAAACTATATGGTTGTGACAATTAGTCTGAATAATAGTTAATATAGTTTTAATATTTTTTTGAAACTTGGTTAGTGTGACATATTAGTAGAGTTATTTAAAGCTAATGGGATTAACAAATTATTCGGAAACTTAGGAAATGTGACAAAATCAAAGATTAAAACCTAGGTTGCTTAAAGTGATTTAAAGGTTTTTAATAAGATTTTAAAAACCTTACTAGTGTGACAAGTTAATGGAAATTATTTTGTGTGACATAATTAGTTTGACTAACTACATAGAATGATCGAAATGATTTAAGTAACCTAGGTGGTGTGACAAGGAAAATTTAATCAATCTTGATTTGTCATTGTACAATGATCAAATTAATAAATATCCATTTGATCAAATAGACTTGGGTTAGTCTATCAAGTTGGGTTGAACCAACTTAAGGATTAGGTTAGTCACATGAATTTGGGCTAATCAACTAAAGTGTGTCAAAAGCAAACCAAGCTAAGTTGACTAATGAGGTTAATTAAATGATTAACCTAAAGTACCTAGGTTAGCCAAGAACCGATAATCTCGGAATTGGGTCCAATGGCTTTGAGGCCCAATGGGTTGGGCTCAAATGATACACTAGAGCGAATTTTATTATTAACTAATAATAAAATAAAAGGCTAGAGCAAGGGGACCCTAGTAATATAGTCGGGCCTTAAACCTTAGGGTCATAGCCACTCAAATGGCCAAAATGCCCTTCAAGGGACTAAGGTCAAGTTAAATGGTACAATGGTTTTGAAACGGGCCCAACTCAACTAGAGTGACTAAAAATGACTAAATAAAGTTTGGACACGACAAGTAGACTAAAGTTGACTAGGTTTGACTAAGTTGGTCTAAAAGTCAACTAAAGGACATAGAAACGGGAATAAGGGCTAGTAACCCGAGAGATGGTCCTTAGGACCCGTTAGTGGGCCTAAGCCCAACAAGTTCGTAGGACATGCATGTGAAAGTAGAAGCTTGTAGAAAACTTGACTCTAATAAGAGTCTATGTATGCCAGATACTCTCAGGGGAGACGTAAGGCATTTCAAAGGAGTCCAGGAAGACATTTAGTCTCTCCAGAGGTAAGTTCACTTGCCTAGTTTCCACCCGGTGTCGGGTTTTCTTGGACTTGCTATGTAATCTTATTACATGCCCTGCTGATGCCTTACATGCTTTGTTCATATACTGCTTTTGAATCCCGCTGAGAGCATGTATGTTTGTTTTCGGACGTTGGTGTCCCCTGCTTTGCTATGTTCTACTTGCGGGACTCGGTGGAGCTAGGAAGCTCAATAAAGGAATGTTAGGGGATAGGACCTCTGACTTTCCCTCGATGACCTTACCGTAGAGAAGCAAATCTCCGGAGGTCTTAATTGCCGGGCGTGGTACAATGCAGGACCTTGTTAACACGTAGGAGAGGTAGTTCTACCGACCTGTGACCGGAGGGTCAAACGATCGTCTAGGTCGTTCTTACAACAAATAGCTGAACATACTGACCAGGAGTAAACTTTGAGTTCTCTTAAAACTCAATACAGAGCCCGAGGACTTTTGTATCAGGGGTCGTACCCTAGATTTGTTTGTGGTAGACTCCCAGGACTACTTTGTTGGTATTGTGATCTCATTGATTGACATATTTTCTATTTGTGTCATCAGTGACCAAGTAGGTACTTTCATCGGGCTTTCCATTCGAAGCTCATGTGTTTTCTCTTCCTCTTTTCTGCATTAGAGGTTTAGGAGGAGTGGAGCTGAGGGGAGGGCACGAGAGAGACCAGAGGTTTAGGAGTCTCCTTTATCCTTAATCTTTTATTTTATGAGCATTGTTATATGTAGGACCCGTATAGGGACCAGACTATTATAGGGCCTACGGACCCTGATGACTCTATGTTCTTATGAACTCGAGTTTATTTTTATGTTATGGATTGTTATTTGCTTATCACATTATTAGGCCTTGTATTTGAGTTGGGTTTATTTCTACTTTAATACTGGCTCTGCGATGGCGATGCTTTCGGAGTCCCTAATCCGGGTGTATTCAAATAACATAGGGATATCTCATTCATATGCGACCCCAGTTCATTAAGATAATCGTAGTGATACAAAATGCTCATAATTTTTATTCTCCATGATCATAGTAAACATATTGAAAATGATTGTTATTTCATATATTTGCTATTAATTATATGTTTGTTGTTTAAGAACTAAGTAATCATATCAAGCTATCACATAAAAACATTGTGAAACTTATTGGTTGTGGCAAAAAACTCCCAAAAATGTTGAAGCATCAACACAAACATAATAATCAACTTAGTTTTGAAAGCTGCATAGTGACTGAATTAATCCCATTGGGACATTTGTAAGCCCTCATAGACCAAGGTAGATTTGCATGTATTCAAAACATGTTAACAAATGAGCGAGCTATCCTCATTGGGACATTAGTTAGTTAGTTAGCTCATATTTTCGAGTTTGGTTGGTCGTTAGGGATATATATCATAATAAATTTCTTTTGATTTTTTTAACTTGGTATCAGAGCACATCTATGGTTACGTTGCTTACTCAAAGCACATCTATTGGTATAGTTCTTTATAACAATCGTAGTGATACAAAATACTCATAATTTTTATTCTCCATGATCATAGTAAACATATTGAAAATGATTGTTATTTCATATATTTGCTATTAATTATATGTTTGTTGTTTAAGAACTAAGTAATCATATCAAGCTATCACATAAAAACATTGTGAAACTTATTGGTTGTGGCAAAAAACTCCCAAAAATGTTGAAGCATCAACACAAACATAATAATCAACTTAGTTTTGAAAGCTGCATAGTGACTGAATTAATCCCATTGGGACATTTGTAAGCCCTCATAGACCAAGGTAGATTTGCATGTATTCAAAACAGGTTAACAAATGAGCGAGCTATCCTCATTGGGACATTAGTTAGTTAGTTAGCTCATATTTTCGAGTTTGGTTGGTCGTTAGGGATATATATCATATTATATTTCTTTTGATTTTTTTAATTTGGTATCAGAGCACATCTATGGTTACGTTGCTTACTCAGAGCACATGTATTGTTATAGTTGTTTATAACAGGAGTAGTGATACAAAATGCTCATAATTTTTATCCTCCATGATCATAGTAAACACATTGAAAATGATTGTAATTTCATATATTTGCTATTAATTATATGTTTGTTGTTCAGGAACTAAGTAATCATATCAAGTTGTCACATAAAAACGTTATGAAACTCATTTTTTTGTTGTAAAATACTCTCAAAAGTATTGACGCATCAACAAAAACATAATTATCAACTTAGTTTTGAAAGCTGCCTAGTGACTGAACTAATCCCATTGGGATATTTGTGAGCCCTCATAGACCAAGGTAGATGTGCATGTATTCAAAGTAGGTTATTAAATGAGCAAGCTATCCTTATTGGGACATTAGTTAGTTTGTTAGTTAGCTTATATTTTCAAGTTTGGTTGTTTGTTAAGGATATATATCAAAGTATATTTCTCTCGGTTTTTTAACTTGGTATCAGAGCACATTTATGGTTACGTTTGTTACTCAATAACATGGGGATTTCTCATTCATATGCTACTCCAGTTCATTATGATAATCGTAGTGATGCAAAATGCTAATAATTTTTGTCCTCCATGATCATAGTAAACACATTGAGAATGATTTATTTCATGTATTTGCTATTAATTATATGTTTGTTGTTCAGGAACTAAGTAATCATATCAAGTTGTCACATAAAAACATTATGAAACTCATTTTGTTGTTGTAAAAAACTCCCAAAAGTGTTGAAGCATCAACAAAAACACAATCATCAATTTAGTTTTGAAAGTTGCCTAGTGACCGAACAAATCCCATTGGGACATTTGGGAACCCTCATAGACCAAGGTAGATGTGCATGTATTCAAAGCAGGTTATCAAATGAGTAAGCTATCCCCATTGCGACATTAGGGTTTAGGATTTAGTTAGTTAGCTCATATTTTTCAATTGGTTGTTCTTTAGGGATATATATAAAAATATATTTCTCTCAATTTTTTAACTTGGTATCAGAGCTTCTATGGTTACGTTGGTTGCTTAATGGTATGGGGATTCATAATTCATCTGCTACTCCACTTCATTTTAACATACAAAATGCTCATAATTTATTTCTTCCATAATCGCACCAAACACATTAAAACTGATTGTTATTCATATGTCACCAACTTCTTTAGTTGAGTATACGTCACTAACATCTTCATCAAGCTCGTAAATATCGTCATTTCTGTAATTTTTTAATAAGTTTCACATAGTAGATTCTCTATTATCTTTTGCTTGAGAGGGATGTTACATAATAATTTAGAACAAATTAACAGTTGGGTAGTTCCTATTTTCCAGTTTGGTTGTTCCACTTCTTAAGGGATTTAAATCCTATTTATATTGCGTTAAAGAATCAATACTTGTGTGTATCATTCATTTGTGTTCTAAGTCTGCAGAAATAATGTTATGCAACAAAATATATTTTTTTCTCAATTTTCTAACTCAAAGTATAAAATTTCATGCCTTATTTTTCTTTCTTTTTTTTGCTCTTGAGAAGTAGTCATGCTTCCACTAAACAAGAGTATAGAATGATAGCATAGGTGGATTGGATGATAAATAGTTCTTTGATATGATGACATGAGTTTATGGCATTAGGCCTCTTAAAGAACTATATAAATGGAATATTTATTATAGAAATTTTTTTAAAAAAGTACATCAAACATCTAATTTCTACAAAATCGGCCATTAACAATACTCCAAACATCATTATAAGATGATAGCCAATTACCTTTACATATAATATCATCATTGGATAAGGCAAAATGATAATTAAAAACTTTTATAAGTAATGGGTGTAACATATTGGTATGAGAAGTTTTTATTTTAAAGCAATATAGATCAAATATAATAAAACCATATGATGTAATTATCATCATGAGATAAAATGTATGGAATATAAACATAATGTTGACAATGTCATAGTTAGTAAAATAATTTAATTTTTATAAATTGTCAATGACTATTGTGGGAAAACATCCTCTATATTATCAAGTCAAATCATTCTTCGTAATATGCCAATTTATTTTCATATGTTCCTTTGCTGGTTATAGCATTTAGTAATAATTGGAAAGAAGATTGTTGGCTGGAAAAATCAAATACATAAATGATTCATCACCATTAACCATCTAATAGAGATAATTACTAACATATATAGCTTCTTCTCCTCCTAATGAATGTCTCTATTACCACAAAACTTCCAATTCTATAAGCTTGTAAACGTGAGCATCGTTTGTTCATCCATGATAATCTGAAAATTTTATAATGAAAGGGGTCATTGTTCTTAGAATATATAGTAAAAACCTTAGAATTATTTCTTCTTTTTGGATTTGAAATCTTGGCCTAAATTATTGTTGTTGGCCAATAAATATAAAAATGAGAGTAGATTGGATTGTTGTTTATGTTGAATATCAAACCATTCATAGAACATAAAATGCGAATCTCCTCTAGCATAAAACTAAGATCTGGTGATAACAATGTTGAATTTGTAGGCATCAATTCTTGGATGAGATATGGATTTTTTATATTTTATAATAAAATCCAAATATAAAAACAACAACAACAACTAAGCCTTAATCCCATACTAGATGGGGTCTGCTATTTGAATTCTATGTCTCCATGTAGCTCTGTCAAAGACAAAATCCGGATTAACATCTAATAAACTTAGGTCCTTAAACACTATCTCTCTCTATGTAATCCTCGATCTACCTCTAGCCCTCTTTTTATCTTCTATTACCAAACTATCACATTTTCGAACCGGGCACCCAGGGGTCTACGACACACATGTCCAAACCATCTTAAACGCCCTTCTCTTATATTATCTTCAATTGGTGCAACGTGCACCTTATGCTCAATGTGTCCACCTTACCATCCACATTTCTGCCATATTCTTCTTCTAGATATGTTGAACTTTAGTTGCCCAACACTCACTTCCATATAACATGGCCGGTCTAACTGCAGTTCTATAAAACTTTCCCTTGACTTTGTTAAGCATTTTCTTATCACATAAGACACCCGTAGCTCTTCTCCATTTCAACCATCTTGTTCTAATTCTATGGGCTACATCTTCATCGATCATCTCATCCTTCTGGAAAATGTAACGTATGTAAAACCCAAGAAATTTTGAGAAAAAAATTAAGGTGATGATTTTTCATTAATTAAATGATTTTCTTGGAGTTTAATTGGGGAATTATTGTGGGGAGAATAAGCAAAGAGGGATTTAAAACCCTAATTAGGGTTTATGTTTGACCAAAAGGACTTTATGGAAATTTCAGAAAAGTCAGGAGGACTAAACAGTAATTTTCCCCTCTCACAGCAACAGACCTAAATGTAACCTAAAAAGAGATGGGGATCTTTGGTAAATTTCGCACTACAATACTCTTAAAAGAGAGTTTGGACGGTTGTGATTAAAACATCCAAAACTGTGTTTCATCTCGGAGCATTATTAAGGCTCATATGGAGCCAATGTGTCGCTGGGAAGGGATCCATCTGATCGTGGATTAGATGCGAGGCAAGAGAAAAAGTTAAGGTGAGAATGGTCCCATGGTGAGGGCAACTGTGAACCGTCCATCTGGTGATTGATTAAATCGCGAGACGAGGGACTAAGATCTGACCGTTGATCTTTAAAACATCTCGACAGTTAATCTAAGGGAGTGCTGGATACGAGGAAAACGGATTAAATAGAAGCCGTTGATTTTAATCAAACCATCCTGGCCCTTCATCGGAGAACAGATCACGAGGAAGCCGTTTCTTCTTCAAACGCTGGTAACGCGCGCGAGAGCCTCGCTGACTCTCCGCGGCGTTTGAGGCGGAGGCCGGCCGACGGTCGGGCCCTGGCGTTAGGCGACGCCGCTTGGTCACCTGGAGCCTATAAAAGGCGATGACTGCCACTGTTCTTCTCACACAAGCTCGCCAAGTATCACCACTCTCCGGTGAGGCATGTGAGGAGAAGAGAGAGGCCCCCGCGAGCTCGTCAGGCGGTTTTAGGTCTCGCGGTCCCGGAGCTCCGAGCAATGACGGGAAGGAGAAGCACGCCGCGTGACGCCACGAGGAGGGAGAGAAGTAACACACCGGAGGTCATGGCCGAACTCGTCGGGAGGAGGATTCCCCGCTTCCGGCGACTCCGACACCCCCGTCGTCAACAAACACGCGGTAGGTGATGATAAAACTCTGTAGAATGCTTAGGAATGATTTTTTTTGCATGCATACGGTCGACGGTGTGAGCTCGCCGGAGTGGTCTATCGCTCTGCCGAGAGAGGGTGGAGGCCAGCGGCGCCATTGAGGAGTCGGCCGAGGTCGTGGTCAATTTACGACGAGGTCCGGAAAGCGCGCAGCGCCTAGGCCAAGAGGGTAGGTGGCACCGGTGTCTCTCAGTCGAGATAGAGAGAGAGAAAATAATGAAGAAGAAGAAGATTAAATAAAATATATATATATAATGTGTTATGATTTTTAATCAGAACTTAGGGGTGTGACAGTCAATTAAATAATTAATTAAAATAATTAGTTATTTTCTTCTCTTTTGGGTTAAAATATTAGCTAATTAATAGTAATTAGCTAGATATGAAATTTAAATGGGAAACTATGGACTTGTGACAATAGATAAAAGTTAATGAATTATTAACTTAGTGTGACAAGCTAATAATATTATTAAACCATTAGTCTTGAGCTAGAAAAAATTAGTTAATTATTGTAACAAACAATAATTAACTAGTTGAGATAGTTATTTAAAAACTATTGATATGTCATAAATATTTTTTAGTGGAACTTAGGGAGTGTGACAATTAATCCAATAATTGTTGAAAAACCCTAAGAGACTTTAGAGGTGTGTGACAAATAATCGATTAAATGTTTGAACAACTATAAGGGACATAGAAGTCTGACAAAAGATAAAAATTAATCAATTAATATAGTTACATTAACTATATGTGACAAAATCAAGTTGAATAATCGATTAATATAGTTACATTAACTATATGTGACAAAATCAAGTTGAATAAACCTGGAAAGATTATTCCTTGGTAACTCAGAAAATGTGACAAACAAGATCTATAATAAATAATTAAATAATTATTTGCATAGCTTAAATAGCTAAAAGGGACTTTAGCTATGTGACAAATATTATGATAGTGTGACAAATAAATAGAATAAATATATGGAATCATGTTTGTCACATAAACATCCGACAAATATTTTTGTTGAATAACCATGATAATTTAAAATAGTGGAAAATTTACTTGTCAACAATAATTAGTGGTTAAATATATAACTAACTAATTATTTGAGAAGACAAATTAAAAAGATGGGCCTTAGTTATTGTGGAATAATACTTGTTCTACTCTATATGAGTGGGTCAAGAAGAAGACAATAATTTAAAAAGGAAAATTAATTTAATCGAATAGAATATTAATTATTTAACAAGGGATTAAATAATTATTCCAATAGAGACAAGGGGACAAATAAACCAAGTCGTGTAATGGGCTTAGTAGTCGGCCAAATTCAACTAAATTGACTAAAGATAACCAAGTAGGGTTGGACCCGACAACTGAATGAAGGGTTTGACAAGGTTTTACCAAACTGGGTTCAAGGTCAACTAAAGAACATGGAAACAGGGGAAAAGGGGCAATAACCCGAGAGATGGTCCTTAGGACACGTTAGTGGGCCTAAGCCCAACAGGAACGTTGGACATGCTTGTGAAACTAGGGACCTAGGAACTTGTTGAAAACTTGACTCTAATAAGGGTTTGTGTATGCCAGATACTCTCAGGGGAGACGTAAGGCATTCCAAAGGAATCTAGGAAGACATTTAGTCTCACCAGGAGGTAAGTTACTTCTGCCTAGTACCCACTCTACGGAGTGTTTATTGGATTTGCTGTTCTTGTAAGTACACTTGCCTAGTTTCCACCTGGTTTCGGGTTTTTTCTTGGACTTGTTTATGCATTGATATCTTATGCTTCTTTGATAACATACATGCGTCATTATTTGTTTTGGAATCCTGTTGAGCATGTATGGTTGTTTACGGGATGTTGGTGTCCCTGTTTACTATGGACTACTGCCCGGACTCAGTGGAGCTAGGGAAGCTCCGAAAAGGGAATGTTCGGGGACAGGACCCCCTGGCGTTTAAATGCGCTTGCCTTGCCGAGGGGGGCAAATCTGCGGAGGTCTTACACGTGGAGGTGGGCATGAGTTAATGGCCGTGTTAACACGTAGGAGAGGTAGTTCTACCGACCTGTGACCGGAGGGTCAAACGACCATCAAGGTCGTATTTACAGCAAATAGCTGGACATACTGGCCAGGAGTGAACCTTGAGTTCCCTTAAAACTCATTACAGAGCCCGAGGGCTTCTGTATCAGGGGTCGTACCTTAGATTTGTTTGTGGTAGACTCCCAGGACTACTTTCTTGGTATTATGATCTCGTTGGTTGACATATTTCCTATTTGTGTCATTGTGACCCGCGGGGGTACTTACTGGGCTTTCCATTCGAAAGCTCATGTGATTTCACTTTTCCTCTTTTACAGATTCCGACGTTTAGGAGGGAGAGGAGCCTGAGGGGAGGTCACAGGGAGACCAGAGGTTTAGGAGACTCCTTTATCTTTTACTTTATGAGCATTGTTATTTGTAGGGCCCGTGTAGGGACCCGACTGTTTAAGGTCCTATGGACCCTGTTAACTCTATGTTCCTTGGAACACGAGTTTATATAATTTTATGGATTGTTATCTGCTTATCACGTTATTAGGCCTTGTATTCGAGTTGAGTTTGTCTCTTCTTTAATACGACCGGTCTGTTGACGTGCTTGAGGTCCCGGGATTCGGGTCGGGGCGTGACAACGTAGGTACTTAAAATGGTTACACTTAGGCACTACTACTCCACCTAGTGTTACTTTCCTTAGGCACTGGAGGTGCCAGCGAATTAAGACGGCCGCAGCCAAGGCGCCCGGCCAGCGAGCACCGCGACGCTTACAAAGAATATACGGCTACCAGTATGGCCGGCACAAATCCTATATATATATATATTTTTTTTTAAATAAAATTTTATTAAAAAATCATAAAAATCATTAAAAAAATCAGAAAAAATCCAAATTTTTTTTAAATTTATATATACATATGTTTAAAGTATAAACTATGGAAAACATACAAATATTGGTAAAATTTAATAAATCAATCAAATTATCATCAATGATTCAATTGTAATTTGTAAATAAACCAATTTTTTTTTTTTTAGAAAAACTTATAAAATTTAAAAATATACATTGTACATTTGCACATAATGTCATAAAGGCATAAACACAAACACAATATTGCAAACCCAAATAAACAAATTATATTGATGAAAAAAATATGAAATTATTATTAAGATTCCAAATTAACTCATAAATTACAAAAGAATCAAATTATAAAGAATTTGATTTTATTGAAAAAAACAACTAATAAAAATATTATGATTTATTTGAAAAATATGACAAATAAACTTCTTAAATTTCTAAATACAAATGTCTTCAAGTTAGGTCTTCAAGCTAGGTCTTCAAGTCTTCATAGTCTTCATTCTTCAACTTCAAGTTAGGTCTTGAAGTCTTCAAGCTAGGTCTTCAAGTCTTCATGGTCTTCAATCTTCATCTTCATGTCTTCAAGTTTTGAAGTCTTCTAGGTCTTCAATGCCTTCAAGTCTTCTATGTTTTACTTTACTCCCGGTCCGATCTTTCTATTGTTGTATCTTCTTCAGTGCCACTACTTGTGTCATGTCCTCCTCGATCTTGAAGTCTATCCAGTGTTGTCAGACCCGGCCCGGCCCGGCCGGTCGAACCGGTTGAACCGGGACCCGGGGGGTGGGCCGGGCCGGGTTGGATCCCAAAACCGGGGGTGCCGAGACCCGGTGCCACGTCACCGACCCGGCCGGTTGGACCGGGACCCGGCCGGTTGGACCGGGACCGGCGGCCCGGCCGGCCAAAGTGAGCCACGCGGGGGTTTTTAATATGGAAGTGAAAAACTAAAAAAAAAAAAAAACAAAAACCTTGGTTTTGTTTAGTATGTTTTTGTTTTAAGCATGGACTTAATATAAATATTAAATTTAGTTAATCAATCATATTTTTTATTATGATAATTTTATTTTATATCATATTTCATTATTATTAATTATTTTTTAATATTTTATTATTGACCCCGGTTCAACCCCCGGTTGAACAATTGACCCCTGACCCCTGGGCTTGGCCGGGTCAATGCCCCGGGCCGGGTCTGACAACCTTGAGTCTATCTTCGGCATCCAACCAATCCTTTAAGCAAATGCACATCTCCAAAGAAGCTTGGTTCAACCGGCTCCTTTTATCATATAGCACCCTGTTCCCTGCACTAAAACATGACTCCGATGCTACTGTGGACACTGGGGGAGTTAGTAGATCACGTGCCATGGCGGCTAACACGGGATAATTATGCTCCTGTTGTTTCCACCATGACAAAATATCTAAATTATTAAATTCCTCCGAAGTGAGGAAAGAACTAAAATCATTTGATAAATACAAGTTTAATTCATGCAAAGAAGAAGTAGTACTAGAAGAGGAAGAAGAAGTAGAAGAGCTACCATGTTTTCTTCTCATCATATTAAATAATTGTAAAGGGGTTTTACTACTCTTAGATTTTGTTTGAGAAATATTTTGATCATCATCACCCAATTGGGATGATTTTCTACTACCATAAAGTCCATTATAAATTTCATACATTTCAAAAAACATGGATTTATATTCATCTTTTAATTGACTATGGTCTAAACCCATGTTTTCATCAAATGAATCTAAAAAAAAATTAGCACCTTCAATTTTAAACCTAGGATCTAGCATGTAAGATAAAATATAAATTGGACTAATTACACCAAAATATTTTTTGAATTTTAATTCCATAGAAGAAACAATAGATTCAAAACCATGATGAAATCTATATTTGTTAAAAATGACACTAATAAAATACAAATGACTTATAGTTAAATAAGATGTAGGATAATAAACACTGGAAAAAACATTTGTTGCATTACAAAAAATTTCTAAAAATTCCCTAATCATATTTCCTACTTCCCAATCAAATTCCCTAATTTCATTTTCTCTAAAATGTTCATTAGAAAAATAAGTAATAACATCCTTATACTCATAAACACAATCTAACATTAAATAAGTAGAATTCCACCTATGTTCAACATCAACAACAAATTTTTTATATCTTTTTCCATATTGAAGACAATATTTTTTAAATTCTTGCCTTCTAGTAGGTGAGTTTCTAATAAATAAAATACAATTCCTAATTTTTTTATGTGAGGATTAATAATTTTAAGTCCATCTTGCACACACAAGCTTAAAATATGGCATGCACATCTAATATGAAAAAATTTACCTGAAAAAATAGGTTTTAAATGATTTTTAAGAACATCAATTGCATCATTATTACTAGAAGCATTATCAAATGTAATTGAAAAAATAGAATTTTCAATTTTATATTTTAAAATTGTGTTCATGATGCACCCGGCAATGGCACTACTAGTGTGCCTATATTCTAATTCATTAAAACTTATAATACTTTTTTGTAAATTCCATTCCTTATCTATATAATGCGCGGTTACACAAATATAGCTTGCATGATATTTTGAAGTCCAAATATCCGAAGTTAAAGAAATCTTGGAAGAAATAGTAGATAATTCACAAATTAATTTTTCCTTATATTCATTAAAAATCGAAAATGCATTTTTCCTCATTGTATTGCTAGAAACTTTTTTAAATTCAGGAGAAAATGCATTATGAATCATTCTTTCAAACCTAGGATTATCGGAAAGACTAAATGGTTGTTCATCATGCACAATAAATTTAGCAATTTCCTTTGTTGCATTTTCATTAGAAAAATGAAAAATACCTAAATTGGAAGTAGAAATATGTCCTAATTGAGTTTGAGTTAAATCATGTTGGTGTTGGGTCAAAACATGTTTGTCGGTATGTCTTTTAAGATGGCCGGTGCCACCCTTAGCTTGGCATGAAAAATCCTTTTTGCATTTTTTACACCTAGCCCGGGTACCTTTGTTTTCAATTTCAATAATATCGAAAAATTCCCAAACCCCCGAAGTTCTCTTCCTACCGCCGGCACCGGCACCGGCACCACCACCAATAGATGGTCCGGCACCATCACCGGCATCGGATTCATCGACACTCGGGTTAGTGTTATCATAAAGATAAAATGGAGTAGTATCATCCCTAGGGAAATTCGATGAACCGGCCATTAAATATAAAATTTAAAATACGGGTTTCGAATTCCCTCAACTACTTGTGGAAGAACTTGAGAAAACCGGAAAAATAGAGAAAAATAAGCCCGGGTGGTCTCCTTGAAAAGTAGTTGAGGATTAGTGAAGACTTGATCTTGATGAAGCTTGATTCGATTGTAGGCTTGAACTTGAAAATTTAGAAATAATTTGATGAAGCTGAAAGGTTGAAGCTTTGAATACTTGATGAAGCCTTGAATCTTGATTGCTTGAACTTGAATGAGAAGAAGTAATCTTGAACTTGAAAGTCTTGAATGAGAGATTGAGAGCAATTAGAGGAGAATTTAGAGCTTAGAGATTAGTTCTTGGTATATGAAAAAAATTGGAAGAATGAGAGGTTTTTATTTATAGATTGTTTCTTATATTTTTAATACCCCTAATACCCTCATAAACTAGTTGTTAGAGAGGATAAATTTGTCATTTTACTCAAAAGACCCAAATACCCTCTAATATAGCCGTTTTATAGTTGTTGGTGGGGGGTAAAAGGGTCTTTGGGCTTTAATGCTTTAATATGTATATTTAAAAAAAAAAAAAATAAATAAGCCACCAACGGTCCAACGTACCAAGTGACCAACGGTCAATGACAGTCACACAAATGTGACTGACTGACAGTGAGTCAGTGACTCACAATGTCACACAGATACAATCTGTGTGACATTGTGATTTGTGCCCATTGTGACATTGGCAGCTAATGCAGCCATTGTGATCAATGTGATGTCACAATGGTCGCGTGCATGCCGCTGCTGCGCTATTTGGCGTCGCCGGCCGGGGCGGGCCGGCCGACGCTTACTGATGGCGGGCCATGCCGTGACGGCCGTTTGACACCTCTAGCCTTCGTCCCTCCTATTTTGTCTAAAATGACAATACACATAGGTGGCGTTTGTTTCAATGGTTTTGCAGTTACAATGTAACTTGAGTTACGATGTAATTACAAAACCAACGTTTGTTTGGATATAACTTGAAACTCAGTGTAACTTGAAATACAACCAATTTGGATGTAAGACCAAATACATCACTTGAGTTACGTCACATGCTATGCATGTGACCTTACAATGTAAAAAAAATACATAATGTTATAATCATAATAATCACAATCATATTATTATTATTATTATTATTATTATTATTATTATTGTTGTTGTTGTTGTTGTTTTATTGTTGTTATTATTATTATTATTATTATTATTATTATTATTATTGTTTTATTATTATTATTATTGTTTATTATTATTATTATTGTATTATTATTATTATTATTATTATTATTATTATTATTATTATTATTATTATTGTTGTTGTTGTTGTTGTTTTATTATTATTATTATTATTATTATTATTATTATTATTATTATTATTATTGTTGTTATTATTATTGTTGTTATTATTATTATTATTATTATTATTATTGTTTTATTGTTGTTATTATTATTATTATTATTATTATTATTATTATTATTATTATTATTATTATTATTATTGTTATTGTTATTATTATTGTTTATTATTATTATTATTGTATTATTATTATTATTATTATTATTGTTGTTATTATTATTATTATTGTTATTATTATTATTATTATTATTATTATTATTATTATTATTATTATTAACTTGAAAGCCAAAAACATGTTTTCAAATTCCAGATTTACAAATCCCTCCAACCAAACACAAATTCACATAATACAAGATTTCCAGCTACATCTAACCAAACACCATATTTAATCAGATTGTATTTCAAAATACATGTATTTCAAAATTCCTGATATAGCTAAATCCACTGCATTTCCAGTTACATCTAACCAAACGCCACTATATTGTGTTTTAGTTCTACTGAGCCTAAAGCCTCTACTCTCAAGGGTGTTCTTCCACAATTCTAACTTCTAATTAATTCAATCTCTAGTCTCATTAACTATGGCAATATCATCTGCAAATAACATACACCATGGGGTGTCAACTTGGATACAACTAGTTATCTAACACCCATGTCACGCCCCGACCCGGATTCCGGGACCCCGAGTATGTGAGCAGACCGGCCGTAACCAAGTAAGGCACACCCCACTCGGCTACAAAGCCTCAGTAAGTAACAACAGATAACATGAATTCAAAATAAATATCTCAAATAACTTAATTAAAAAGTCACAACGGAAATAAAATCGAATAAGTGGGTCCAGATGCCCTACAAAAGCAGGGCCCTAAAATAGTCTCTCACAAAGAAATAGAAAGAGATCCTCGGACCTCAGCAAAATACCCCAACCCTCGATCGGCTACCGAGCTTAGGACTCCTACTCCTCAGAATCTGAAAAAGAAAGAACAAGTGCGTGAGCTTTCGAATGGAAAGCTAAGTAAGTACCCCTTGCGGGGATCAAAATCATGATATCAAATAAAAGTGATAATCAAGTCAAAACAACGGGGAGACGCCCCTCAAAACATATCCTAGGAGTCTACCACAAAAATCACAAACGTATGACCCCTATCTACAGCAGCTCTCAAGCTCTGCAACGAGTTCCAATGAAAAGTTCATCAAGACATCTCCCCCAGCCAGCATCATCAGCAACTTGCTGGATCTCGAATTACAATCTTACCCATTGGAGCGAGGTACATTACTTGGGTTCGGCCCATTAACCAAGGCCCATTATTACACTTCCCTTATTATTTACACAAGCCCATTGGTGACTAGTAATATGGTAGGCCGGAGCCCGTTAGAATTCGTTTAACCTATTAGTATTTTTAATTTGACTCAACCCTATTCATTAGTTAGAACCTAAGGAGTAGTTGAGCCCACTATCAAGGTAAATTCAGCCATTGTCCTTCTCATTAACATTCTTTACTTATTCTAACTTAGTCTTACCTTGAATGTTAAAACATCTAGACCAGAGGTACATGAGACCAACTACCATGGAGTACACTGCTAACATATCCCTTAACATCACACTCTCTCTTTCTCTTCCATGGTTAGTGGACATATCAATGAACACAATGCAACAAGTCACTAGCTCTTTCACCAGGTTCATACTTCCCACAAGTTCATTTAGTTATTTAGTAACACAAAGGTCCAGGATTTCTCCTCAAAACCCAAGTTAATATAGAAGGGTGGTATCCAATCTAATGTATACATACCATCATCCACTATGCATATATACACATTAAATGTAAAACCATGCATGGAAACCACTCCAAAGGAACCATGATCTATATAATGTAGATGAACTCTTCTCTTTGAAACTTGATCCATCCCTTCCCTAACCTTTATGTCTACTAAATTATGCAACTGAAAATGAATCTTCATTTCCATATATTCATACTTACCGCTAAAACCCTGTTAATATTATTCTCGAGAAAACTAAGCAGTTCATGTATACACGGAGGATAATCCAAGTTCTCACGAACCAGTGTGGAGTCTCATTCTTCATCCACTACCCTCAACCAAAGTCCATAAACATCTCTGGCTATGTAAACAAGTCATAATAAATAGTCCAACAGACAAACTGAACCAAGAACCATGGGTCATTGAACCCATCCTCAACACGACTACAATCATCACCGATACTACCAATTAGAGGGTTAACAACTCTCAAACAACCTGAGAATCACGAGAGGTTACTATACAAGCCTTTGAATTCACACCCAACATAATAGCTCGGGCTTTTGATATAAAAATTAGAGCATTTTCATTTGATAAACAATGAAACTATACTTAACTTCACAAGAAATATAGATCCCTGTCACGAAACAATTCAAGGCCATGTTAAACACACCCATTCATGTTACCAACAGCCTATCAGCTATCCTTTACAAGGTTTGAGATCTACTAAAAGGATTCCTAGATATGTTTATTCTTGTTAATCAAAACAAATACCTGGTTATCAAAGTATTCTAGGTTCAACCCATATTCATTTGACCTCTGATTACCACGCCTTAATCGCCAACATGCTTGCATGGTTTAACATCTACACTTTATGGTTATCGAGCCAACCTGTGTCCTAACCACATACATACAATTACAAACCCAACAGCAATACCCAAACCCTTGATACAGGTTTTCAGAAGCTTACCAAGCTGTGGTGCTGTCGGGTTGGTGCTCTCTCTTCAGTCGTGGGCGACACAGAGAGGAAAAAGAACCTATGCGGGCGACGGGAAATGATGCTGTAAGGTGGTGCTAGTTGCGAACGAGAAGTGAGAGTTGCTACGGTATGGAGATGGTATCTCCTCTCTTATAGAAGCTGCTAGGAGATTCGGATAAAGTTTTAGATAAACTCTATCGTTTTGTTTTCATGTTTAAAGCAAATCTCTTACCTTCTCCATATCTGAATGTTACAATGCTCGTGGGAAAGCGGTTCTTGGAGGAGTGGCGTCAAGCCTCTATCTCCTCACACGCTTTGGTCCTGTGTTATCACTTATTTGTTGGATCGCGAGTAAGACTTTTATGCTTTAAATCTGACGCTTTGATTTCAAACGAATGAAACCCATGTTGGAAAACCCGTTTCCCTTTAACCTTTTTTTTTTTTTTTGATAAGATAGAGCTGCGATGAGCTAGCTAGTAGAAACAAGAAAATACAAATGGAAAACAGAATAGTAGAGTTTTTCAAAAATGCAGCCCAGCTGCATGGATAATATCTTCTATCCATCTGGGCCTGTCAGCCCCTTTGTGAAACAATGATAAGCCAGGGTTGATCCTCGCATGTCCAGCAAGTGCGTCTGCCAGAAAGTTTAAATCTCTCGGCGGTATTCCAACTCCGACCGAGGATTCTCCAACGGGAAGTGGTTGATGTTGTAGCTATGATTATGTTCGGTTCCCATGTTGGCATCATCTTCATTTCTAATCGGTTGAAGGGCTTGTATGCAATCCGAAATGATTTTGTCCGGCTTTATATTTCTTGCCTTGCGGTGTTGATTCTTTGTGATTATGGCTTGTATTTGGCTTGAATGCTAGACTACCTTTCTTGCTTGTGATCCCGCCAATATGACAGTGTGCTGCCCTTTGATTATGATGAAACCCAAACCACAAGGAGAGCCCTCATTAATCCAAGATGCATCACACATTATTGTTATATGATGATTGTAAACTGAAGTATTTAAATACTCCCTGATTCTCCCCTTGATCTTCCAGAAGTGGTCTTTTGTAGCTGATAGTGCTTGTTCAAAAATTTGTGTTGGCTGAGGCTTCTTGTTGTTAAAAATGAGGTCACATCTGGCCTTCCATAAGCTCCAAGCACATGTGGCCACCAGTGCTGTATTGAATCTCAGTTTTGCATCCTTGCTATTGCTTGGGTTTGTAATCCAGTCTCCATTTAAGAGGTTGGTCAAGAGATTTATGTTCAGCCCTGTGCTGGCAGCAACAGCCTGCCAACATTGTTTTGCAATCCTGCAGTTCTGCATTAGATGGCTGATAGTTTCCTCAGTTAGATCACAGAAGGGGCAAGGTGTCTGTGGCCCTATTCCCAATGAATACAACATTGCATATGTAGGTAGTCTGGCATGCATTAGTTGCCAGATGAAAGTTTTAACTCTAGGTGCCACTGATAAGCGCCAAATTAGATGCCACCCTTTCCATGTTTCACCTTCATTTGTCAAATTTTGGTTTAAAAAACCATATACCTCTCTGACAATATTTACAGTGGACCCAGAGGGTGACCAAGCCCACTGATTCTTATTGTCATCCATAAAATATTTCCTGTGTAATTTGTTCCAATCCAGCGTATGCCCAAAGCAATTCACAACTTCACAGTGATTCAATCTATGCTCTACCAGGAAATCAGATATAGATAGAGTTTCTATGGGTGTGTGCATGTTAATGTATGTGGGCTTAAGAGCAAGTGGTATGTCATATAGCCAAGGATCATTTAGTAGACTAGTAGTAGAATAATTGCATTCATTTATGATTAAATTGCTCCTCACAGAGAATGCAGTATTCCTCAGTTTCCTATAGAACCATGATACCTGTGCTGCAGTATGTTTTTCCCAAGGATTTAGCTTGCCATACTTAAGAGTAGCTATTTTAACCCAGAATTTGTTGTCATTATTTAGCAATGCAACTGTGTTTTTGACCATGAATGCAGTTTTGGCAATTTTGAGATTTCTAATCCCTAGCCCCCCCTCAGATTTATCAAGTATTGTGGTAGCCCAATTCATGCTATGGAAAGTGCCTCCTGCAGTGCCACTCCCCCATAAGAATTTCCTGGCCAACTTGGAAATATGATCCACAATGGTTTCAGGGATAGGGTAGCAAGCCATATAGTATGTTGGGATGGACATCAGTGATGTATTAACAAGGATGGTTCTGCCAGCTAAGGAGATGGATGCAGGACACCAAGATTGGAGACAACTATTTGTTCTGTTGACTAAGGTTTGCCATTGACTTACTGGAATTCTTTTGGGAGAGATCATGGCTCCCAAGTACTTGAAAGGAAAAGAACCAACCTGCATCTCCATGATGTTAATAATGGATGCTTTGACTCTTCTATTGAACCGTGAAGGTAGATGTATAGTGTGGATTTACTGAGGTTTACCTTTTGACCACCAATTGGTGGTAAATGTCTAGGCATGTTCTGCAATTTCTAGCCTTGCTCTACTTGCTCACGGTGACAATAAGTACATCATCAAAGAAAGAGCAAATGGTTAAAGTTGCAGTCAAGCCTATTGTCAAACCCAGGTATGAGGTTTAGGTGCATGGCCTGATTCAAGATGGCAGTGAGGTTTTGTGACACCAAAAGAAAGAGATAAGGAGATAGGGGGTCCCCTTGTCTAATACCCCTGGAGCTGTTCACCCAACCTGTTGGTTGTCCATTAACCAGGAAAGAAAAGGTAGGAGTAGTGATGCATGCTCTTATCCATGATATCCAAATTTGGGGAAAATTCATGGATGTGAGAGTGGCAAGGGTGGCATTCCATTCTAAGGCATCATAGGCCTTTTCAATGTCTAACTTTAGAATCATCCTTGGGAGGGACTTAATATCATACTCAAGGGAATGTGCAATTTCTTGGGCAGCTATAATGTTATCAACTGTTGATCTCCCCGCTAAGAAACCAGATTGTTCATTACTAATAAGACTGTTGATAACCCCTTTCAATCTGTTGGAGAGTATTTTAGACAATATTTTATAGGACACATTACAAAGGGATATAGGTCTAAAGTCTTGTACTCTACTTGGTGTGTCCTTCTTTGGAATTAGGGCCACATATGTTTTGTTCCATGCATAAGGAAGGCTAGCTGTAAGGAAGAAGTGCTTGATAGCAAGGTATAAAGGTTCTTTGACTAGCTCCCAATAATATAGATAGAATTCTACGTTAAATCCATCGGGTCCTGGACTCTTGCCTTTGGGCATACTTTTAAGGGTTTGATATATTTCAGCCATTGTAACAGGTTTTATGAGGAATTCTTTATCTACTTCAGTCAGTCTAGGAAGATCATTTGGTAATTTTGAAACCAGTTCCTCTACAGACATGCCATTTCTTGATGTCCAAATGTTTGCATAGAAATCAGAAATGGCCTGGCCTATTGATGCTTGGTCATTTAATAATATCCCCTGATCACTCATAATTGCAGAAACTTTGTTCCTATGACCCCTGATTTTGGCTTGTCTATGAAAGAAACCTGAGTTATAGTCACCATGTCTTAGCCACAATAGTCTTGCTCTTTGTGCCCATTTTATGGTGTTTTGTCTAAGTAATGCAGCATGTTTGTTGTAGAGACTCCTAAGGGCTAGGCTGGTTAAATCAGAGTAATCAAAATTTGCCTCCAATTGTTCTAGATAATTGATTTCTTCCTCCACTTTACTAATGTCTTTTTCCAAATGGGACATATCTTTTGTTTTCCATTTACATAGATATGATCTGGTTTTGGCTATGTAATGGTTGAATGCATGCATGGGTGAGGCACTAGATTTGCTATTCCAGGCTTTTCAAACATTTGAATGACACTGTTCATAGTCAAACCAAAAGTTCTCAAATCTAAAGACTCTTCTTTTATGGTTGGAATTTGATTTTGCTATGACTAGCATAGGGGAATGGTCTGAGGCTGTTCTAGAGAGGTGTCTATTGAAATAAGAATCAAAACTTGACAGCCATTCATTGTTGGCCAAGACACGGTCTAGTCTTGCCCATCTCCTGGCTAGGCCAATCTGATTGTTGCACCAAGTGAAGGGTGACCCAATAAAACCCAAATCAAAGAGTTGATTTTCATTAATAAAGTCACTAAAGAGTTTGGCTTTTGCTGAATAATGATCAAAATTTCCTCCTCTGTGTTCAGTGGGGTTGAGGATGGCATTAAAATCCCCCAATAGTATCCAGGGCAGACTAAGTTTTGAGAAAAACCTTAAATCTTGCCAGAGTGCTTTTTGAAGTTGGATGTTTTGTGGATTGTATACCACAGAGAGTACCCACTCCTTAGGTTTTTCTGAAGATATAATCAAATGTAATGAAAATCTAGAGATTGCAATGGGTGTCACCATACCTACCCTCTGTTTCCAGAGGGTGACGATTCCTCCCGAAAATCCCAAGGCTGGTATGGCTGCCCATTGCCATCCTTTAGCGAACTTTTTGCAGAATTTAATTGCACGATTTGTGTCAGCCCGAGTTTCCACTAGGCAAACAAAATCTGGTTGGTCTTTCCTCAGCATTGATTTAATACGACTGATGGTCTTGGAATTTGAGGATCCCCTACAATTCCAACAAATTACTTTGAGAGAATTCATAGATAAAATTTAAAAAGAGATAAAGATAAAAGGTTAGAAAACTCCTCATGGTTGGGAGGTTCAGTTTGTCTCAGCAACATTGCCCATACGACCCTTTTTCGGGCACACTTCAACTTTGAGCTTGCCCCTTCTTGCCAGGGCCTGTAATTTGGCCTCATTTTGAATTTGGGCCAAAGGCATTTCATCATCAAACAATGTGTCACTGCTATTCTCATCAGCATTTGCTTCTTCCATGCTTTGATCGGTTTCTGTTTGTTGATTCCTTTGTCTGAAGGCTTGCTCCACCTTGTCCACCAGCTTGGCATGAGCAATTTGTTCAGGAGCAGATGCCTCTTCCAGAGATTGTTGTTGTCCCTCCCACTCCACTGATGTGATAAGACCTGGTTGCTTACTGACATTACCCCCAATTGATGTCTCTGAGGGTGATGAAAGGACCTGCAACGGTAGCTTGCTGGCAGCCTTTCTCCGGACAGCACTCCAACGGTAGGATGCTCAGAAGTGGTCGTCTCTTCAGCTGAATTATTTCCTGCTTTTTGATTTAGTGTTTCCTGATTAGGGTGAGGAAGAGGAGGCCACTCCTCAACCGTATAAGTATCGGCTGCATAACCACTTGATGTGCCTCGTGATTGGTGCGTTGTGAATCCACCACGACCGCCACCTGTCTGTCTACCCCTTCCTGACTGGCCCACTTGCCGGTTGTTGGGTTGACTATGCTGGCTTCTATTCGCCGGTACTGATTCGGTGCTCCGACGAACGGCTGCGCCAGGACCTCGGCCGCGGCCACGACCGCGGCGAGAACCTGCTCTTAGAAAGGTCCCATAAAATCCTCCAGATTCATTGTTAGCATGTTGCTCAGGATCGTCATCAGTATCCCTTTCTAGGGCTTCATGATCCAGCACAATCTGGCCGGGTTGTGTTTCCACCGCCATCTCCACAGGTCTTGACTGGTCCTCTCCAGCAACTTCTGGGTTACAGGGGATCTTGTCGCACTTGCTAACAATGTGCCCAATGCGACCACATCGGAAACAAAACGACGGGATTTTTTCATATAGGACAGCAACCAGTGTCTGTTCATCGTCATCTCCAACCCATATTCCCGTCTCCAATGGCTTGGTTAAGTCCAGCTCTACGCATAAACGTGCGTACTTGGCTCGGCCTACCTCTGCTGATGGCGAATCAACATTCAGAGAGTGAGGATCGATTTTGAGCACCTGTCCAAGCATTGATCCAAGGTTCTCCAGTTGATCTGCCTCCCAGAACTCCATGGGGAGGTGATGCAGCTCTATCCAAACTGCAGCGGTCTCCAATTTCTCGAAGGCAGGCTGAAAGTTTTCCAAACTGCAGCGGTCTCCAATTTCTCGAAGGCAGGCTGAAAGTTTTCGCGCCAAAGCATGAGCTGCAAGACCATGCCATTGATGGTCCATGGTCCCTCCCACATCGCCTTTCGGACCATCTCTACCGATTCACAACGGATATAATAGAATCCGTTCGGTAAATCAGAGATAGTGAACTTACCAAAGTCCCCCCAAAGATTCAGTAGCGCTGCCCTGACTTGATCGAGGGGGAGGGCCTTTCCCAAGAACTTGCCATACAGTACCGTTTGCATTCGTTCATACATGCGCATACGGAAGTCTCCGTCTGGTTTGTACCGGCGGTGGTGTTGCTTCTTCAGCCTCTCAAAGTGCTCACGAGTATTTATGGCTTCATTCCCAAACACACTTGGCTTCTGTTCTCCAGAGACAACTCTGGACCAGGATCTCCCAGGCTGTGCTGGCGGGGGTGGGGCTCGAGCTCCCATCCCTCCGCCCCCACTCGCCATCGCAAGTGGGGCAGAGGTGGGAAGGAAGAGGGTGGGGGCAGAGGTCAGTGCTTCAGGTCTATCTATTTTGATAGTTGAGGAACCTTATGCTGCATACGAAGACGAAGAAGAAGATTAGAATCAATAGCAGGTTCAGTCTGTGCAAGTGCCTAATGGCTTCAACAAGACCAGACATGGTAATGCCGTTTCCCTTTAACCTTTAGACGTTTCTATATATATATAGCAACCAGCTAACACCCTCACAATACCCACTCACGTGCTTGGCCAAACGTAACCTCCCTGTCCATATTAATTACAAAATGAAAATAATACAATAATTTCATTTAATCTATAATGAATGTTTCTTTTAAAAAACAACCGATATATTAGCTTCCTTGGACAAAAAAGATGGAACTTTAACAATTTGACCTCCACTTTAAATATTTGAATGACATCTCCTTATCTCATCATTACCTTATTTTAATGATTTGTATATAGTAAAATACATACATCCCATCTATCACATCGTTTCACTCTTTTTAAATCATGTCCTTAACCGAATCATTATCTTAATCATATATATATTAATCATATATATATATATATATATATTACATTCCGAATTCCATCCTTTGCTAATTAACCCCCTTTTTAATACTATTTAGGACATTAACCAAATTAATTCCTTTTTTCCACATAATATCCAATATTTTTCAAATATAGAGAGTTTATTTAATCAACTAATTTATTAAAAAACACAAAGAAAATATTTATTCCCATAATTAATTAAAGAGAAATTAGGAAACCTTTATTCCAATAAAAAGTTCAATCAAACCGGCCCGACCTTGGGGCTTTTATTCATTAACTTAATAATTAAGAAGAATAACTAAAAAAGATAATTCCCTAAAATTTTCAAGTCTTACAATTATAATATTTAATTTTATTATTTAATTCTATTACTTTAATTTATCTTTAAACCTTTTATTACTTTAACTTATCTTCTCTCTTATTACCCCACTAATCCAACTAATCTTACATAATATTATCATGTTTCCCTGCCGTCACGTGGGTAACAATTAATTAATTAGTTCATCCCCATCCCCTACCAAGATCACGGGGCTTGTCTCCATACCAGACTAGATCTTATATTCCCGGCTTTGACCTGACCAGATCTACTTTATCGGGACTCTAACTCATGTCCGATATCTCCCACTTAATTAATCACTTAATAAATTTCTCATTTAAATTACTAGGTTTATTACTATCCATCCACCTCCAACTATTTTAGGTACAATTGGTCTGACCCAATAAGGCCTTCTCTCGGGCACAATAGTTGTGAGGCTGGATTTTAGGTCCATTAATTCCCGATTTTCCTTTCATTGAGGTTTAAAATGCTTATTTCATTTTTTGTGCTAATTAACCTCATTAAATACTTGAAAATGATCTAATTATTTATTAAGAAAAATCTAGGGCGTTACAAGTTAACTCATCCATTACTAGAGTAAATAAATATGGGCTCAAGGCCGATCCCTGATGTAGACCCACTGTTATAGGAAACTTCTTCGTATCTCCTCCAACTGTTCTCACACTCATAACTGGTCCTTCGTACATACCCTTAATCGAATATATATTTTTAACATGAATGTCTTTCTTCTCCAACGCCCACCAAAGGACTTGTCTTGGTATCCTAACATATGCTTTCTCTAGGTTAATAAAAACCATATAAAAGATCTTTCTTCTTCTCTCTATATTCTCCATCAAACTTCTTAACAAATGAATGGCTTCTGTTGTAGATCTATCAGGCATAAATCCAAATTGGTTCTCTAACACCTTCGTAATATCCCTTAGTCAATGCTCTATAACCCTCTCCTAGAGTTTCATCATGTAGCTCAATAACTTAATGCCTCGGAAGTTTGTGCAATTTTGAATATCCCCCTTATTTTTATATATAGGGACCAAAATGCTCTTTCTCCAATCGTCTGGCATTTTCCCCCTTTTAATATAGAGTTGAAAATTTTGGTTAACCATAATACCCATAATTCACCAAGACACTTCCAAACTTCAATCGAGATACCATCCGCACCACAAGCTTTCCCAACCTTCACCTTTCTTAGTGCCTCCTTGACCTCACTAGGCCTAATTCTACATGTATAGCTAAGGTTCCTCTCTATTTCTAATTCATAAAGATCTACAAAATTATCCTCATGACTTGTATTGAATAGATGACCAAAATAACTTCTCTATCTCTGCTTAATTTCCTTATCTCCAATCAAGACCTATTGAGACTCATCCTTAATGCACTTGACTTGGTTCAGATCCTTCCCCTTTTTATCTCTTAGCCGTGCTATCTTACACATTTCTTTTTCCCCTTCTCGCATCCCCAACTTTTGATACAAATCGGCTAAAGATTTACCTCGGGCCTCGCTAACCGCTTTCTTGTCCTCTTTTTTTGCCTTCTTATATTTTTCGAAAGCTTCCCCATCTTTAGCCGTGGGTAATTTTTTTTACCAATTTCTTTTCTCTTTAATAACCTTTTGGACCTCTTCATTCCACCACCATGATTCTTGTGGTCGAGGTCCTAGTCCCTTAGAAACCCCTAAGACTTCACTCCCTACCTTCTCAATATGATTCGCCATCTCATATTTTGCAACAACATAATTAATATTAATTTTATCATTGTTTTTAAAATTTATCACTTGAAGTATTGGAGAAAACTAAATATCAGTTTAGATGATGAAAATAAAGGTTTTTAGTGGTCTTCGTATTACCGAACTAGCTCTATACTTGTTAAACCGAATATTAGTATTAGGAAAATATAAAATAAAATCGATTTGATTTGAACAGGTATGGCAATTTTTTAATCAAGCTAATTACGTTAGTAGTTTTTTTTTTAATTTTTTATTATTTATGAAAAGAATTTAGTCAAATAAACTACGTAGTTATCCATCTTCACTGTCTAGTTACATTTGCTTCTTCTCTCTTACCCATGTATAGCGGTGTAGGTGTTCTTCTTGTTCTTCTCTGGCTGTAAATTGTGCATTTGTACATACTTCTCCTATCCATGTATCCCTTTTCTAAAGCTTGCGACCTGTCTACGCTTCTCTACTTGTGATTCTTGTTTGTATTTTGGGCCTTCTTCTCTACTTAGATATACATGTTTCTACACGTACATGTTTTTCTTTATATATGTTTCTATTTTTTTTTTTTTTTTTGGTAATATGAGCAATAAACAGTTAAGAAATCAAGGGCGTGCACAATTCTCGGCGGAGCAGACATTCGGGTAACAAGGAAGGACATCATGTGTTATCTACTACTGAGTCAGAATACATGGTAGTAGCTGAGGCTAAATCTACTACTGTAGTCTCGGTTCAGATCAGGTAACAACAAAAGCCGGTCTAAATAGAGAAACATGAAGGACATCATGTGTTATAAGTGTGGGAAAAAGGGGCACATTAAACGTGAATGTCCAGAGTGGATTAAAGGGAAGACGGAGAACAAAGAAGGTCCCTCAAAGTCTGCAAACATAGTGGAAGAAGAAGGCACAGAGCGGTGACAAGTGGCATACTTTCGCTTCATCTAGTTCAGATCACCTAGCATTCGTGGATTTTGGATTCAAAGATGCTCTTATCACATGACATCCAACAGAGATTGGTTTGACACCTACAAGTCGGTAAGTTAAGTTCCTGCATTACGATGGGCAATGATGCATCTTGCAGGGTTATTGGAATAGGAAATATCAGACTTAAGATGTTTGATGGTGTGGTTAGAACGTTGTGTGAAGTCAGGCATGTACCAGATCTTCGGAAAAATCTGATTTCATTGGGCACTTTAGATGGTAATGGTTACAACTACAAATCTGAAGGTGGAGTGATGAAAGTGAGTAAAGGTGCACTGACGGTGATGAAAGGACAGAAACTAGCAGGAAACATTTATAGACTGCTAGGTACCACTATTATAGGTGGAGTTGCTGCTGTGGAATCTGAAGCAGACAGCACAGTCTTGTGGCATATGCGGCTGGGTCATATGGGTGAGCGTGGGATGGCAGAGCTTCATAAGAGGAATTTATTGAAGGGTGTCAAGACATGCAAACTGGAATTTTACAAATATTGTGTTCTTGGAAAACAGAACAGGGTGCAGTTCAAGACAGCCACACACAAGACAGGAGGACTTCTGGATTATGTTCATACAGATGTCTAGGGACTAGTCAGTGTAGCATCACGAGGAGGTCACAGATATTTTGTGAGTTTTATTGATGATTTCTCCAGAAAAGTCTGGGTGTACTTCATGCAACACAAGTCAGAAACATTTGCCAAGTTCAAGTTGTGGAAAGCTGAAGTTGAGAATCAGACAGGGAGAAAGATTAAATGCCTCAGGTCAGATAATGGTACAGAGTACACAAATTCAAAGTTCCAGGAATTTTGTGAGTAGCATGGAATTAAGAGACACTTCACAGTTCGCAGGACACCACAACAAAATGGTGTAGCAGAAAGGATGAACAGAACGATAGCTGAAAGAGCTCGGTGTCTTAGGCTGAATGCAGGGCTTGCAAAGAATTTATGGGCAGATGCAGTGAGTATGGCGTGTTTCGTGATTAATAGATCACCAAGAGCAACACTAGATGGGAAAGTAGCAGAGGAAGTGTGGACAAGCAATGCAGTAGACTACTCAGAGTTGAGAGTGTTTGGATGTCCAACTTACATGCATGTTTCTAGTGAGGACAGATCAAAGCTTGATGCAAAGTCCAAACAATGCATCTTTCTGGGTTATCAGAAAGGGGTGAAAGGCTTCAAGTTGTGGGATCCAGAGGCAAACAAGGTGGTGATCAGCAGGGATGTGGTTTTTGATGAAAAATCCATGTTGCAGTGTACTCAAGAGAAGGAGAAACAGGTGCCAGAAAATTGCAGCAACAATGAGCATGTGGTGCAGGTGGAGTTAGAGACCCATGATAGTGATGTCAGTACACATGGTTCAGAGGGTTCTGGCTCAAAGAATCAGGAGCATCACACTACAATTCTGAGGCATGTGCCCTGTGACGCGACTATTCGCCACCCACCGTGTAATGGGTTTGAGGATTTGGTCTCTTATGCACTTATCACTAGTAGTGGAGATCCTACTACTTTTCAGGAAGCAACACTTAGTCAGGAGAAAAGTAGATGGATGAATGCTATGGTAGAGGAGATGGAGTCTCTGCATAAGAATCAGACTTGGGATCTGGTGGAGCTTCCAGAAGGGAAGAGAGCGATAGGCTGCAAATGGGTATATAGAAAGAAAGAAGCAGTATCAGAAAAGGAGGGTGAAAAGTTCAAGGCTCGCCTAGTAGAAAAAGGTTACTCACAGGAGAAAGGGGTTGATTATGATGAGATTTTCTCCCCAGTGGTCAGACACACTTCTATCAGGACTGTGTTGGCATTAGTAGCACATTCAGACATGCATTTGGAGCAGATGGATGTAAAGACAGCTTTTCTTCAGGTGATTTGGAGGAGCAGATTTACATGGAACAACCAGAGGGGTTCAAGTATCCTGGGGAAGAGTATTTAGTCTATAAATTGAAGAAGTTACTTCATGGACTGAAGCAGTCTCCAAGGCAATGGTACAAGCGATTTGATTCCTACATGATCCGGATTGGCTACAGGAGATGTGAGTATGATTGTTGTGTTTATGTGAGAAGTCTTGATGATGGTTCATTAGTTTTTCTGTTGATCTATGTAGATGATATGCTGATTTTTGCAAAGAGTATGAATGAGGTCAACAAGTTGAAGACTTTGTTGAGCAAGGAATTTGACATGAAAGATTTGGGTGAGGCCAAGAAAATTCTTGGGATGGAGATTCGCAGGGACAGAACTTCTGGGAAATTATGGCTATCGCAGAATGGCTATATTGAGAAGGTGTTGGATAGGTTCAGCATGGGAAATGCAAAACCGGTGAGTACACCATTGGTGAATCACTTTAGATTGTCTACTGCATAGTACCCAAAGACAGAAGATAAGATTCAAGACATGTCAAAGGTTCCACATGCAAGTGCTGTGGGTTGCTTAATGTATGCTATGGTTTGCACATGACCAGATTTGGCACAGACTATCAGTGTTGTGAGCAAGTTTCTATCAAATCCGGGTCGACGACATTGGGATGCAGTCAAGTGGATTTTCAGATACTTGAGGGGTACTTCAGACTATGGCATCATGTTTAGCAGACAGCAGGATAATCCTTCAGTTGTGGGATATGTGGATGCAGACTATGCAGGGGACTTGGATGACAGGAGGTCTACCACAGGATATGTGTTCACCCTTGCGGGAGGCCCTATTTGTTGGAAGTCTATGGTACAGTCTATAGTTGCATTATCTACTACTGAGTCAGAATACATGGCAAGAGTTTGTCGCCAAGGAAGCATTGTGGCTTACAGTGGTTAGTCAAGGAGCCGGGTGCTCAAAGAAGGTGGAGTTCAGCATTGCCAGATGTACGGTGAGTGCCATCTATTTGGCGAAGAACCAGATCTATCATGCGAGGACCAAGCACATAGATGTGAGGTTTTACAAGATCAGAGAGTTGGTGTCTTCTAGTGAACTACTACTTGAGAAAGTTCAAACTTCTGAAAATGCAGCAGATATATTGACAAAGCCTGTTACCACAGATAAGTTCAAGCACTGCTTAGACTTAATTAATATCTCCAGTTACTAGATGGGAGATGTCCCCAACCCTAAGTCCCAGGTGGAGTTTCAGGATATGTTGATCTCCTGAGTGGTGGTAAATATTCGCCAAGGTGGAGATTGTTAAAGTATGGCTCATATTTGCTACGAGCATAGTAGCAAAAGGGCGGCGGAGTGGCCCGGAGCGAATCTGGAAATGAGTAGAGCTGGCATAGCGTAGTGAGTGTGGGGTGCGCGGTGGCAACGCCTCCTGCAGCGATGCAAAGATGGAAAAGGGCAATTTTATAATTTCCATATATTAGGGTTTTAGTATAAATACCTATGATATAACCCTAATTTTTATATAGTGAAATTCCGCCGTTCGCTCCCGTGGGCGTAGGCATATTGTTGAACCACGTTAATTCTCTTGTTTTCTTGTTTTTCTTCTTGTTTTCTGTGCTTGGTTTGCTGCACAATCCTCAACAAAAATCCCAAGTAGAAAAACCTTCATTAGAATTCACAGTGTCATTAATAACAACCGCTCACATTAACGTGGTTGTTTCTGTTGGTTCCCAATTCATGGAAGGTCCTGTGCGTGTTCGTTATGATTTTCCAATCGTTGGGGTTGGAACCGACCTTTCTCTGGTTCCATCTTTTGTTCTTCCTGAAACCTTCTCTTTTTCTCGGCTAGTATTGTTTTTTTGCCTGTCCTGGGAAGTCTTTTTTGGACCCCGCTCATCTCCCTTTGGCGAGTGGAGAGACAAGTTCTTTTTTGTTTCTTGTGAGGGGCCCTGGAGAGTTCCCCTTAGGTGTGGGCGGCCGAATTTCATGAATACTTCTTGTGAGAGAAAGGAATCAAGTGAGGAGAAGGCTCAATTGGAAATTCTCCAGAGTTTGTCTAAAGTCCCTTCAGATCATATCCTAACCCTAGACAACCATAGGGACCACGACCTTTTCTTGACAATGGGTAGGGAGAGTTGGATATTTCGCCTTTTTGCCGGGTTCCCGATTTGATGTGCTTATATTGTCTTGTTTCAAGCAGGTCCTAGCTAGGAGGGATCTAGACAAGCTGGTAGGCTCTCTTATTCCCATGGCCCACATTTCCCCTGCTATTATACCGAGTCAAAAAAAGAGGAAGTCGGTAGGTGAGTCAAGCAACCGAGACGGGAAGTCTAACGATGATTGGCTTGACTCCTTGAGCGACAGAGAAGGGGAGATCCCGGCTTTAGAGCTAGGGAGACAAGCTTCTTCGGTAGTGACAACTGAGGTCGACAAGGAGGATGACATAATAATAATTGATTCCTCTTGACTTATTCCGCGTGCTCCAGGGGATGACATCTCAAAGCTGGCCTTAGCAGGGGCTTCCCGAGACGGCGAAATTGTCTTAGCTGGGGTGGGACAAACGCCCCTTCAGGATTATATTTCGGATACCTCGGGTAATACACCGAGGGCCGTTGTGGGCCCATGAAGCGTTAAGTGCCCGAATCTGGAGAGCGAGTTGGACACTTTGTCCATGCCACTATTGGAGGACTGCCTTCCTCCCTCAGCTTGATGGTATAATATCTGTCTTTCCCTTTGTTCCCTACTCATGCTTGTTTCATGCCGTCACCTTTTGTTTCAGGCTAATTAGCTCTTGGATTATACCGTTCGGTGTCTCCAACGCAAAGTGGATGAGGAGAAAGCCTCCGATGAAGTGATGAACTCGCTCACATCTGAGGTGGTCGATTTGAGGAAGTCAGTAAAGGGACTTCAGGCATCTTTGGCGCGTATTGAGGAGGACCGAGGCCGTTGGAAGGATGGATATGAGGCCTCGCAGAGGTTGTGTAAGGAGCTAGGGGCTTGGGCGGAGTTTCTCTTAGGTGATAAAGAGACGATTGCGAATGAATTGGCTACGACCAACAAGCTTCTGTGGACTCTTCAGAAGACAACAGACATTGTCATTCGAGATTTGGTCGGGACCCAAAAATCCTTGAAAGCTTTGCGAAGGCCCGTGAAGGCGAGGAAGCCCGGAGAGATGAGCTCATTAGGGATGGCATTGAGGATTACTTGGGCTCCCATTCATGGGCCAAGGATTTGCAACAGGCGATAGAGAATCATCACCAATCTAGGGAATTTCATCCCTTCCTTGATGATGAACGTCAAAAGGTGCCGTACGAAGCTGTGGCTAGATTCAAGTCTGGTAAGGAGTACAAGGAGGTCACCAAAAAGATGGCTAAGGACGGTTTCTTCGTGTTCCAGACTTTGGCTCACGTGCGTCCCGACCTTGATCTTAGGACAATCCATTATGTGGAGGCCTTAAAGTTCTGGAAGGAGATACTGCTGGAAGAGAAAACCAAATATCCTGGCCTGGGCCCCTCTTGTAGTGGGTGATCGGTCTTTTGTTCTTTTAAGCCTGTATAGTGTGTCTGTATTTAAACTACTGATTTTAATAAAAAGTGCTCCTGCCGCTGAGCTAGGTCTCTTTACTTCACTATGTTGCATAATTGCGTTCTATCTTCCTCTTTATTTCCTGATATGGTTTGTATCTTCGAGTAGTGCGCTTTGTCCACCGGTAGGGTGATGCCGGTCACGCTCTTAGGTGTAGTGGTGTCTGTCACGCTCCTGGGTGTCGCTACACTACTCACGCTCCCGGATATCATGATAGCGGTCACTCTCTTGGAAGAGGTGTTAGCGGACATGCTTCTGGGTACCGTGGTGTCGGTCACGCTCCTGGGTGTCGCTATGTTACTCACTCTCTAGGTGTTGAGATGGCGATCATGCTCCTAGGTGCCGAGGTATCGGTCACGCTCCTAGGTGTTGCTACGCTACTCATGCTCCTGGGTAAGGCGTTAGCGGATACGCTCCTGGGTGTTTAGGTGTCAGTCGCACTCCTTGGTGTGACTATGCTACTCACGCTCCCGAGTGCCTCAATGTAGGTCACGCTCCTAGGTGAGGCATTAGCGGACACGCTCCTGCTTACCGTATATGCCCTTTAGAGGGACTTTAATTACGGGTGTGGGGATCCCGACTCTTATTGTGAAGGGACTTTTAGATGTAAGAACGATTTTTGGAAAATCAACCATTTTGAAAAGAGGGACTTTAAATACGAGTTTTGAGATCCCGGCCCTTGTTGCGAAGGGACTTTCAAATATAAGAACGATTTTTAGAAAATTGACCATTTTGAAAAGAGGAACTTTAAATATGGGTTTTGAGATCCCGGCCCTTGTTGTGAAGGGACTTTCAATTGTAAGAACGATTTTTAGAAAATCGACCTTTTTGAAATGAGGGACTTTGGAGCTTTATTGATAATATTTATTCAAGTGTTTTGTGTGGAAGGGCAGGGAAAGCTTTTCTCCCTCCATGTTGGTTAGGTAGTAAGTTTCTAGCCGGACAACCTCTATTACAACATAAGGACCCTCCCATGTTGGAGTTAGCTTGCCCTTTCTACTCTTTTTTCCTTGGAATATGTTCTGCCGCAGTACCATCTCCCCGAGTTGAAAGGTGACTTCCTTAACCTTCACATCATAGAATTTGCAAGTCCGTTGACGATATGCTATTGCCTTAGTTTCTGCGGCCTCCCTTTTTTCCTCTAGGAGGTCAACTGGGTGCGCAGTTGCTTGTTGTTTGTCTTCGGATCGAAATTTATGATACACGAGGTCGGTAGCCTTACCTCGACCGGGATAATAGCATCGACATCATAAGTGAGGCTAAATGGGGTTTCTCCTGTAGGTGTTCAGCAAGTTGTACGGTACGCCAATAGGGTGCTGTGAAGTTCATCTACCCAACTCGATCCTGATTACATCACCCAAGTTTTTAGTCCTTGAAGAATGGTACGATTCGTAACTTCGACCTGGCCATTGGCTTGCGGATGAGTAACCGACATTCGTCTGGCATCGATTCCCAGCTCCGAGCAGAAATCCTTAAATCCCCACTGTTGAATTGTCAGCCGTTGTCGATAATAATGGCAGCAGGTATTCCAAATCTTGCTACGATAGCCTTGAATAAAAACTTTTGACAAGCCCTTTTGGTTATTGTAGCCAATGGTTCAACTTCGACCCATTTAGTGAAATAATCGATGGGGACGATGATGAATTTCTACTGCCGTATAGCTACGGGGAATGGCCTCAGGATATCAACTCCCCAAATGGCAAAGGGTCTGGGGTTGACCACCGAAGTGAGGGGTACAGTTGGGCGTCTTTGGACTTTGGCATGCCGTTAGCAAACTTCGCACCTTTTGGCTATCTCCTTAGCATCTTTAGACAAGATGGGACAGTAAAAGCCTTGCCTCAGAATTTTGTGCCCGAGGGCTTCTCTCCTTATGTGGTCCCCGCAGATGCCTTCATGGGTTTCACGTAGGGCGTATTCCGCTTCCAACAGGTATAAGCACTTCAATTAAAGATGAGAGTATGATCTTTTATACAGCCGCCCCACCATGATAACATACCGGGCCGATTTGTAGGCGACCTTTCTGGCCTCTTTCGGGTAAGCCGGTAACATGTCATCCTAAAGGTATCGTCGGATGGGATCCATCCAGCAAGGTTCCATGAGAAGAACTTCAATGGTTCTACTAACTAGGTGCTGCATATTGACAGGAGTGCTATTGTTGAGATTTGAGGATGATGCTAGCTTGAATAGTAAGTGTGCCACTTCATTATCCTCCCTGAGAATTTTAATCAGGAGAAAGCTCCGAAATTCCTTTGCGAGACAATGAACAATGGTCCGATATCTTGCCATGTTCTCATCGCGGGCATCGAATTCACCACTACAATGGCCGGCCACTAGCTGGGAGTCGGTGTGGGCTTGAAGGTCTTGTACTTCAAGACCCTGGGCGAGGCATAGACTGGCAATGAATGCTTCTTATTCAGCCTCGTTATTGGTGGCTTTGAATGCAAAGCTGAGTGCGGTTGTAGTCTTCCATCTTGTAGATAAGTGTAGAATTATATCGGTGCTTGAGCCTTTGTCGGTTGATGACCCATCAACGTACAAGCTCCACCTGGGAGTCGGGTTCAACTCAGACTCCTTGTTGTTGTGTTGGACGTCGCCTTCTGGCCCAATCAATTCCACAATGAAATCTGCCAACCAACACTTGAGCTTTTATTGCGGTTCGGGGCTTATATTGGATGTCATACTCTCCCAACTCGATAGCCCATTTAACCAACCTCCCTGACGCCTTGAGTCATTGTAATATATGTTGCAATGGTTGGTTGGTCAGCACTATGATTTTATGGGCTTGAAAATAGGTTGCAAAAGCGCTGCAAGCGCCCAGAATTTCTGCACCCTGCTTCTGGGGACCCTGAACGCGATAGATCCGGCCGTATCCAAGTAGAGACGAGCCCCACTCGAATACAAGGCCTAAAATGATAAGCAGATAATATAAGAAACCAGAAAATAATCAATAAATGAACCACAAAGTCTGAATGAGAACATAATAAAATCAAATGAGAGTCCATAGCCCTCTACACAATCCAGGCCCTATAAGGGTCCTAATAAAAACAATGTCCTCACACACAAAAATAAAATACCCTAGGGAGGTTCTCCAACCTCAAAGAATATCCCCGGCCCAACTCTCAGCCGGCCCCTCAGGCTCGAGTCTACCTACTCCTCTAACACAAATGAGAGAAGAGAAAAGTCGTGAGCTTTCGAATGGAAAGCCCAGTAAGTACCCTGCAAGAATCACAAGGGTCAGCTGAAACAGATATCAATAACATAGGATCATCAAACAAAGGGGGTACACCCCATACAAACAGATCCTAACATCCAGCTACAGCCCTCAGAGCCCTGGATGAGAAGTCCAAAGATAGCTCAGCAACGATTTCCCCCGGACAGCCCTCGTGTCAGAATCATATAACGCGACCTCAGATCGGCGCAAAACAACGACCCTGGCTGTGAGCGACGAACCTGTCGCACTCGGTAGCGCCACCTCTACGCGGCCATTGACGGCCAAAGAAATCAACCCCATCGACAGGGGACGGAGCCACCGGACTCCACTTTGCAAGTATCGGAAGATCGTAACCTAGTTGACATCGTCCTCCAGAGACACAAGACCATGTGCCCATGATCAAGTGCCTAATGCGGGTGGGTAGTCCAACTAAGTATATCAACAAACGGTAGTCCTAAACTACCACAAGCAATTCAACCATGCACATAATAGGAAAGATATCAATCAAATTATCTATGTGCATGTATCAACAAGAATAAGTGCAAAACAAGATCATGCTAACAGATAGCATCCAACAAAAGCAAGAAAACCCATGCAAGGGTGGAAACAAGGCAAGAGTGACTTACCTCAAATTGCTATCCAACAACTGCCCCGTATCTGTCTCGTCGGAGATCAACACTCCCCGTCGATATCTGGTAAATACAGATCCGCACTCAGCACACACTCGAGTGTTTAAAATAACATTTCATATATGATATATCTCTTAACTAATGGGCTCGACCCATTAAACAAATTCAACTCGAGTTTTCCTAATAATTCCACTTAATTAAATAAATAATTATTTTAATCAAATCACCTTCTTAATTAAGATCATCAACCTGGCCCAAGGCCTAGTTCAACTATTCTCATAAAATACCTTCTCTTTGCAGGCCTTAACATAGAACCCATCTGCTTCCTCCTTAACGGAAGCTATAAACAATACCCAGCCGTCACTCTTTAAGACCACAATTAAATTCAAAAGCCTCAGCATAAAATTATCAAATACTCTATCATTATCAAGTCTCAACCTTTCCTCACAGCCATGATCTCATCCTCTGCACTTTTTATCAGGTCCATGCACACTCCAACATTTTCCTATTTATTAGATAATCAAAGATATGCAAATTAAGATGGAAATCCTCACTATATATTATCATACCTTCTGAAGTCAACATCCTTAAACTTATACAATAGCTTTCCAAAGCCTTTAAACTTTAATACATTTTGTAGGTTACTGGCCCCAACTATTCCCATTAATATGCCATGGATTCACATACCAATCTCTGAAAATCATAACCCTCAAATAAGCTTTCAAATCTGTAGGTCATACACATGGCAACCATCACCTATTTCATTGTCTACTATTATAAAAGTAGAGATCCCAAACCAGAAACAATAAACCATCCTTCACTGCCTCAATGTTCACACGCCCAATAACAGGCCTGGTACACACTCCAATCCATCACCCTAGTCAACCTTCAAAACCATTCTTGAACCATAGTTTCCCACCTCCAATACATGATCACCCTATGAACCATTATATTCCCTCTCTAAAACAGACACTAGTAAGTATACCTGACAGCTATACCTGACTGAACAAATCCTCCAGAGACTCTGATCATACATACATAAGAGGAAGACAGCCCAAATATTACCATCACTGTCTTTCCCTCTACAATGGATTCATACCATATCAAATAATAAATCATACAATCACCACTAAACTATAATCAAACCGATAAAGAGCCTCAACCTTCAAACTGTCCAAACAAACCACTCTAACTCCCCCTCTCTATATATCATTTATATATATACAGAGCTAACTACAAGAGTCCAAGTAGAAGAAACTTACCAAGCGTCATTGGTGCACGATGTGTACCCACGATCAAGCCTCTCCCGATCCAGTGGCGTCTCTAAAGAGCCTGAGATTATACGGTATTGGTTCTTCTCCCTCCTTTGATCGCCACCGACTTCTATCTCTCGTCCCTCCTCGAATACAAAAGGCACGGCCGTCTCCCCTAAACTCTTTCTAGGGTTTCAAATGACAACCAGGCCTTATAAAGCTCATGGAGAGATTTCCCCAGGATCTCTTATCCAATGATGACGTTTATACGCGGTTTGAATAAATCTTTACCTTATCCGTTTGTTTCCACCCACTGAGAACAACTCGCAGCGACGTGCGTGGCTCACCGGCGAGGCGTCCGGCTTCCTCGCGCACTCCGTTCTCCTTTGCTACGCGGCTGCACCTGAGCCATTAGATGAATTTTATTAAGTTCCATGTTTAGATCTTATCCATGCGTTTTAAATGAGCCCCTCCACGAGCATGAGTTTTTTTTTCATGCGTTGTTGTTAAAAGCCCCCTGCTTTTTCTCTCAAATAAAAATAGAAAAGAAGAAAACTGTTCATACTACAGTGACTTCTTAAATAGTAAAACACCTCAAAACACTATTACCCTCTCTCTCTCTCTGCCCCCTTTCATATATATATTCATTACTCTATATATATTATATTATAACTTATAATATAACCTATACTTATTATATTATATAATTCAAGCATTATCAACATGCCTACATTCTCTTATCAATTTGTACAAATGCCCCTTCACTTTTATAAATTACAATTAGGTCCTCTCTAATTTAATTCACAAAAGAAAGGTAAATTCGCTTCTAGTCCTCCCACTTTTAATAGATTTACATGCAAGTCCTTCCTCTAATTATCCAAACTTAGATAATTCAACCCAATTATTAAAGATAATTAAAATCTAGAAAATACCAAAATTACCCACAAAACCCTTGGGTTTTACAAAGACAAGGTGACAAGGACGTATGCGAGCTTCGCCGTCAGTACATATCGGATCTTGGGGTCAGTAAAAACTTTACTAGTATAGTATAATGGCTTTTGAATTCCCCCGTTTTCTCTGAGAAGTATTGAACTAACCGCATACGAAGCCTCCCTAGGTATAGATATAAGCTTTCCCCAAGTTGGGGTTTGACAAGCAGTAGGGGGGAACTAAGATATTCTTTAAGTTGTTTGAAGGCGGTTTAACATTCTTCATTTCACTCTATCTTGGGGGCTTTACGCAAGGCTCGGATGAACGGTAAACTTTTCTCCCTTACTTTTGATATGAAGCGCCCTACGGCAGCTAAGCGGCTATTCAGAACTTGAATTTCTTTTAGGGTCGTAGGTGAGCTCATGTCTTGTACCGCCTTGACCTTCATAGGATCGGCTTCTATGCCTCTTTCAGTAATCTTGAAACCGAGAAATTTATCAGATCTGACACTGAAAGCACACTTTTCAGGGTTGAGGCACATTCCAAGGGCTTGGAGCGCTTTGAAGGTTTCCTATAAGTCAGCGATGTGTTGATCTGCCCTCTCCCTCTTTGCGAGGATATCATCCACATACGCCTCTATGTTCCTCCTGAGTTGCTCCTCGAAAACCTTGGTTATCAGCCTTTGGAAGGTTGCACATGCGTTCTTTAAAACGAAAGGCATTACTTTATAATAGTATGTACCTCTCTCGGTGGTGAAGGAGGTCTTTTCTTCATCTTCTTTGCTATCTTGATTTGGTTATAACTAGAGAACGTATCCAGAAAGCTCAGCATTTCGTGGCTCAACATAACATCGACTAAACCGTCAATTAGTGGGAGAGGGTAGTAGTCCTTAGGGCATGCTTTATTTAGATTTGTAAAATCTACACACATTTGCAATTTTGTCGAGGGTTTCTTTACAAGAACAACATTTGAGAGCCATTCGGGGTAATGGACTTCTCTGATGAAAGTGGCCCTGAGTAGTTTCTCCACCTCTTGATTTGCAGCTTGCTGGCATTCAAGGGTGAAGAGTCTCAACTTTTGGATCACAGGCTTGAACCCTGGTTCTGCCCTGAGGTAATGCTCAATGACCTTTCTATTTACCCCTGGCATGTCTTTCGGCGCCCATGCGAATATGTCCTTATTTTCCTACAAGCAGCGCACCATCTCGGCCTGGGCATTGAGTGAAAGCTCCTACCCGAAGTGTACAGTTTTCCCATGGAGCTCCTCAATCAGAGGGATCTCCACCAAGTCCTCGACTGGTGCAGCCCGTTCTTTTGGCTTTTCAGCTTCGATTCGTACTTCAATAGACACAGTTTCGGTCACACCTTCTGCAGTCTTGCCTTTGAGGAGCACGACATAGCATTGGCGAGCAGCCAGCTGGTTAGCTCTTACTTCTCCACATCCATTTTGGGTGGGGGAACTTCAGGATTAGGTGATTGTAGCCTGATGTACATCTGACCCTAAGAAATTAGCTATGACAGTGGCCTGGTGCGGATGTGTTCCAACAGTAAGGGGGAGCGAGACTACCCCCTATACCCCCCACCCACACACACACACACACACACACACACACACCCCCGCCCCCGCGGGGATGTATTGTATTCCAGGTAAAGCCGACCAAGGGGGTCTTCATTGGTTGCAATCCTCAGGCCTCTAGTTCCATTTGCATGTAGGAACTCCAGAATAGGACATCGACCAAACTTCCAGTGTCCAGTGCCCATGAGGACCCTTCTTACTTTCAAATCTGCGATAATTACCTTAATGACAATCATGTCAACATAGGGGTGGGCGACTCTCCCGAAGTCTTCGCCCGAGAATATGATAGGGGTGCCCGTCTTAGTTTTCTTCGACAGGTGTACTCGGATGGCCATGTGGGTGTATGACTTCCTGGCAGCGATGCTGTCCCCTCCTCTACTTGGCCCCCCAGCGATGATGTGGATCCCCTAGTGGGCTCGCTTCTTGGTTTTCGGGGATGAAGGCTTCGGGGTGCGGATAGCTCCCTGACTCACCTTTCCATCTTTTGCAAGGCTTGAGTTAGAGCCTCCACCTCTCGTTCTAAGCGCTGACAACGCTCTTGGGAGCCTTGTTCTTCCTCCGATGTTTCACTAGGAGCTGGGATGGAGCCACCAGGTTTCTCTTTGCAGGATTCTATGGCTTTTGGTTCAGATAAATGTCCCCACAAACGACGCCTATCTGTTAGCCGGTGATCTAGTTATGCCACGTAGACCGCCTGGATCTTCAGCTAACTGATAATAACTGTAATACCCCAAAATTTTTAAATAAATAATCTGAAAATTCCTGAAAATTTCAACGAGGTTAATCAGCAAAGAAAAATGAATTAATTATTTTTTTTTTAACTCAATTAAAGGAAAATCGAGAATTAATGAATCTAAAATCCAGCCTCGTGACAATTTGGGCCAAAGAAGGTCGTATTGGGCCAGACCAATTGGACATGAAATAGTTGGAGGTGGATTGAAAAGTATAATCCTGATTAATTAATTTGGAGATTCATTAAGTGTTAATTAATCTAAATTAACTAAGGCGGAGATAATGGACAAAGATTGGTCCCGATAAAGTACAGTTGGCCGAGTCAGAAGCTGAAAAATATGGATCTATGTCGGGCTTGTAAATGCGACTCGTGAAGTTACAGTGTTATCGCTCGTGAACCAATGGCAAGAAGCATGGAATAAAGTAAGAAATTAAATAAAATAAATAATAAATATTGGTGACCAGATCCGAAGAAAACTGGTCTGGTCGGGTAAAAGAGTCACTTATGACTCTTATTGATCGGATGAAAAGAAATATACATTAAATTAATATTAAAGTTTAGGTTATTGAGAGGATTCTCAGCCCTGTCTCTCTCCATCACTTTCCGTTCCCTCACGACCAGCCCGATACCCACGCCCCCTTCTTTTTCTCTTCTCCTCTTCTTCTCGTGAGCACCGACGAACCCCGATTGAGCCGCATGAGATCTCCGGCGGTGGCTCCGACCCTGGGAGGTCCCGGCCATGACCAAATCTACGCCACCCCGAGTTTCACCTCCACCTTCTCCTCTCCTCTTTCCACCTCCGCGAGACGACGGTGAAGCTCGGCCGAGCCATCCCTTCCCTTTACCGGCGATATCCCGGCGGCGAGCAAGATCCATCGCAACCCGACGGCCACCTAATTGATCTACCACGGGTCTAGCAGCAGTCCCCCTCCGACGAGCGGGTAGAAGAGATCCGACCCTTCCTTCATCCTCCTCTCTGGCGGCCGAGTTCTGGCGAGCAACAGAACCGAGAACCTCTCCAAATCAGCCATCTTTCGGCACTCTAGAAAGGCACGAGGATTGGAACCGGCGGCGAAGCACCGGAAGCCTTAATTGAATCGTCGGTGAGCCCTAATTCTTGGAACACAGGGCTTGGTGAATGCATGGGTGCTAGAACTAATATGCTGATTTTTTAATGCAAATACGAGATAAATTGGGCAGTTATTTAAGTTGATAGTCTAACCTAACTGTGATGAATGCTAATTAAAAACAAAGGGAAGTTTGAATGAGTTTAATTTGTGTATATTGGAGCATGTATGTATAATTTTGGTGCCCTCTAAATAGAGGAGGTGCTGCCCAATTTTTCTCGAATTTGTATGATTAATTTCCCATGTCTATCTATAGCCTTTGATTAATCCTTTAAGAGCATGTTAGATCCTCTAAGTATTCTAAGGACGAGGATAGCAAGTCTTCGAATTCTAGTAAAATTCTGTATTTTTTCATGCTTATTTGAAGTATGAAAATGCTTGTTAATTAGAAGCGTGTTCGAGTTAAATTAATGAAATTGTTTTGCTCTAAAGAGTCTAAATTAGAGTGTAAGACAAGAATACGGTTTCCATATTCCTAAACTATCGTATTTTGATTTCTAGGAAAACAAAAAGGCAAAGGTAAGGCCGTTGTTGAAGAAGAACCTAGCCAATCCTAGAGATCTACTAGACTCAGGTGAGGGAACAAACTGGAAATTTCATATTTTTGTCGTATTTGCTATGAAGTGCTTACCCTTATTTTGAAAAGCATGAATTAGAGTTTTAATGAGATTTGTCCTAAGTTTTATCATGAAAATGAATTTATGAAATGATCATGCAAATGTTTCAATTAAAGAAATATGAAATAGAAAGAGAATAATAGAAAGTATTGATACGCTACCTTTGTATTTTCATATTTGTTTGCGGCGATTGGTGGCTCCACTGATAGAGCCGAGAAAGTATGGTTCTAGGTAGGGAAGGGGTGATTTGTTAAACCTTGCATTTCTTAAAGTCGAACTATCTATTTTTCAAAACCTTCCATTTTCAAGAAATAAAACCCCTTTTTGTACTTTCGTAGAGTGCACGGTGTCTTGATATATACTATCCTGGAGATAGTCACCTTGCGGGAGCCATAGTTGGATTGTGAGGGCAAAGATGGTACCCTGACGGGAGCCCATAGAGGATCGTGAGGGTTCATCCTGATTTACACACTGGTTCCGCAATTATTGAAGTAGGGGTGTAGGCGTAATCAATATTATATTGAGATTATGATATGATTTTGTATTTCCCACCTCACGGGAGCCAGAGTTGGATCGTGGTGGCTATCGGTGTCGATATTTATCCACTGAGGGAAATTACTTCCATGGTCCAAAGTGTATAGGAACATTATGAGCATGAACTTTATTGATATTATGATATGATCCTGTATTTCCCACCTCACAGGAGCCAGAGTTGGATTGTGGTGGCTATCGGTATCGATATTTATCCACTGAGGGAAATTACAGTCATTCATGGTACCGATAATTATATGAACATTATGAACGTGCACTTTATTTCTCTTGAAATTCGTTGGCATACTGGCATAATTAATTCAAATTGAAGATAATGCATAATGCATTGATTAGCATGACATTTTGAAATACATTTTTTATCTTCAACTTTTATGTATTTCATTTATTTTAAGAATTTATTTCAGAGATGCTTACAAATTTTATACACAGGTATGGTATTACCTGACAGTTCTATTCATACCTCACTAGGCTTTTTTTTTTTTTTTTTTTTGGCCCTTAGTTGGGCTCTGACCACCTACCTTGTAGTAGTATTATGTTGGTGAGTAGGAGTGAGTAGAACTCCTATTGTATTTGAGACATTTATGTCTGTATTATGTTAGTACTCTCATTTGGGGTTGTATTAAACTGTACTTGGTTTGCCAGTTATGACATTAGTTTGTTTTCTTTATTAGCTTCCGCATGATTTTCAAGTTATTGATCACTACAACAATGTAAGCTATTCGCGGTGGTTTTAAATACATTTAGTGGCGGTTAAAACCGCCGCTAAATCCTTCGGGCTGAGGTTATCCAACCACTGTTATGATGAGCGCCGCGAGTGCATTTAGCGGCAGTTTATATCATCCGTCGGTATAACCGCCGTTATATCCAATAAGCAATTAACAGCGGTTTACAACCGCCACCCAAACTGCCCCCAAATGTAGAGGGCGCATTGTGACTTCACATTGCGGCGGTTCTAAACCCGCAGCAACAACCATCGATAAAACATTTAGTCGCGGTTTAAATGGCCGCTACAAGCATATCTCTTTTTTAATTTATTTATTTTTTTAATTAGCTTTTACATAAAGAGGCGGTTCTAACCGCCGCTAAATGATGCCAATCCAATTTTTAAATTTTTTCATTCTATAACTCTTACTTTTCAAGTAGGTTATAATCACAAGAAATGTCAACCAATTTTCAAGTTATTTAATTTATTATTTATTATTTATTATTTATTATACAATAATAAAAAAATTCAAAACCATTGAGCTCCATTCAATCAATTCAAATTTAAAAATAATAAAAATATAATTATAATTATGGTACAGTTTTACATCACTCCATACAATCTAGACAGGAAGTAGCCATCTGCATACACCGACACAACATACACATTATAAACATTTCTTTTCTTTTTCATCAGAATTCGATGAAAGTTGATGCTCATCTTAATTCTGACCTTCTAACATCGATCCTTCAAACGCATTTCTATAAGCCCATTGACATGCTGCAGTGATGCTTTCAGATGCATACCTACAAAATAAACAAAAAGAAAACTTCAATTCATCTTGAAGCTTAATTTAAGGAATTAGTGAAGCATGCATACACATCAAGACAAGCAATTTTATTGTTTCTACAATTCTCCCATTTCACTGTTTGATCAGACCAGTCCCCCTGTTCATTTTAAAATAATTTGATCAGAGTATGTAATTGGATCAACTTCACCACGGCATGTAATTGCAGTCATCTTGTGAGGAATCTCAACACTGAAATCAATGACATTCAATGAGATTGAATTCTTACAAAAAGAAAATAAATCATAAACATGCATCTATATATATATATATATATATATATATATATATATATATATGAAAATTTATACAATTTTAATGACCTGAATCCAGCAAATTAGTAATCTGCTCACTTGACAATGTGCAAGCAATCTGACCATGCGAGTCACATCGGAGATATCCACATGAGTGGTTGCATAAATAAATCAAGTTCCTAATGTTTCAAACTGTAAACCAAGGCATTATCAGCTCAAAGTATTCAGAAACATCACAGCAAGTCAATTATAGAAGCTTTAATTATTTCATGTGCTTCTAAGAAAGTATATTTCATGCTTATTGGAAAATGCACTAATTATTTAATAAAATCTTTCTAATCATCCAACTAATTAAATGAAATTAAGGAGACGAATCAAAATCAATCAATCAATCCATTTTTCCAATTTTCATTTGCATTCATAGAAACTAATGAACTGAAAATCATAAAATTAAGTTTATTAAGATTTAAGATCGAAGAACATATATATAGATTATTATAAACACTCACCATGATCTTCTCCTCCTCATGGAGATGAAGGAGGAGGGTCAAGATGTTCATTCCTTTGCGGCGATGGTGGTGCCATCATCGGTGATGGCCTTCTCATGCCTGAAACATGATCTTCACCTGCAGAAACCCTATAAAATGTCAACTCAGAGAAATAGAAATGCCTTGATCATCAACAAGATATGAAAACTTAATTGATATTCTAGTGAAGTGGTCTCTGTTTCCCAAGCTCTCCATTTCTTCATCTACAAGTAGTGAAATTAAACAAGCCTCAAATAAGTGAAATTAATTAAAGAATCATGAATTGGAAATTGATATTATGATTTTTAAAATAGAAATTAACTTACTTTTGCTTTTCCTAGAACCATAGTGATTACACTATATAAAACATGAAACACAGCAAAAACAAATTAAGATGAATATATGTAGCTGATGAATCCCAGATTGTGATATTAATGACACCCAACCCTGCACCAATTGCAGTAAAAGAAGAAGTATATAGTAGAATAATCCAATTACCTGATCTTTTACAAATCATACTTAATTACCTTGTACTTAGAACACTGATCACTGGTTGTTCCTACTAAAAACCATATCGTCATGCTACAGTAATTTCTTCCTGCTTTGATCATCATCAACAGTAACACTGGATATCTTTTGGCATGGAAGCATGATGTCTCCATTTCTAGCAGGGATACATATTTTATAGATTGGTTCTTGTCCAACGGTAAGAAGCAGTGAGATGAACCCCAACAGCATTAACTCTGATAAATTAATCACAAACAGTTAAACACCATGTCATCAAAAATCAAAGAACAGCAATATATATTAGTGTCAATATATATGCTTACCTGCTTTGATCTTCTGCAGAGCTTCATTTATGGCCTTCTAGTGACATTTCTGAAACCACTGGAAAACAAACAAACCAAAGATGGATGACTCATAGTTAATGTTACGGATATATTTGGTAAGACAGATGTCAATGACCTAGGGACCACCTGTCATACACAGGACCGTGTGTTCTCAGCCACGTAGCATCTTTGGCCATGTGGCAATATCACCAAATAACCTTGTACAATTCCGTTCGGCAATAACGTGAGGAATAAATCCTGCGAATAAGTCCATGAATTATAATTATAATGACCCTCTTATACAAGGCGTGAGGTGGAAGGAGAGAAGTAAAATATCTAACGCCTACGGTAAGTAGGTCTTATCCACTTACTACGGTGGTGATATTTACCCCACCTACTTGCCTACAGAGAGCACCTACTACACGCTTAGGCGCATATAATTTCCTACCGCCTTAGAAGATATTCACCTAGCCCACCGCCTTACCCCACCGCCTTGCAAGATATTTGCTTAAACCGCCTCTCACTTGCTATAAAAGGAGAGGAAGGACAATAAGGAAAGGGACCGAAAAATACTCACTACACATTACACAAAGCACTTCCTAGAACTTCTTACCCTAATTTCTGACTTAAGCATCGGAGTTAAATCCGGGCAGAAAGGCCCAATTCCGATTATTTCTCCTCCTCTTCACAGGTCTATCAGTGGATAAGTCCGGACGGAATTGCTGAGTGCCCTCCGCGTCTCCTTGTTCGCAAACAGAAGTAAGCGTCCACACCAACTATAAATTTTAACCGTTTGTCAAAGGCTGAGACCAGATCACGAGGCCACAGTAGCCAAAGAGTGAGGTGGACCAGTTTTTGGCATCAACAGTTTGGCGCCGTCCGTGGGGACCCTTACGAAAAGCCAAATGACCACCACCAGAAGATCAAAACGAATCCAAGGACAAGGAGCACTTACCAGCAACGAAGAACCTATTAAACTTGGCGAAGCCCAAAGATATGAAGAAATCCGATCGGACAATCCACCCATTTTACCCCCATCAGAAAATCCGTCCATCCAACCCCAAGGGTCCATTCCGGAGTTTTACCTTAACATGCAGCAACAACTGGAACAATTGGCTCAAGCTGTCCACACTTTGACCCATCCTCCACCTCTTCCCGCACAAGCCCCAACACCGAACGTATCAACGGTCCCGCTAGCTAATTCCGAAAGTAGAGGGAGGACAAGAACCCGCACCCATAAGGAGAAAAGAGAAAGAACCGCCTTTTCCGCTAGCTCAGAACCCCCCTCCGTTCGACGAAGAGAGCAAGCTGCCACAAGAACCGAACGGACAAGAGCGGAACAAAATAGCCCATCCATACAAACTGTGAATAGAGGGACCCAGCGGCAGGACTTTTCCCAAGAAAACAAGAAATCCGAACGGCATATTCTCAATATGTGTTCGCCCTTTGTCAAGGAGATATTGGAAGAACGAGTTCCTGACAGCTTCAGGCCACCTATTATGACCGCATATGAAGGCAGAACCGATCCGTCTCGTCACCTGAAGTCTTTTCGATCAAAGATGCTCCTCACTGGAATTACCGACGCTCGTATGTGCCGAGCTTTTCCCGCCACCTTAGAGGGAAAAGCGCAAGACTGGTTTGTCGATATTCCATCTAGCACAATTACTTCTTTTCAGATTTTAGCAGATCGCTTTTTAGCCTACTTTGCTAATTACTCAAAGCAAAAGAAAACCCCGTCTACCCTTTTGCACGTTAAACAACGAAAGGGAGAAACACTCCAAGCCTATTTAAATTGTTATATAGACGAAACAACAAATGTCGCGGACCTTCTCCCGCGAATGGCCGTAACCTTCTTAATGGAGGGACTGTTAGACTCCCCCTTTCGTTTCTCCCTCACTTTGGATCCGCCAAAGACAATTCCCGCCCTTATGAGCCACGCCCAGAAATACATCAATTCCGATGAAATTTATACGGGTTGGGAAGAAGAGACTCGACGTGGGCCTGTAGACACCCTAAAAGGAAAAACCTACCAAAGTGTCAACAGAAGGCCCCCGGATATACGGAAGGAAAGAAGATCATACAGGGACGACAAGGGCACAAACAGAAATCTGGAAACCTCGACACGCCCTCAACGACATATGCTGCAGCCCCGAGAACCCACAAAGGAAGGAAAGATTGTTAAATATGATCATCATACCCCACTAAATCAAACCAGAAGCCATATCCTTATGCAAATCAAAGAGCAAAAGCTTCTGACATGGCCAGAGCCTGCGAGAAATACCGAACGGCAAAAGAATAGCAAGAGATATTGCCAGTTTCATCAATCTAAAGGACACGACACGGAAAAGTGTACCCACCTGATGAATGCGATAGAAGATGTCGTTCGAAGAGGACAGTTGGAGCAATATATCAACCTTGAGATTCGGGAGGAACACGAAGCTTCTGACTGAAAAGAAGAAAAAGGGGAGATGGTGGGGTTTATTAGTGGCGGCCCCGGACTGTGGAGGGAAAGTTCCGCCTCTCGAAAAAGTTATACTCGAATGGTGGGAGCAGCGCAAGAGACGTAAACACCACGAAGAAGGTCTCCGACCCACGGCTCCCATCATTTTTATGATAACGATGTTAGTAACGTTCGTCACCCCATGATGACGCTACCGGTTATTGCCATCAAGGTCTCCAGTTTTCAAATGAAGAGAGTTCTGATAGACAGTGGAAGTTCAGTTGACATCCTCTTCTGGAGTGCTTTCAAAAGAATGAGGTATGACGCAGATGATTTACTTCCTGTAAAATCATCCTTAGTAGGGTTCTCCTGAGGAGGTGATCTGACCCGTAAGGGATGATCTCTCTACGAGTTACAGTAGGAAACTCACCACGATCATCAACCGTGACAACGAAATTCTTGGTTGTACGATGTGCTTCAAGTTATAACGTGATCCTTGGCGTGGCCAACCCTCAACGCCTTTGAAAGCCATCATCTCAACTTCTACCATCTTCTCCTCAAATTCCCCGACCGAGAGTGGTAGCGGAGAGGTAAGAGGAGACCAACCCTTAGCTCCTGGCAAGAATGTTACATCCTCACCCTCAAAGGGAAAAGTCCTAAATAAAAGGAAAACAAAGGTTTGAGGAAGCCATGCTAGTATTGAGAATAGCCGAGCGGGAAGATGAAGAACTTGACCTACACCGGTAGAAGAATTGCTAATAGTTCCCCTAGACGCACCGCCAGTAAGGCTGCACCGCATAAAGGTCGCAGTTGGGGCAAGCTTGGCAACCGCACAGCAAGAAGACCTCATGAGAGTATTAAGGGCAAATTCTGATCTTTTCGCTTGGTCATCAGAGGATATGCCAGGCGTAAAACGCGAGATCATAAAACACCACCTTAATGTGGATCAGTCAATTAGGCCTATGAAACAGAAAAGAAGAAATTCCGCTCCAGAAAGACAGAAGGCCGCAGAGGAAGAAGTATCAAACCTCCTAAAGGCTAAGTTTATCCGAGAGGTGTATTACCCAGATTGGTTGGCCAATGTTGTTTTAGTAAAAAAGCCATCCGGGAAATGGAGAATGTGCGTTGATTTCACAGACTTGAACAAGGCTTGTCCAAAAGATTCGTTTCCTTTGCCGTCAATTGATGGTTTGGTTGACTCTACAACGGGGCATGAGATGCTAAGTTTCTTAGACGCCTTTTCAGGCTACAACCAAATCCGAATGGCCAAAGACGACTAATAAAAACATCCTTCATTACAAGCACCGAACTCATCAAGCTACTTGAATGCCGCTCGCCCGAAAAACGCTGGAGCCACCTTCCAAAGGCTCATAAATACAGTCTTCAAAGAGCGATTGGTAGAAATGTTGAGGCGACACGGATGATATCCCCGTAAAAAGCCGAAAAGTTTTAATATCTATCGACTTACAAGAGGCTTTTCTACCAATTCGAGTTACACTATGCGGTTAAACCTGAATAAATGTTCCTTCGGTGTTCGATCAGGAAGGTTCTTGGGATTTATGTTGACACAAAGAGGAATAGAGGCAAATCCAGAAAAGATCAAAGCTATTCTTGACATGGGATCGCCCAAAAGTCTTCAAGAAATTTAACTGCTTAATGGACGCCTCGCAGCACTTGGCAAGTTCATCTCCAAAGCCGGAGAGAAAAATCTCCCTCTCTTTCAAGCCCTGCGAAAAGCGCCAAAAATGGATTGGACGGAGGAATGTGAAAAAGCCTTTCAAGGGCTTAAAAATTATCTCCGATCGCCTCAGCTATTGGCTAAGCCGCAAGTGGGAGAAGAACTCTACATCTATTTGGCCGTTACCCCACGAGCGGTGAGCGCGGTTCTTTTGAGAGAAGATAACGGGGTTCAAAAGCCAGTCTACTACACAAGTAAGATCCTTAACGATGCGGAATCAAGATATCTGCCGCTTGAAAAATTGGCCTTTGCTCTTATTACATCTGCGCGAAGATTGAGACCATATTTTCAAGCCCATAGGATCACAATATTGGCCCGATCGACCACTCAAAGCAAGTTCTTCATAAACCGAGAAAATTGGGACGCCTAGCCAAGTGGGTTATAGAATTAGGCGAGTTTGATCTCACCTACAAACCACTAACGGCAATCAAGGCCCAGTATCTTGGCCGATTTCATCGCGGAATTAACTTTTCCTGCGAATGAGGGCGAACTCCCTTCACAGAATCCAGAAGAGTGTCTTAGCATCCCGTGGTCTTTATACGTTGATGGGTGCCAAGAATCAAGAAAAGTCGGGAGCGTGTTTTGTCCTTTATTCTCCTTCTAAATGGAAAGTGGCGGCGATTGCTCAAGTTCCAATTCCGGCGACTCAACAATGAAGCGAATATGAAGCACTCCTTGCCGGATTACACCGGCCCGGGGCCCTGAGTTCGGCCTATATGTGTATTCCGATTCGCAGCCTAGTCGTGGAGCCGGACCCTAGGCAGCTTTGAAGCAAAAGAAAAGAACATGATCAAATACCAAGCCATAGTGAGAAAAATAGTACCATGCTTCGCCTATTTCCAGATTGAGAAAATTTGCCGAGCGCAAAACGAAGAAGCGGATGCGTTATCCAAAAAGGCCACAACGCCAAACGGAGATGCAGAATCCTCTTTTAACCTACAGTACCTTCCCACAAAGACTATCGATAGACTAGAAGGAGAGGTACAAAGTGTGGCCGAAGAGCCAAGTTGGATGGATCCCATAAGAAGTTTCCTACAAGGTGGGCCTGCGCCACCCAACAAAGCGGAGGCCCGACGGATCGCTTACAAATCCGGCCAAGACACCATCATCAGCGAAAGCCTGCATAAAAGGTCCTACACACAACCTTTCTTGCGATGCTTACATCCCTCTGAAGCTAGCTATATCCTTCACGTAAATTCATGAAGGCATCGGGCGGTGGTCACATAGGAGGCAAAGCCTTGAGTTACAAAGCCTTGGCGGCAAGGTTACATGGGCCAACGCTAACTCAAGATGCAATAAGCGTTAGCTCGCCGAAATGTGATGCTCGCCGGTGACATTCTAAAATTCAGAGGCGACCACCTACCACTTACGCCAATGGTATCCGGTCAGCGACCGTTTGCTATTATGGGGGTTGATCTTTTAGGGCCATTCCCTACTTCGATCCGACAACTGAAATTCCTAATAGTCGCTATCGACTACTTCACCAAATGGGTGGAAGTTGAGCCCTTAGCCAAAATCACGGAGAAAGCTTGCCAGGGATTCTTATGGCGAACGGTCATCTGCCGATTCGGAATTCCAGTCGCCTTCATCTCCGATAATGGGCGACAGTTTGATAACCAGGCTTTCAGGAGTTTCGCTTTGAACTTCGGAATCAATCCGAGATTAACTTCGTGACACATCCCCAAGCCAACGGCCGTAGAAGTGACAAACCGTACCTTACTCTGGACTACGAAAACCCGGGTATCAAAAAATGGAACCAATTGGGTGGAAGAAATTACGGCGCCCTTTGGGCCTGCTGGGATAACTACTGTAACTCCCACAGGGGAGAGTCCATTTTCTCTTACTTACCGGGGTCGAAGCCGCCATTCCCGCAGTAAATAGGAATGCCTACTTTGCGAACACAAATGTAAGTTCTCGCCGTAAGAAAATGAGAAAAATCTCCGAGCGGAACTAGATCTACTTGAAGAGCGAAGGGAAATGGCGTAAGTAAAGGCCACTGCCTATCTCCAAAGAATCAAAAGGTTCTAATGACACAAGGGTAAAAGAGTCTTCTTCCAAATCGGCAATCTAGTCCTAAGAGAAAATGAATTCCAAGGAAATAAAAGCCGAACGGGAAGCTTAACTCCTAAGCGGGAAGGTCCTTACATACGTCGCAAAAGAGTCGTCCGAAATGACACCTATTATCTAGTGAATATGGACGGAAAACGCCTCAAGCGTCCCATTCCATGTTAAACACTTACGGCGCTACTATCAATAAGTTCTCAGAAATGTCCTCTTAAATTTCATGGAGTAAAGTTCAGGTCTTTTCCATTCTCTACTAAAATGCGGTGAAATTCCCATTCTACTAAAATGCGGTGAAATTCCTATTCTACTAAAATGCGGTGAAATTTCCATTCTACTAAAATGTGGTGAAATTCCCATTCCTAAAAGATGAGTCGGAATTATCTTACACAGATAAACGACAACTCTCAAAAGACAAAAATCCCGATCGAAGTATGAGGCAACAATCTCACTCATGAAGGCGAGTACCTCACTCAACAAAGTCCCATGATTGGACTAAGGATTCGTTACGAAGTTTACAAGCCAAAGGAAGAATAAAGAAGTTCGCGAATTTCTTACATGGTTCAAAGACAACCATCACTCGGAAATAAATCTTCACCAAAATAAAGGTTTGCATTTCATTCATATAAATAGAAATTACATTTCCAAGTGATTGAGAGTTTACAAAAACGCTTATAAAAGAAAAAATCCTAAGAGCTAGGGCCCCCAGGGCAGCCACCTGCTTCTGAAGGGACTTGGGTAGAAGGCTCCAAGGTAGCGGGGACAGGAGCCTCTGGAGTCTTGATAACTTGTTGCTCTTTCAAATTGCGTGAACTTCTTCAAAACTCCAAATGTACCCCATAGACAAAACTTCCGTAGGAGGAACGTGATGGCCCACTTGTTGCACCACGGAATATATACGAGTGGCTCCATCTCTAACTTTCGCCCTAAGCCGGGCAACCTCCTTCTCTAATTTATCCGCTCGCTCTATTAAATCCTTAATTTCTTGCGAGTCGGATTTAGGAGCCTTCAAGCGGGAAGCCAAATCTTCTTTCAGTATGTCACGCTCCCCCTTTATTTCCGCCAACTCAGCTTGCACGGCGGTAAGCTCAGCAGCCTTCATCTTTAGGTCCCATCGAGCGGCCGCTCGCTCATCCTAAGTCAATTGAAGTTCCTTCTTCAAACTGCTAGATTCATTTTGTAACCCTTTAATAGCCTCCTCAGCAGTAAGAAGAGAACCGTTAGAAACAGATAATTGGGCCGCTAAATCGGCCTTCTCCTTTTCCATAGCGGCCACTGTACCGAACCGGCTTCTGGACTTATCTCGCTCAAGGGCCAGGATAGCATCAAGCTGTTCTTTCTCCTTCTCTTCCAAAGCCGCCACCCTAGAGCTTAACTGGGCAATGTCTGCCCTATTCATTTCCATCTTTGCCAAATCTTCTTGGCAAAGATTGCCGATTCGGTTCGCCCAGTGTGCAGTCTACAAAATAACAAGACACTCGTAAAAAAAAAAAAAAAAACGCGCCAAGTTTAGAAGTAAAAGGAAATGTGTTCTTACTAGCATAGCCGAGCGGAATAGTTGATAAGTGGCCTCTTCCCTCCCAGCCCTACGTAGTTTCGTGTAAATCTGCTCGGGCCTCAGGGCCATCAACACGTCCTTAACGGACTCAGTGTCTCGAAAAGGAGTATCCACATAAGATAACTCCTTTTGCTTAGTGGCAGATCCCTTTAAAACTGAATCCGCTACTTTTAATTTGTCTAAAAGGGCCGCCTCTCCTATAGAACCTAAGTTAAAAATTCTACCCTTAGAAAAAATATATATAGAAATTCTCACCTCTATGAGAAGGATGTCCTCCGGCCGGCTAGAAGAAGGACCCTCGGAAATTGGGGACAATGCCGGGCGGACCTCTTCCGCACGAACCTCTTCCTGAGGCACCCCCACCTGCTCTTCTGCAATTCCGGGACCTGATACGTCCTCGGAATTCTTTCTTTTGGTCCTCCTCTCCCGTGAGGACCCTACACCCTTCTTGGAAGAATCCGTCTCCTTTCTCTTCCTCTTCTTTCTTTCCTCCTTGGAGGTATGCCCCTTTGGCCAAGTACCACTTCCTTCTTCTTCCGCCTCACAGGCAAGGGCGGGTGAACTTCGCCCTCGAAGAGGCCAAAAGACCCTTAACATAGCTTAGGTCCTCATCCTCCATCGGATTTCCTACAAAAACAAGGGCCAAAATAAGTCAATTACCGTAGTTAAAAATCGCAGACCAAGATACATCGAATAATGCCTACCCGTGGACACTATTAAATGACATTTAACAAGGTTTTCCTTTGTCAAGAACTCATCCATGTACACTTTGATAGCCACATCATTGACTTAAGAAGAACCTCCTCTTCTCCCGTCATTTCCTCACAAGCGATGTCCGTTCGGGGAACCTCCCACTTTGTTCGGACATCCCACTCGGACTTACTTTTGACAAAGAAGAATTTACTCTTCCATCACTTAATGGAAGAAGGAACTTTCCCTAAAAATTTCCTCCCAGAACGAGCCGAAAAGTAATACCAATCGGCGTTAGACTCTAGGCATAGGCTAAAAAGCATACGGAACCAACGGACGGTCGGACTTATTCAGTAATGCTTGAAAACAATAACAAAGCCGTTCAAAAGTCTCCAAGAATTTGGAGCCAACTGTGAGGGACACAAATGATACTCTTCTAGTATTGCCTTTAGCGAAATCAGGAAAAAGGAAGCCTATAGGCCACCCAATAGCGCATCTTGATAGATGGCTATCTCCCCTTCCCTAGGAGAACTTGCCCTCTCCCGAGCAATGTGGAACCCTAACCTCAAACAGGGGACAAATTTATCTCATACTCTCGCTACCGGGCTATCTACTTCCTTTTGTCCAAGAAGACTTATGAATGTGTCCACCCCCTACCCGTTGCCCTAGAAGCGGGATGAACCCCGAACCCCTCGAACCGACGCCCCAAGTTCGCCCGGAATCTCCTGGATCGCAAATGTAAAACCATGTGGTTGGATGGAGAAGGGACCAAGGGCTCATGAGAAGAACTAGAGGAGGAAGAAGTAGCGCTAGAAGTGGCGCTTAGCCATTACCTTAGGAAAGAAAAAGATAACACAAACACGTAAAACTTCGAAACCAGAGCTCACGGAGAAAAAGAAAAAACCTTAGGAAGAAGACACGATTCAACTTTCGAAATAAACCCTTTTGGCCTCAGACGATTTAGCATATATATGAAAAGCAATCTAATCCACAGTCGTTCGATCTCGATGTTACATTCCAATCAAAACCGCTGAACTAAGGCCCCCAAATCCTCGACCGCTCAAATAGGCCATTATTACTCCTCCAAGAAATCCGTCCACGCCAAGATACCAAACGCCGGCCGACACATATTGGTAATCAAGCTACTTCATCATGTCGCTGACAAAACGCACACCGCGCATGTCACGCCATATCACCCCTTTTAATATGAAACAGTGCCAGAGACACGTGTCCCTCAAAGAAATAATGAGCACAATACCATAGAACCAACACCATAAAAAACAAAACACATATTCCAACATAGGATCGCCAGTGAAGGCCATAAAAATACCAAAGGATTTACAAACAAAACGACAAACGTCATTTATTCAGGTTACATACAAACAAAGCAGAAATAACAAAAACATGTTATCCGACGGACTAAAGTTAAAAATCCGCGGATTCGGTTCAAAATACGCTTCGAATGAGACTCGGAGGAGATGCACGGACTCTCAAGAACCGTCACTATCCTCGCTCCCACTAGGAGAACCTCGGATCAAGACGTGGGGCTTAAGGTAGGGACCCACTTCTCTACGCATGAGAGTCGCCTCCAAACATCTCAAATTCAAACGCATACCCCCTCAGTATAAGTGACAACTAAAAGGTCTCCGCCTCCATGCCATAATCAACATGAAAAGCCTCCCACCTCGTGATCGATGCATATCTCACCCGGGTCCTCAAGTAACCAATACAACGCCTCGCCACACACGTACTGCTCGACTTTACTAGGTGGATAAACCCGGTCCTTAATTCGGCTGCATGTTCGTGAAAGGAGCTAGGAATTCGCAAGTGGCGAGAGCATTGGCTAAAAGTGAATAATTTATAAAAGACAAACGCTGAGCCATGATACAAAAGATTTCGACTATGAACGCTACCCATACAAGCCCTTAAGTAGAAAAATAGGCGAGAATTTCGGAGAAAAATCTACTTCGATAACAACGAAAGAGAACACAAGAATCGTGGGTCACCTATCGCCATGGATCTAAGCCCACCCCTACATAGACGTGCCAACTAAGAAGAATACTTGTTCTCGAACCAAGCTTAAACGTATGCATTAGCTCACCTCTCGCCGTGATTCTTGAACAAAGTATATTTTAGGGGACTAGTGTTACGGATATATTTGGTAAGACAGATGTCAATGACCTAGGGACCAATCGTCGCGACACAGACCGTAGTGTTCTCACCACGTAGCATCTTTGGCCACGTGGCAATATCACCAAATAACCTTGCACAATTTCGCTCTAAGAATAACGTGAGGAATAAATCCCGCTAATAAGTCCGCCGGAATTATAATTATAATGTTCTCTTATACAAGGCGGGGTGGAAGGAGAGAAGTAAAATATCTAACGCCTCTACAAGTAGTAGGTCTTATCCACTTACTACAAGCAATGGGCGATATTTACCCTACTTGCCTACAGAGCACCTACACGCTTAGGCGATAATTTCCTACCGCTTTTAGAAGATATTCACCTAGCCCACCGCCTTTACCCCACCGCCTTTGCAAGATATTTGCTTAAACCGCTTCTCTCACTTGCTATAAAAGGAGAGGGAAGGACAATAAGGAAAGGGACCAAAAATACTCACTACACATTACACAAAGCACTTCCTAGAACTTCTTACCCTAATTTCGACTTAAGCATCGGAGTTAAATCCGCAAAAGGCCCAATTCGATTATTTCTCCTCCTCTTCATGTGTCTATCGCTGGATAAGTCCGGACGGAATTGCCGAAAGTGCCCCTCTGCCTCCTTTGTTCGCAAAACGTAAGTAAGCGCCCACACCAACTATAAATGTTAACCGCTTGTCAAAGGTCGAGACCGCATCACGAGGCCACAAGAGCCAAAGAGTGAGGTGGACCCGCTTTTGGCATCAAGCTTAACAATCGCATTTCAAACTCCACATTTCTTCAAACTCTAAACTCTACTACTCATCAGATATACACAACCTGAAAAACACCTACCCAAGACTCCACCTTCTCCATAATTGTAGAGCTGAATGGACATCTTGTCGAAAGCTTTCATGCATTGGATCCTCTCCATCTATGTCTTCCAAGCACTCGCCACCCTTGTCCCAAGAAAACCCATCCTCCCACATCAACATCCTAACAAAGAAACAACAAAGCTTAACAAAACCAAAAAAAAATAAAAAGCAAAAAGTACAACTCATACATATAAGAAGAGCTTACAAGCAAAAAAAACAAAAACAGAGAACTATAGGAATCAAGCACCACAAATGATCACGCCAAAACTCAAAAAGATCCTACCTTTAGAAACTTAATAATAAATAAAAAAGGGATTTGAAAAGAAATCTTTGGTACTAATGAACTCATCAAAATCAGTGAAAGATCGTTTAGGTCGGATTAAAACCCTAAACAAAGTAAAGAAAGAAATCAGGGCTTCGGTTTGCATCAAATTGGAAGAAAACAAAGAAAACAAAATACCATTTTTCAAATACACTCCCATCCTGATTCAACAAGGGCCACGAATCCCTCTCTTCCGAAGCTCTCTACCAATTCACCATTGTTGTTCCAATCGATAGATTGATCTTTGTCGCTAAAAGAAAACAAAAATAGAAAAAAGTAGCCCTTTTTCCAGAGTTTATAAAAAGCTTCAAGGGTTCCAACCATTACTGTGAAACTCATTACCTTAAAAAGAAACGCCATGAGAAACGAAAGTCACTAAACTAAGAAAGAAGAAACGCCCATACCGTAGTCGCTCCCTCGCTTCCCTACCCAAAAGAGTAACCCGACGGCATGGATTTCAAACATGGAATTCAAAACCATACATATAATTCAATTATCTTTCCCCGGTTAGGATTAAAATATGAATATAAGAAAGGAAATATATCAACCAAAAATCACAAAGATTCATTACAACATATATTTAAACAAAATAAACCACTAATCAACAAAAAAATGAAAGTGATAATATCCTTTAGTCCCTTTAAATGAACAAAATTTCAGAAAAATAAGCCATCTTCAATGATTCAGATAGGTGCCATCAACATAGAATACCAAAATTCGTTAAACAAATAAATAATAGAAATTCAATAAACTTAGAACAATATTAAGAGAATTAATAAAAACGCTCACCCGATCATAAAGGCGTCATCATCTTTCTTGAACTCATTTTTCCAAACACACCTGTAAGGTACACATAATATGGATTTAATGATAATATAATTTTAATGGAACTAAAGTTAAAACCTGAATATGTGATGTCAGGCACAAAAACTTACTCTGAGTCACTATGTACTACGATTTGCATTTTCTTCGGCATGAGCCGAGTGACTACCATGTGATGAAGGCCTTCCAACAACTACTGGTGATCCCACATTTTCCTACTTGAAATGAAATCAATATCAAATGTTAAAAAAATATAAATTCTGAAAACATAAAAACAAATATTAACAGAATATGAAACAAAAACTTTAACATCAAAACTAAAAAAATAAAACTTGATTAGGTGTCACATTTTGGCTTTCCCTCGTCATAAGAAAGGCTACATGCTCTCGAGTTTCTTTAAGTTCTTGTGTTAAGCGATCTACCACTTCCTTGAGGGCATTATGTTGGGCTTCATAATCCACACTACCAACATTTCTACTACCCAAGTTTCTCGATGTTGGGATAACTCCAAGTCCCATACCTCGAACCTACCCGGGGTGTTCTTTTCCAAAAACGCTACTAAATGCCTCATTTTTGGATGAGCTCGTTGCCAGTAATAACTAAATTTTCCTGCAAAATAAAGTTGTTGAATTTTGTATATTTATTATCATACAAACAACATGTATAACAAATTTGGAAGAATTTTAACTTACATTATTATGCCTTGCCTCTTCATTTATAAAAAGACCCAACCTAATGTGGTGTGACTAGCCCTAAAACATCCCAAATTTCTTGTAATAAAGCCAACTAAGTTGAGTTTCCTACAAAATTAAATATAATTAATTTTCAAAGAAAGTTGCATAGATATGATAAACACAAATAAACCTTCTATTAAGAAGAAGGTACTAACCATCTCATTTTGTAGTCGAGCCAACGACTTTGAGCCTAACGTATGAGGCATTGTTAGGTGGGTGCGATTTATAATATTTTGTTCTGCTTTAGCCTGCACAAGAATGAGGCACTAATTACTAAACAAGAAAACGACATATAAATATTCTAATGTTACCTTTGTCTCAGGGCGAGCTCTATAATCCACAAACGCAACCGACTGATCAAAAGGAACCTCTGGGGGTTTCTTCTCAATATTAGCTTCATGAGGACCATCCGGATCACATTTCATAGAATTATATAAGAGATACAGGTGGTCTCTCCATTTTTTCCCCAAGCTTTTCATAATATAACTTTTATGTCCCTCATCATTAACCTCTACCTTAGTCTACAAACAAACAAACAAAAAAAAAAAAAAAAAAACAAATAAACAAACAAACATATTAGTGCACATTATGAAACATACCAAAAAAAAATTGAAATCCAAAAAATATCCATTGAAAATACATTCTGACCTTTATGATGTTGTTCCATACATGATCTTTATGGGAGTCTGGAATCTTTTGCCACTTTTCATATCCGAGGGAAAAGATCCGACAATTGCTTGCAAGATGGCCTAAAAATTGAGAAAGCATCCCCCCAGACAATTCAATCGGCTGGTCCCGATGATTCCATTGCACAATTACTCTTTCTCCTAGAGAAAGGGAGAACATATCAATTGCTCGCATTTTCTTTTGCCTTACTTCCCCATTTTCAACTACAAAAAACATTTTAAAAAAAAAGGAGGATAAGACATCATCATATATGTGATTATCATCCATCGCGTAAAATCATATTAACTTGAAAACCTTTCATTCTAAGACAACAAATAAATAATGCATATATACAAATCACCTCTAACCGCCACATCCCACAATCTTGAACTTCTTTTACGGCCCCTGATAACTTCAGACTCAATAGTCTCAATCAGAATGCCGCATTGTGGGCCTCTTGTTGTTCTTGTGCATCAATCGGTGGAGATAGCATAGATGTACTCGAGCCAGTAGAAGTGGCATGTCGTCTTGACCTCACCATACCTACAAATAACTCACATAGGCAATGAATCAAATTTAATCAATTTAATAATATTAAAAAGTGATAATATATCAAAATAAGTACGGATGAAAGAAATGATTACCAATTAATCTCAAACCATTACTTAATTATTGTTATTTACTTCAGCATGTTCACCAATATTAGAGGATGGTATATCATCCGGATCATCTACATCATCCCCGACCAGTTGTAGATGTGTATCTTCATTAGGAAATAAATTATCCAAATTTTGGGTCGAATAAGCTTCAATATTGGCCATGACATATTCATCACCCTCACCCATGTCATACAAGTCCCTAGGTTTCAGATGTACTGGTATACACTACACATCTTCTTTTTGATCAGTAACATAAAACACCATTTGTACTTCAGAAGCTTTAATGTAAGGCTCATGAGCTTCATGCACCCCAGTATGTATAGGTCTTGCAAAATTGATAGAATTAAAACCCAGCTTATCAGTTTTTATACCTCTAGGGTGAGTCGTGTTCGGCCATTCATATTTGAACAAGGTTATCATACATATTCCATTGTAATTAAGCTCAATGATGTCAACCAATTTTCCATAATATGGTACACCTCCATACCGCATGTTAAGATCGATATTGCTCGAGTAACTCCTTGTTCCAAAAGTGTCGAAAAGTCCACTATTCTGTGTGTATAATCTCCTCTCATGTCCAGAGTACGGAACTTAAATCCATTAACATTGTATGCAGTGTATCTTTTTGCTTGATTAATTGGTCCTTGTGCAAGAGTTATGAGCCAAATTTTGTCGTAGTCGTGAAGCTTGTCGTGATCTCGGTTGATCTAAGAACACATCAAAATTACTAGAATGAAGTTATCAAATAAAATTCATTGCATAAAGAGAGAGTCACTTACTCAATTTGCAAACCACTGATTAAACTCTCTGTGCACCATCTTGTCTATCTCAATAGGATTACTACTTCTAGACCTTAATTGTCTTCTGGCAACAATCCTGAATTCTCTGTGATGTTTGAAGTAGTAGTTTTGTAACTATGTCGATTTTAGTAGTGTATAAAACAGATGTTTAAGAATACTCACTGAACATAAGAATCAACTGCAGGGCAGTTTATTAGTATGTGTCAATGAGCTTTCAATCTCTCAATGGATGTTAAAGTAAACCATGTAAAAGCCCCAACTGGTTTCCCAACATATGGAAATAATTCTGCAATTCGAGCATTTGGATGTTGAGAAACAGTGGGTTCTTCATCAACTCGTCTGGGACGATTCCATATTGTCTCAATGTTATCTAAATATAGTGAACAAAATGTAATAGCTTCTTGTGCAACATAACCCTCTGCAATAGATCCCTCTCATTGCGCTTTGTTGCAAATAGATCCCTCTTGTGCAACATATGGTGTTTTAAGTACTTCCAAGTACCTAGAACACCATATGTTTAGTAGTTATATGACGTATACAAGTTAATAATATGAATTACAAATAATATTATTAACCAAGATACCTTTCTATCAGATACATCCAACGGTAATACACTGGACCTCCAAGTTTTGCTTCATCAACCAAGTGAACAACCAAGTGCACCATTAATGTGAAAAATGATGGTGGGAAAAGCATTTCCATATTGCATAAAGTTAGTACTATTTGGTTTTGTAGTTTGTCCAACTCAACAATACTCAATGCTCTGCCACATATTTTTCGGAAAAAAGAACATAACTCAAGTAATATTGCAGATATTTTATCATCAATCCCTACACGCATAGCGAGTGGAAGAAACTGCTGTAGAAGTATATGACTGTCATGAGTTTTCAATGTTCCAACTATTTTAAGATTATCAGCATCAATGCACAAAGAAATATTACTTACGTAGCCATCTGGCACACAAATATTCTTTAAAGTATTTAAAAATAACTTCTTTCCTTGCTTAATCATTGTGTACACTGCTAGAGCAAACTTTCCATTGTCATTTGGCCACAGATCGGGTTTACAATTCATATCCATAGGTCCTTACGAGCATTGAGATGATCTTTTGATCGAGAACTATCGTTCAACAATGTGAAGAGGACATTACCACACACATTCTTCTCTATATGAATCACATCTAAATTGTGACGTAATAAATTATACTGACAATAGGGAAGCTCAAAGAATATACTTTTTTTCTTCCATTGTTGTGGCCCTTGTAGAGTAGTACTTGCACTGTGCCTTCTTTTCCCGCTGACCTGATTATCAACATACCGACCAAATGTGACATTAATATCCTTAACCTGTTGAAAAATCTATGTCCCTGTTAGTAATCTCGGAGGTTAGCGTAGCTCTTGCTCTCCATTAAATCTAATCTTATTCAATCTAAATTTATGTCCACCATCAAGAAAGCGTCGATGGCCCATGAAACACCATTTTTTACTATATCTCAAACTAGAAGGCTCTGAGGAGTAGTTGCAATGTATACAGATACGCCCGATATAAACATTCCACCCGGATAGATTTCCTAAACCAGGGTAATCACTAATTGTCCACATCAAAGCAACATGCATCTTGAATATTTTATGCTCATAAGAATCATATGTATCAACGCCATCATACCACAACTCTTTCAACTCCCTTATTAGCGGTTGTAAGTAGACTCTTTCAACTCCCTTATTCAACTCTGTCCCACACAAGGAGGAATGGCCCGCATAAACCACATTCATTTAAATTGTTTGAAAAATACCACATGCATTAATTGCAAGCATAATGAAAATTTAAGTTACAAAAAGCTGGCCCTAATTAGAATGTTACAATTCTAATTAGAAAGAGATGAAGGAATAAGTTCATATGTTTATGCACAAAAATTTAGTTAATATTCATCCAATTCTAGCTAAACATTAGAAAATATCACCATTTTTTAAATTCATAAGAGGTTAAACAAACTAGATTAAGGTTGCTCATCCTACATTAGGAACATAACAAGAAATTTGTTTTTCATCCAATTCTATGAAAACCTAAAACAAAAAATGGCCAAACCTCAACAAAAAAAATAACCATTTTCGAATCTTAGGAGAATAAATTGTATCAACTAGAGTAAGGTTGCTCCCTATGTATTCTAACCACACACACACACATACAAAAACCCAAGCCATTTTTTGAAACTTAGGAGCATAGACTGTAACCATGGACTAGATTAATGTTGCTCAACCTCTGTTATGAAGGTAACAACATATATATTTTTCATCCAAAAAAAGGTCAACATCTTTGAAAATTAGAAGCATAAACCACAATCACAAACTAGATTAAGGTTGCCCATCCTATTCTATGACATACTTGTATACACATACAAAGTAGCAGACCAACATGTTAAGATTGAACATAGACATTAACTTTTCAAAGCTAAAATCAATCCATAAATACATAAGAAAAAGTGGGGAATACATAGAAAAAAAAAACAAACAGACCTAAAAGAAGACAGCTTTTGGATGATTACAAATATCACACCTAAAACTCTTAGTGCTTAATTTAAGAGTTGGATCAAGAAAGAACGGAGACGGAATCCCCAAAGCCTCCAAAATACCGTCCACTACGCAGTGAAGCCATACATCTCCTACAGCAACGGAGACGGAAACCATAAGCAACAATTCAAAACCTAGAAATCCAAAAACTAGGGCACAATGCCATCAGAGTGAAAGGGACCCCTATTCATAGAGGATGATCCATCGCGGAAGTAGCCGGCTTCTCAATCGGACGACAACGAAGATTCAGAGGCTTTTTCTCGAGAGATCGATAATTAGGGTTGGGATTTTCGGAAAGAGAGGGGTTGGGACTTTCAGGAAAGAGAGGCGCCAATGGAAAAATTAGGCGCGAACGAGAAAGCCTAGGGTTAAAATTCGCGGGCAACCATTTAGCGGCGGTTATTAATAAAACAGCCATAAATTGCATTCAATTAGATGCGGTTATATTACACCGCCACAACATGTATGCATTTTAGCTGCGGTTTTGGTCATAACCGCCGCTATACGAACGAAATTAGGGCCGTTCTACTAACCTCCTTTAGAATCGCCGCTGATGTAAGCGATAGCGGCGGTTTTATGAAACCGCCACTAAATGACCGCTGCAAAATGACTACTTTTTTGTTGTGGATTATCTATTTTATAGCCTTAGGCTCAGGGTTCACCCCTTGAGCTGGCTGGTGTGACACTTGATCCCTAATTGGAAACAGGTGTTATAATGACTTCTTGGATGGAAGCCTTACAGGTGGGTGTCCTCTCTCGGAGTTCACCTAATTGTTGACAAAGATAAAGTAGTAGCCGATGAGAAGGGGTAAGGCTCTGTTGCCCGTGCCCACTCCGATGGTCAAGTCAGTAATTGATAGGAGGAGGAGGAGAAACAATAGAGGAGTCTTAGGGTTTCTCTTGTTGCTTACCTTCCCTTCTGATCCTTCTTCTCTATGTATGGAGCTTTGCTCCTCGGGATTTAGGCCTCTGTCTAATCAACCATCAGGAGAGCATGGTGTTTACTTGTAAAAGCTATCCCTTTGAAGTAATGTACCCGTTTAAATTTTTGAAATTTAAATAAAATTCCCTTTGGTTTAAGATGATTGGCTAACGAGCTTATCTTGAATTAGTGCCTAAGAGAAGGACTTCTGTGCAAATCAAGGACACTTACACCATAATGAGAGTGAAGGTTTGATAATATACAAGAACAGGGGCTGATTTGCGATCTACTAACCTTTGCACTCAATGATGAAAGAAATAATGACATAGGTTATTAATTGGAAAATAATAGGTCAAACCACAAAATCCCTAATGTATTCTAATTAAAGGATAAAGAGTGGTTAAGCCTTTGATTAACATTAACCTTGATCTAATCTTTAAATCCCTTGTGGTGGAAAAGTCAAAAGACGAAAGAGAGAAAGCTCTTTCCTCATACCCGCGAATTGTAGATCTCAGTCGGAAGGGAGATACTCGCCCGTGAACCTACAGTTGCTCCACGTGGATCAACAGTGGTTGGTGAGCTTCCATAAGAGTGGTCAAGCAATGAGGCCTCTACCACGCGACCACCTCCCTTCCTCCTTCCACCATAGCAAGGTTCTTGCTTGAGAGCCGCGCACCTAAGGACTTAAGTTGAGAGAAAGAGGGGGGAATCCTGTGAGGCTGAATAGGAGGTAGGTGATGTGAGCAATTTTCAGCCCAATGATGGTTAAAGTTGGGAGTAATCACAGCATCTCTCCGATCCTTAAACTTTGTAGGTTGATCGAGGGATGAAAGGGCTCAATCTTTGAGGTCGGGCTACTTACCAATCTAACAATTAGAAGGAAAAGAGCATCAAGAGGTAAAGCCATTTGATTTACCCTTTGATTAAAATGTATACGCTTATGAGCAATTTATATATGAATCCTTGCTAATTGGCATGATAGGGCTTAATGTATGGTTTGATGTTCACACAAAGTGATGATAGAATGGAATTATTATAATGTAGAAGAATGAATGTTGTGGATTAGGAATCTAAATGTCGGATTTGTACAACGAGAGGAAATAAAGATGTCTTGATTTTAGAACTAATGAATTAAGGGACACACATAGGTGTTCATGAAATGGTTCAAAGAACCTAAAATGCTCGCATTCAAAATATATACAGCTTTTCCTTGTGTCCAAGTGTTAGGATTCCGTGAATCTATGTGAGTTAGAAACCATGATTCGAAAAACTCAGGTTCTGATCTCTGCATTGTTTATGTCAAAGAAAATTAATAAATAAATGTTTGGAGGGCCAAAATGAAATATTCCACTGTTCTAAATGTAAATGAAATATTTAGTTTGAAATCCAAAATATTTCAAAATAAAAAAATATATATCTGGTCATATTTCAAGATAGCCCGAGAAAACATATCTCGAGGCAATCTTAATTCCCAAATTGCCCCTGAGAACGTATCTCGAGGCAAACGCAAATTCCCAAATTGCCCCTGAGAACGTATCTCGAGGTAGATGCAGATTACAAAATTGCCCCTGAGAACATATCTCGAGGCAATCTCAAATTCCAAGATCCCCTGAGAACATATCTCGAGGCAATCTCAAAGTCCAAGATCGCACGAGAACACATATCTCGAGGCGACTTCAAATTCAAGATCGCACAAGAATACATATCTCAAGGCGATCTAAATAAATAACTACAATAAAAAATTTTTAAGTGCATATCTCGAGATGATTCAAAAAGATGTAAATCTCGAGACGATTAAGGGAAAACATATCCCGAGGCAAAAATTAGTTAACTCTTTAATTAATTAACTAATTAATATTATGATCTTATCTGAGTCCTCTTGTTCTTATCCGGTGGTCAAGGGAGTTGTGATTTAACGGGGGAAGGTTTCATATCACGAAAAAAAAAATTATTCTCTGGATGAAATATAAAAAGGGGAAGTAGAGAAGAAAAGTGGGCAGGAGACCAGGAAGAACTTGAAGCCAAGAAGGAAGGAGGAAAAGATCAGAGAAGAGAGGAAAATCGATCAAGAAAAGAAAGACAGAGGTGGAGAAGAGAAGTATCAAGCAAGAAGATCTTTTGAGAAGCCAAAGCAAAAAAGGTATCATAAATTATATACATATTATATACATGATAAATAAAATAAAAAAAAGGCAAAGAAAGTCCATGGCCTCCCTCTCAAGCGCCTCTCTAGATCTACAGGCTGCTATGTCTCCCGCCTCTCTCAAGGCCCCAAGCCTATGCGGTCTCCATGCCAGCTTCTCAAGTAGGCTCCTGTAAAGCCCGCCAGCTTTGCACCAACCACCACTCACTCAAGCTCGCACCTTTTACCTTTTACTCAGCCACGGGCCCCTAATCTCCTCAAGCAAAAGTATGCCAAGAATCATCTCCTACCAGAAGGCCGCCTCGACAACCTTCTCCATCCGCGGCCTGCGGCTATCAACTCATCTCCACGCCAGATCCGCTTAAGCCAACCGCGCCCTTCCGGCCAGGTTCGACGCCACCCAGACGCCAAGACCGCTGCCCACCAAGGCTACTCTACAAATGCCTCACTTCTCGGCTCCACCCCCATGTAGTAGATACTGCCGCCCCATCGATCCGCCCCACCGACCAAGCCTCGCCCCGACCGATTCTGGGTCCCCCGTGTCCGCCAAGGCTTCAGCTCGAACTGCAGACCCTTTGTCCGCCATCGCACTCCACGCCACCTCCTGCGCCTTCTCCTCTGCTCCAGCTTCGGCCATCGCTGATTCCCGGGCCACGGTATTTCCCCCGCCTCTCCTCTCCGTTGAAGCCCTTCAGCCTTGCTGCGCCGCCTCCTCGCCTCAAATCAGCCGCCATGGCGCCACCATCTACTGCCACTGTGAAGATGGGTTGCTGAAAATTTGGTTGCTGATCGTCTTCCCTTGGTTGCTGATTATTGATGTCAAAGATCGGTTGCTGTGTTGCTGATCTACTTGGTTGCTGATGTTGCCGCCCCAAACGTGGTTGCTGATCGTCTTCCTTTGTTGATGCCGAAATGATTGTTGCAGGATATAAAAGGAGAGCTACTGTGGCGTGAATGAAAGAAAAAGATTGCTGCGTTGAGCTGCTGTTGTCAAGTCGTCGCTCGCGGTTGCATACCAAATGTAAAGTCAAGCCAAGAGCTAATTAAAGAGTTGATGCTGCTATTGTTGAATGATGCTGAGGATGATACTGCGTGCTGCTGCAAAATCAAAGAATTGTTGGGCTGCTGTTGCTGGGCTGTGTGTTGAAGATGTTGCTGCCATTGATGAACTGCAAAGACAAAATGAGGAATCCCAAAAAAGGCTATTGCTGCAAAAAAAATTTGCAAAGCATTGCTTGTGGTGTTCTTCAAGTTTAATTCAGAAGGGATATGAAAGGTTGCTGCAGCCTGTTGTTCAAAGCTCAACCACAATTGTTGGTAGGATTTGGTCGCAGGTATAGAAGAGAAATCCATTTGGGAAGCTACAAAATAAAAGAGAAGGACTAAAGCCATGCTGTGGAAGAAAAGGAAGATGATAAAGAGAAGATGAAGAAAAGATTGGAAAAATTAAAGTTATAATGTATTGCAAAAAAAACATGCACATAGCTTGTTTAATGTTTGAAAGAATATTCAAGTTTGAGACAGTGGCTTATATGTGTTAGAGTGTTTGACATCTTGGGTATTCAGTGACACAAAGGGATCTGTAGGACTTGACTCACAGGAAAGACTTACAATGTACTCAAAGTATGGAGATTCTAATTCATGTGGTTAGACTGAAAATTAAAAGAATAGTTTCTTGGAATGTTCTAAAGCTTATTTTGAGTGAATTGTGAGAGTACAGCATTTCAATGTCACTTTATGAATGAGGGTGAAGAGAAAAGAGGTCTTTGCAAAATACAGTCTTGCACTTACATGCTTCGCATGGTTGACTATGAAGCCCCTTTTTGCGTTGTTGCAAGCTTTCATGTCGTGATGTTCCTTGCTGCAAGCTTCAATGCTTGAAGAATTGATGATGCAAGCCCCGGTGCCCTGAAGTTATCGCGTCTCACGTTCCAGAATTTCATGTGAAAGTTTCTTCTCATAATGTTGCCAAACAAACGAGATAAAAGAAGAAGGTTGTAGCTGTGTTATTGCAAAATAAAAAAAGGAGAGGGTGGTATTGTGAGGACGCTGCAAAATCTTTAGGAGAGAAGCTCAGATTGGCAAAGTATTTGCGAAGGAAACGCAACCCGAGTTTGGTAGATGAGTTCGAGGAGATGAAGATAATGCTTCTTTGTAAAAGAGAGAGAGAAGGTTTTCAGTAATGAGGGTTGTTCAATGAAGAATCAGTTTGCCCATTACCTGTTCGACTAAATGCCTCTTAGTGCGATTGGTTGTAAGCCGAAAGATTTTTGCTGCTCAATATTCCCAATAGATGAAGAACTGTGGATTTTATATGTCCTTGTTAATGACTCAAGGGACCATGAGTGAGAATTTACTCAGGTATTGTCATGGAATTCAGCTGCAGAAATTAAGTTATTGATGCTATAAACGAAGGAATGTGATATTTGTCTATAAGGTGTTAATGAACCACACTCTCAAACCCTGAGATATGACGAGGGTTGAGGTAGATGGTCTCTTTTTATTGTTGAACTTTCAAGCCAATCTCAAATTTTGCTGCCAAAGTTTCAATTTCAGCAACAACTGAGTCGGCCTCATGCTAATTCTATCAATAAACAGCAACTACAAGTTCAGATTTTTTTTCTAATAAAGTTATTGATTTGGCATCAAGATAACTAATTTAGTACTTCTCTATCCCAAAATGATAGTGATGTGGAGCCCTTTTTTTTGTGCGGAGATTCCGGATGTTGATAGGCATACAAATAGAGTTGAAGAGAAGAAGGCAATGCTGCAAACAAAAAGAAGGAAGAAAGCAATATAATGTTACCATGCTGAATTGCTACCTTGCACCACCGATGTTGCTAAATTGTTGCCTCTTTTGTTGCTGCAAAATAAAATAGAAAGAAGATGCTATATTGCTGTTGCAGAAATGGATAGTGTTACTGAAACCCAGCTGCTTTGCTGCAAAAAAAAATTCAGAAAATTGCTATTGTCACGCCATTCTTTGTCGCTCGCCGCGAGAAAATTCCGCCCATGCCATTCAAATGCCCTCGCATAACTTTTGCTAGAAAAAGGGTGATCTTCAACAATCATATACAGCACAGATACTTTTGGCAGACCGGTCAGTGCGTACTTTAATGGGAAAAAGGGTGATCTTTGTAGTCCGGCTGCATTAATTCACGAAATTACGCTTTGATTGCTCATTTTCAAAAATTCTTAACTCGGCACAGGAACTCTGATTGGAAGTGAGGTCCATGGCGTTAGAAACTAGATATCCAGATCTTCAAATGTCATATACAACATAGACTCGTTCGTGGCCCGATCGGTGTGGATTTTGATAAATAAAAGGGTAAATTTACGCGATTACGCTGCTAGTAAATGCCGACGCCCTTTTCAAAAATTCATAACTCCGCCAGAAAATTCTGATCGAGATGAGATCTATGGCGCTTGGAAATTAGATATCCGGATTTCCAGCGGTCATGTACAAAGACAACCCCTTTCTGACCGATTCTACAGATTTTGATAGATTAAAGGGGCGATTCCAAAGATTTCCGCCACGACAAATGCCAAGATCTATTTTCAAAAATTCATAATTCACCTTGAGACTCCAGTGGGAGTGAAATCATGGGTCTTGAAAACTAGATACCAAAATCTTCAATGGTCATATATAGCAGTGCCCTTTTGGCATTTCGGGTAGTGCATATTTTGGTGGAGAAAAGGCTAATCCCATCAGTTCAGCCAACTCAACCACTTCTCCTTCAAACGCGGACAACTTTCGATGGAGAACTCCGATCAAGACAAAATTGGCGGCATTGGAATTTAGGCTTCCTGATCTCTCCAACCATATATAATGCAACTCCTAAGGGCGACTCAGTTAGACACAGTTCTTGATGAAGGGGAGTTAATTGGCTTACCTAAAACCTCGGTTACAAATCTCAAGCGCATGGCAAGCTGGATTATGGATCCTATACGTATAAAGTACATGATCCTCGGTATACGAGTGTCAAGCCATAAATAAACAAATAAATAAATATATTTATATATATAAACATATGCCGATATGTGAATCTAATCATATTGCAATAAAATAGATTATTCTTTGTCTCTACTTGTATTTTTGCCCTTAATCGGAGGTTCCCAAGATTATATCTGGGGTAATTAATAATAGAGGCTTGCCTCTATTAGGAATAAAAGAACCCACATAATAAAAATATGATATTTGTGCTTCGACATATCGTTTGGTGTCTTCATGATATCAGGCGCATATTTTCGATCCCACGTGCATATTAGGAAAAGTGTATTTCCTTTTAAGTAGAGGGTTGGTAATGTGTATTAACACGATTTAATTCTAGACTTAGGCATGCTACAGTCATGAGAATGTTCACACATAATTAAGCATGCCTTAGTGATGATTAATGTTAAGTTTGGCTACAGTTTTGAAGTGAATATTAAAGTGTGTCCAAGACTTTAATTGATTGTATGTTCGTATAAGAAGTTAGCCTCACAAATAGAGGTGCTATCAAAAATTTCATTAAAATACGACTCCAGGCCGTCCCTTTCGAAGGCTCATTTAGGCATTTATGCACCTCTGATCAGGATGTTTAGCGGATCGTTAGAAAGGTTATGAAGATATTTTTCTAATGAATCCTTGATCAACGAAATCCGACTTGCGGATTAAGACATATGAACAGTCCTTTCAGATTGCGCACATTATACTGTCGAAGTTGTAGTTTTCCAAGGTGCCAATTTCGAGGGGTAGTTTGGTCATTTATACATCTCCGATCGGGATGTATAATATATCGTTAAAAATGTTATGAAAAGGGCTTTCCAACAAATCCTAGATCAACAAAATCCGACACGTGGATTAAAAGATATGGATAATTCTTTCCGACTATGCATAACCGAAAGAAATTTTTATTTGTGTTTGGGATTTCAATTACATGTAGTGTATTTCGATTGTTATGAATATATGGGTAGTGATGATTATGTACTATGTTAACTAGATCCTAGTATGGAGCATTAAGGCGTGTCGAGGACTAGTCTGAGTGACTTTAGTATCGTGTGGGTAATCATAGGGAAAACGCATGGTATGTGCTTTCTATAAACTTTGTATGAAAACTTTTTCGTAGTAAAGGTATGATTATTTTCATGTGTGTATGTATGGAAATGTATTTTCATTATACGGGGTTCTATGTACATACTCATGTTTTGAGGCTCAACTCGATACGAGGAGTGGATATATAGTTATATAGACTCTTTCCACCCGGGATCGGGATTCGAGGGTTGACTCGATCCGTAGTGAGAGCAGGTAGTCGGGTAGACTCGGCCTTCTGCGTGATCTGAGTTAGGATGTGTGACGGCACCAGCCTTAATGCTCCATCCAACAGGGTGACTGACCGAGGGTCACACGAGTGCTTGAGCAAGCTTCGTGAGGGCAGGAAAGGGCCGTGAACCGAGTGGCCACTCGGGGATTGTCAGTGTTTTATGATTTGGGCTGCGGGCTCACTTCTTATAGATATTTTGGGTTGCGGGCCCCGCAGATGTATATCTATATTGCTGATGTTTTGGGCCTTGGGCCCTATGTTCATATTTCTATGGATTGCTTAATGTGCATTTATGTTTATTTGTATGCACATATTTTGTATGTAGTGCCCATCGAGCCTATTTAGTGTGCTTTCGACCCCTTTGTGTTTTTATTCCTCGCCACAGTGACGAGGAGTAGAGGAGTTCAGCGCGGACTAGGAGGGAGAAGCGCAAGTGTGGTTTGGGACTTTGTTGATACCCGTGAGGTTGGTAGCCCGTTGGGGTTATGTGTTATCTTGCTTTGTGTGTGAGGTTTATGAACCTTGTAGGATTGCCTTGTATTTGTAGTTGTATTTGAGACACGTATATTTATCAGTAGTTTGTTGTAGGGTTATGTAGAACCCTTTTTATGCTTCCTCTTATTATATGGACTAGTTATCGTGATATTATTGTATTATCGTGTGAATTGTAATCACGTTGATATACTTTTAGGCCTTGCATCCGTGTCAGTCCGCCCTTGGTTCGGTGTGGCGATTCCGTCACATGTTTATGGGGCCCGGGACTGGGTTCGGGGTGTGGCACCCCTCCTGCCACATTTCACTTATGCGGGTTTGTCTTACCTATGGGAGTAGGTTGGTGGCTTGTAGGTTAGATGCCACGTTGATGCTTTGACTGAAAGTGTTTTGGTTATCAGGTATATCATAATATAAAATATAAACTACAGTAATTTAAATATTATTAATTATTATTTAAATAAAATCAAATAAATAAAACCTCATGCGTTTTGAATGGAGCGCATCCCTCTGAGTCAGAGGACGGGACTCTTCCGTCCAAACGTGATGAAAGCCACCCAATATCTCTTCATCCCATTCAAAGCAAACACCAATATAAGTGGGAAGAGATCCCCATCCCATTCCAAGAGAATCAAACCGGACATTGAACCGTTCAAGGTCTCGAGTCACCGATTCACCGGTTCAACCACCTGGTCAATTTGGTCAATGTCGAATCAATATAAATATTTATAATAAATTATTATATTATAGATAAATAATAAATTACTATTTTAAATAATTTACTATTTGAAAAATAAAAAAATACTAATGTACTATATTTACAAACTTTAAGTTTTTAACATACAAAAATAAAATTGAAAAAAAAAATATATTAAAAGTCCACGTAACATTAACAGATCTATTCACTCCACAACTATCAATTATGTAACAAACAAACTTTAAATATATAACAATGTAACATACAAAAACTGAATTAAAAAAAAATAATATTAAACATTCACAAAAATATCAACACGTATATTTCAATCCACATCACAACAAACTTTAATTTTTTAACATTTTTAACATTAAAAAACTAAAATTAAAAATAATATTAAACATAAACAAAATATCCACACATGTATTTTGATCCACATTTATGTAAAAACAAACTTCAAGGTTTTAACATACAAAAATTGAAAATAAAAAATTAAGATTAAAAATCCCCAAAGATAGTTACAACCAATTGGACTGGTTGTGTGGTCTGATTTAATAGGTGTAATATCCTAAATAGTCCCTGTGGTTTACTCAAAATACCCTTTCAGTCTCTCTATTATTTTTTCTCCTATGTGACTGGTTGTGTGGTCTGATTTAATAGGTGTAATATCCTAAATAGTCCCTGTGGTTTACTCAAAATACCCTTTCAGTCTCTCTATTATTTTTTGTCCATAGGATATCCCTCTATTTTATGTTTTGAGAAAAAGAAGTCTCTCCCCCTAAAATCTATGAGTTTTCCCGTTTGAGAGGATGACGTGGATTTTTTTTATTAATAAAAAAATATTAAAATATTTCATAAAAATTTTAATCTCTATTTATAAAAATATTAAAAGAAGTCCCTCCAATGGCGACCACCACCGTCTCCCCCTCTCTCCTCCTCCTCCTCCTTCTCCTCCTCCTTGTTTTATCTACATTTTCGGTGATCATTGTCACCCAATCAGCTAGGGAATAGGCGGGGTATGGAGGTTACTGAATTCGAGCATGGGCATCTCGGCGATGCACATGCAGCTCCTCCCCGGCGACCAGCTCCTCGCCTTTGATTGTACCGACTTTGGCCCCTCAAACATCTCCCTCCCCGGCGGCCATTGCCGGTTAGACCCCTCCGACCTCACCCTCACCACTGACTGTACCTCCCATTGTCCTCCTTGACCTCCCCACCCTCTTTCTTCGCCCTCTCACCTTCCTCACAGACACCTAGTGCTCCTCCGGCAGCCTCCTCCCCAACGCCTCTTTCTTCAAGTCCGGCGGGTTCAACGACGGCGACCACACCATCCGTCTCTTCACCAGCATCACTACCACTTTCGATTGGACCGAGACGTCCGGCTATCTCTCCGCTCGCAGGTGGTACGCCACCAACCAGCTCCTCCCCTCCTGGTTCCCATGTGCGCGCGCAGAGGAAAAGGGGCGGAGGGAGGCTGTGGGAGAGAGAGAGGGAGAGGGGTGGAGGGGGAGGAGGATGTGGGCGGCGGGGAGGGAGAGAGAGGGGATACAATTAGGATTTGGGGATAAGATTAGGGTTTAGTTAATTAGGATTTAAATTTATTTAATTAATTATGTAATATCATAAATATGATTTAATATCTTAAATTGAGATTAAAATTTTTATGAAATATTTTAATATTTTTTTATTAATAAAAAAAGCCATGTCATCCTCACAAACGGGAAAACTGACAGACGTTAGGAGGAGGGACTTTTTTTTTCGCAAAACATAAAATAGAGGGATCTCTTGCGGACAAAAAATAATAGAGGGACTAAATAGGCATTTTGAGTAAACTACAGGGACCAGTTAGGATATTACACCGATTTAATAACACTTAAAGTTATATTTCATTCGGCTATGTGGGATTGGACCCCTCAAAACTATAAGGGCCATTTGGCAAATGGCCCTGGTCCATTTTTTTATTTATTTTTTTGGCCCTAGGTTGAATATATTTGCCAAAATGGCTTCTAGAAGCTACAAGTGATCAAGAACCAAAGCTAGCGACTTGGATGCAAAACGGCCTTTGAAAGGCCGATTAGATTAATCGGCATTTGAAAGACCGATTTGCTCCATACTCCATGAAAAAGAGCTCTATAGAGCTAATCAGCATTTGAAAGGTCGATTAGCTTCAAAGAAGTCCTCTTCCTGGGTTGTGTTGAGCTAATCGGCATTTCAAAAGCCGATTAGCTCTAGAACATCATCTTTGCAGCTGATCGGCATTTAAAAGGCCGTTTTGCATCCCAGTCAGCAGTTTGGTTGTTAACTGGGCAGTTTCAGGGCCATTTAGATAAATATATTCGACCTAGGGCCAAATAAATAAATAAATAAATAGACCATGGCCATTTTGGCAAATTGCCCAAACTATAACCATTGTAAAAGCTTCCAAAACAGAGTCTTCACAATAAACCAAGCAGAAGTCTCCCATGCTTCAAGGGGGACTGTTGTCCTCTTTTGAAAGAGACTTGTGTAGTACTACTTGAAGTGTATGCCAAAGCATTTTGTAGCTACTATCTTTGGTTTCCTCTAATTTCATCAATATTTTTAAGAGAATAAAATATATTGACGAAGAAAACAAACTCGTTTCATTAGCTATTTCATTTCCAATGCATAGAGAAACAAAAAAAACAAAAATTTTGAGAGATCAAGTATGAAAATATAAAATGAATGAAAGGTATTCAAACATGACATTCTCATTTAATTAAAACACAATATGTGTTACATGATTAGTGGAAACGAAACAAATGCTATGCTTTACATTAGTGTAAGTAGAAACAATTATTTTTTTTATATGATTTTATTTTTGGAGTATTTTGGTCTCGAATTAAGTATTGAAGTTAATCACTCAAGTTGTCTTTAATTTAACTAATGGAGATAATTTACATTTTAGATTTCACCTAAATAACCAAATAATCATATACCATATGATTAGTTGGTTTAGCCTAATCAACTAAGCTAGCATTTAGATTTTAATTACTAACTAAAATTTAGTATTGCTACCTAATCTAAATATAATTAATCTAATTTGGGTACATTTTAAGTTATATATTTTTATAAGTCCACGTTGTCTATTTTAAACTCAATTTCAATTTAGCGCGAATTATTTTGTGGTTTGAGTTTAGATTGTCTATTTTTACTATAATTTGGTTCAATTTGGATATGTCTCAGCTCAACCCTAGCACATTTTTGGTTCTGCTTGGTTCATTGTGGTTTAAATTCCCATCCAATAAAAAATAATATTTTTTTTTGTAAGTTTTTGATAGTTTATTTTAGTTTTAGATGTTTGACTTAGTTTGTTTAATTTTTGAGCCTTTTGATTTAATTTAGTTTTCTTTCTTGGGCATATAAATTATTTTAAGATTGTGAATTGGTTTTGACTTAATTAAGTTCTTGATTTGATTAGCCTTAAGCATCTAATTTGAGACCAAATAAAAACTGGAAGAAAGAAATTATTCCCTTTTACTTAAAGAGGAATAAAACCTTCACATTTATTTAAAAAAAAAAAGAAAGAAAGAAATTATTAACCCTCACATTTACATTAAACAAAAATAATAATATTTAATAAGATCAAGATTATTTATAAACCCCCTCTCTTTACTTAAAACGGAATAATCAGTTCAAGATTAGTTATATTTTTATATAAACAAACATATATATATATATATATATATATATATAAACCTTTTTAGGTTTTTTCCGCAAAATTTACATTAAAAATTGTACTCAACTAGTAATATGAAAAAAAATCAAGAAGTAAAAAAATAATAATAAATTAAAAATTAAAAAAATTAAAAAAAATTAAAAAGAAAGTAAAAAAAAATGCTCCCTTCTTTTATTTAATTCTTTCAAAATAATTGATCATTTGATGGTTTTCATTAATAAATAATGTTTTACTTGACTAATCCACCTTTTAAAGTATCAAAATTTTGGTCATAGGTAATATTTTTTTACATCATTACACATAATAACGTTTTAGAAAATGGCGATTTATAGGTGGCATCGATCTATTTCCATTGCTAATAAACAACTCGATAAATTATTTACTTTAAATATTTTCTAAACACCAACTTCCATAAGAAAAATTGGTAATTTATTTTATCTAATAAAAGAGAGGTTGAGGGTTCAAATCACACCTCTGACATGCTTCTAGTGATTTATTCATATTTATCTTTTTTTTATTAAAGTTCATAAAAGAACTAAAACTGTTACAAAGATGGCCCTTTTCGGGACACGAAGTGAGAATTCTATGATTGTTATAGGATGCCCCTTCGGTCCCCCATAGACGGATTACTCTCAAGAGATTTGCCATGTTGTCTCCCCACTAGGTCGTCTTCAAAGTCATCCCTGATCCTTTGTGCTTGTAGGGGCCCTTATGCTCGAGAGTTAAGGTTCTGCGGATAATGGAATCCATCTGCTCCAGCTTCTGTTTCTTGGCGGCAGTTGTTGCGCCCATCCAAGCTTGCTGTAAGAAAATTCCTCGAATAATTCCAAAGCAAACGCGTTGTTTGTTTTGGAAGCATCTATGGTTTCTTTCCAACCAAGTACACCAAGTTATGGCCATGACAGCCAGGTTCCACCCTATGCGTTCATCTATTTGAAGACTTTTCCCCATGCTAGTGACCCCATAACTCCGTGGTCGTTTGAGAACGAGCCCTTAGATTGAACATCGAGCACTAGTGCTCCCAAATTTATCTCGTGGATGGGCAAGTGATGAGTAAGTGTTCCACAGATTCCTCCTGTTCATTGCATAGGTAGCATACCTTGTGGTTCCCTCTCCGCTTTCTTTTAATATGGGTGTCAAGTGTAAGTATTTCGTTATCCAATGTCAGCCATGCAAAAAGCTTAATCTTCTTTGGGCATGGGAGCCTCCATAGGCTGTTAGGGATTGACTCCGAGCTACACAGTCAACTATGAATGTGTAACCAGATCCGGGCATCCTTCCGTCCTTATTTAATCGTTGTGAGTGCCTCCAGCAATTCCCCAAACTTTCTTGAACCATCCTAGGTTAGCGGGCCTTGTTTTAGAAGTGGCCAATCTCGTGCTAAGTTCTCTTTGGCCCTCCAGAGTGTAAGGTGATGGTCTCGAGCTGACTCAGTGGAGTGAAGGGAATAAGCTACTTGGGGCTTGCCCTTGAATCCACTTGTCGTACCATATGTTAACCGTATCCCCTTTACTCGCCCTTACCATGAGCCCCATTTCCACCAACCTCTAGTGGTCGGCTACACCTTTCGTAAGTGTGAAGCCTTATTGAGGTCCCGATCTTATGTGGGTTGAAGTAGGATTTCCGAAAATATTTATTTTGAATAATTCTTCTACATATGCTGGCTTGTCCGTTGAGAAGCCTCTACCACTACTTGCCGATCATAAAGCATTTGAGGTCTGTGATCCCCACCCTCCGTGTTCCTTGGGCTGAAAAATACGTTGCCAGTTGACCAATCTATATGCCTTCCCATTTAGCTCGACCCATGCTAGAGGAAGTCTCTCCTCAAACTATTTATTCGCTTGGTCACCCAATCTGGTATCCTATATATAGCAAGCTAGTGATTAGGAATAGCTGAGATGCCTAAGTTTATGAGGGTGATTTTTCTTGCCATAGACAGTAGTTGGCCCTGCCAATTCTTCTCCAGATTTTGTCGATGAGTCTATCCCATTCTGTTCTCTTGGGTTTTTGCCCAGATAGTGGGATGCTCATATAGTTTACTAGCAGCTCCTTGATTTGGCAGTTGATGGTGTTAGCCAAAGCCTCTGCTCTTATGCATTATCCAATTTGATAGGGATAAGGTGACTCTTAGAGTAGTTGATGCGGAGCCCCGAGAGTCATTCGAAAAGGTAGAAGATGAGTTTCAGGGTTTGCATGTGAGTAATGTCCTCAGAGCCAAACACCAGAAGACCATCGGCATATTGCACTGAGGTGACCTCATCTTCCTCCCGCTCCCCATATTGGATACCTCTGTAGATGTTTCCTCGGGCTGCTTTAGTGATCATGGGTGAGGGCATCTGCCGCAATAATGAAGAGAAGGGGAATATGGGATCCCCTTGCCTCAGTCCTTTCTTATGTTTGATGCAGCCCTCAATGTACCCGTTGATAAGAATTTTGGATTTGGATGATATTAGGATCTCACGTGTCCAGGCAAGCCATCTGCTACCAAACCCCCTCGCTTTTAGAATATCCAAAAGGAATTCCCAGCCCACCATGTCAAATGCTTTCTCAAAATCAATCTTGGCATAACTCCACCCCAGCTCCTTGGCGGCGATAAATTTGTCCTATATGGATTTCCCTTTGATGAATGCTATGTGTGTTTCATCCACTGACCCAGTAATATAGATTGGAGCCGGTTGGCAAGCATCTTAGTGATTATCTTCATCGAGTAATTGATAAGGTTGATTGGCCTGTAGTCTCCAATCTCCATCAGAGCTTTCTTTTTTATGGGATGAGGATGATATGCGCCCAATTCAATCTTTCAAGTTGCACTTGCCCATTGTATAGATCTTCGAACACTTTAACAAGTTCTTTGATGAACTCCCACCCCTTCTGAAAGGCCATCATAGGGAAGCCATCTAGTCCAGGGGCTTGTCCGGGTCATCTCCTGAACAACCTTTTGAATCTTCAAAAAAAAAAAAAAAAAAGGAAATCCTTTCCTAAGTTTGTTTATTTTTAATTATAAAAATAAAAATAATGGGATAAACAATGAAGATGACCCATTAATCAATTCTTTCTTTAACGGTCTAAGTCCAAGTCATAGTTTGGAGTCTTTGGACCGCTCATTGTTCATATATAGACCATCACATCCAAATTTCATATTAAATCCATTGTTAACCAAAGTGTTATTTTCTCCCATTTGGCAAAACAAATTCTGAAAAAGAAACATCAAATTTGACCACATCATTTTATTCATCTTTTTCAAAGAGGCTAGTAAAAGAAAGTGTAAACAATAAGAAGGAAATTTTGTTCACATTCAATTTCAAGTGTCTGAAAAGACTAAGAAGTTGTTCCATGTACGCAACATGATTGCATTAGTGTTGAGTGGTTTTAATCATATTAAAAAAAAAAAATCTCACGTTGACCCCTTAGAAATAAAACTGAATCTTATCTTTTAATTTATTTATATAAAATATCTAGCAAGTAGCAACTCCCTATTTTATTTTTATTTTTATTTTCATTCATAGAGATCACGTTGAATATATAACAAGACCAATTGTTATTTAATAAAACTAAAACTTTTCTCTTTCTTTTCATGTGACAATTCTAGTTTTGATTTAGTTAATAAGAATACTCCGATCTGACTTCCTTGGTTTGGAGCTTAGTATTGGGAGTCTCCAAAAACAGATGGGTAGGGTACCTATTTAGTCATGACGTTTCCTAGGTTTTTCGGGGTAAGTGTGATCTTCCTTATAGGTATGATTAGACTCTTGTGATAGTTTATCCGAAGCTTTGATAATCCTTGTATATGTAGAATATCAATTTCAGAATTCTGAAGTGATTTTTGTCCCCCACGCATAGTGCCAACAGATCATCTATATATTAAAATGAGGAGATTTCCTCATCCACGCCATTACTACACCGAATTCCCTTGAATAAATTTGCCCTTGTGGCATTTGAAAGCATTATACTAAAGATGTTTGTCGCTAATATAGACAGCAACAGTGAGAGGGAGTCCCCTAGCCATAGCCCCCATTGGTGTCTCACGTAGCCCATCATCCTCTCATTAAGAAAGAATTTGGCCTTCAAGGAGGAGAGTATTGTCGTAACCGATCCAATCCATCTTGGCCTGAATCCCTCTACCTCTTCTGCAGCTACAATATTGTCATGAATACATAGTTCTTTGATGAATGTTGTCTAGGTGTTGTCTACTAGCTTATCCATGAATGGTCTCAATTTGTTTGCCAGCACGTGATGACCTTCATAGAGCCGTTTAGTAAGTTGATATGCTTGTAGTCTGAGATAGTAGTTGGTGTTGTCTTCTTTGGGATTAAAAGAATGTACGCCCAATTTATTCTCTTTGGGTTGGCAGCACCTAGGTACAAATCCTCGAAGATTTTCATTATGTCTTCCTTTGTACTGATATTTTTAAGGATTAAAGCTATTGACAACCCTATAGCAAAGGCCATTGTTCATTTTGATCCCTAAAGTTAAAAGAAAAATGTTTATTTTGGCCCATAAATTGTAAGGTCTTTTCAATTGTTACTAATATGACAAGAATAAGTGATATGTTATCTTTACAATTGTTGCTAATATGACAAGATTAAGTGATGCGTTATCTTACGCCATATGTAGGAATGGTCATGGGGCAATGTGCGGACGGGGAGTCCCTTACCACTCACTAGCCCGTACCAGGGTGGGGATTCCACATCCCCACCCCGTTTGGGCAATCGGCTAGAGGAGAGCCCCCACTCCCTTCTCCGCGGGGATCAGCTCTCCTTCGACACATAATATACAAATTATATATAAAAATTATAAAAAATTAATATTTTAGTATGTTGATGCAAAAATAAGAGGGAATCCTGGATTTAACTCAACAATTGAATTTGTAGTTTGATTGGAGATAGATTTGGATGAGATCGAGAAAGATCGAGAGAGAAAAATTCAAAAGAGAGAGAGATGAAGCCAAGATTTACGTGGAAACCCCAAATCGGGGTGAAAACCAAGGGAGATCTCCATGATCGGAGATGAAATCACTATCAAATCAATGAGATTACAAGATTGTTGGTGGAATTTGAGTTTCTGGAGAGGCAGGGCTTCGCCCATCATCCCTGGATCGAAGATGACTTGGTGAGCTCCTCTATTTATAGGCTTCAAGGAGAGGGAGCTGCTTGTGGAGCAAGTCACACTCAATAGACCACGTGGAGGCTAGTGGGCTAGCTCCTAATAGGTCACGTGTGTGCCAGCTGGAGTTAGTTAGGCTGACAGCTCATCTTCCTTCAAGATGTTTCTAGATTGCTAGGCTAGTATTCGGTTAGATCTCAACGGCCTTTTCTTCTAGATGCTTCCATATTGACAGATTCTCAACAGTAATTCCTTCTAGAAGGGTGTTAAGTCCTTCGGTTTGTGTTGCTTGACCCTGCTACCGAGCTGCAAGGTACGTGGCCTTCTTGGTCGAGGGGTGCATGGCCTCACGAAAACCAAAGAGGTAAGCTAATTTTCGAGGAGGTTTGCCTTAAGAGAACCGAGGCGGTTGCCTTCCTTCGATTCAGGAGGAGGCGACTGCAGGTGGAACCCGAGGGGTTATGCGTGGGCCAGAAGAATAGGATCGATCCACGTGTCAAATTAATAGGGTTCCCTGGTTTTACCCTCATCATAGTACTATATTTTTTAAGAAAAATTCTATGCTAAGCGCATAAGATGCTAAATTAGCATAAATATGCCCAATCAACCAATTTTAATTAGTTGTTGGTTAAAGGTGATAAAACAGATAAAGTTTGGTAGTTTGTGAGCTAAAACAAAACATTTTTCATTTTAAAGACCAAAATGAACAATGGCTCTCACTTTTGACGGTGCATAAAACAGTTAAACATTTTTTATTTTTCATTTTAACAACATTAATCATTTAAAAAAAATCTTATAATGACCTAAGAAATAATGAAATTAGTTGGCACTTTCTTAATTTATATAAAATATCTAGCAAGTAACAACTCTCTATTTTATTTTTATTTTTATTTTTATTTTCATTCATCAAGATCACATTGAATATATATGAAAAGACCAATTGTCATTGTATGAAACTGAAACGTCCCTATGTTATATTTTATACTTACTAGTTAATACCGATATAGTAAAAGTTTGAGAGGAGTTTATTATAAAACAAAATCTGTATATATATTTTAGGACAAATAAATTATTGGTTTCTGGCACTCTTTGTCAACAACCAAATCCTCCCATTATTTGCTATGTCCCATCCAACACCACCTTAGAAATCTCATAGAATAAAGTAAACAGTGCAAATGACATTAAATTTAAGAGAAATTTCAAAAAACTACCACTTTTTCAATTCGATAATGAATCATTAAAGAATTTCGCGGTTTGCATTAATCACTTTAGGTACACTTGTACATCTGTGCATTCCGCGGTTTGCGTCCGTTGTACCACTGGAGCATGTTTGAAGGATTTCCAACCATATGGATGGGAAGATCATTGAAAAATAAGCTAGCCTGTCAATTTTCATACAATTTTGGAACTTGTAGCGTTTTTCATCTTAGGTTCTTATTTTATAGGAATGCGAGCGGTCCGAATTTCAGCCGTTAAGTGGGAGGACCAAGCGGTTACCAAATTGTATGAAAATTGACGAGCTAGTTTATTTTCGATGATCTTCCTATCCATATAGTTAAATCCTTCAAATAACTAAACGAGAAGCAGAACTTATTGTAATGATATTCTAGGTATTAAAGTGATTAACTGACAAACCACAGGATCTACCGAATTGAGAAAGTGATAAATCACATGATAGTTTTTTAAAATTCTCCCTTAAATTTATTATCCATATATTTTATATACAACCCAAAACTTTCTTCGGTATAGAATTTTTTCCCAAACAGCTGTTCAAATGAAGCTTTTTCCATTTATTAATTCAATAATTTTAAATTTTATTTTTTAGGAAGAGTTTCTATCATTATGTCAGCTCTTAACTTAAATCACATGTATTGCAAAAAAAAACATCATTAACACTTCTCATGAAACACATGAGTACACCATCCCCTTTGACTACAAGCAATGCGGTGCAATTGTCTGAACAACATAACTTGGAAGGTGCAAAAATTAAATTCAAGTTGGTGGCCATTTCACTTGATCTCCACTTTGCATTATATATATTTCCCTTCCTTTACTATTTAACTTCCAACTGTGTATGGAGTTGGTTTGACCATAATGAACCTTAAATAAAGAGACATGAAGTTTGGTGGGTATTTTCTCTTACAAAAACATAATAAATTGGGAACTTTATGAAAGTTCATATTAATTCATATCCAACTGCAGCACAAAACCTTTCTCAGAAATATGTTTGTTTATTTAACTAATAATTTTTATTTTTTATCCTAGCACATACATTTTTTCTTTTTTTTGGACATGGACAAATGGCGCCATGAAAGATCCCGGTCAAAATAGGATATATCTGGCTTCGATTAGCGCCGGGTTTTATACATATATGGCTTATTTCTGCTCAAAGTTTAAATACTGACGTCTTGACTTATTTAATCAGCGCTCTTACATTATGGTAGCCATAGCGGAAAATATTTGTATGCTTGCGTGGACTACCCCACTAGGTGACCCACGCTCTGCGCCCTGACTTTGCTCTAGCGCGCATTAGATTGGGGACTTTTGTGGGCCGAATGGTTTATATAAGGGATCTATATCACTTGATCAAGAGATCTTTGATAGCATGTACTTTTTTCAAAATGATTTTAGCAACCTTGGATGTTGACTAGCATTAAGTTGGGAAAAAATTGACCAATAGGTTGTCTTTTTTTTCTATTTTAAAAAATAAAATTTTTTAAATTTTATCCCTTAATCAGATTTCTCTATGATTAAGGCTGTCAAATGATCTAGTTGTTTATCAACAATTCGAGATCAGTCCACTAAAAACTCAAGTTATGATTCAAAATTTTATATTTTTGAATCGAACTGGAACTTCAATTTCAAAGTTAAAATTTTTTAAAAAAAATTAAAAAATAATATTAATGATGTAAAGATAATTTATATTTATTCATTTAATATTCTCAGATTCCAAATACAGCTGCAAAGCTAAAGGCCAAAAGGAGAGTCAAAGTACAGTCAATGCTATCAACAATGATTGAAATCTATCCCATGGATGTTTTGACACTTGTTTCATTGTTCATTGTGTGTTGATATTTGCTATGCATCCCTTCTTTTTTTTAAGTGATAAATAAAATCACACCCTTTCCTTTCTTGCCCATGGTCCCCAGACCACCAACCAGGACTGGAGCTTTCAAGGTTTACTAATTGAGGTCTTCTTCTCAGTTGTTCACAAAGTTCTTCACACCTCTCTATGTTCTTCTATCCCTCTATAAATACCCCTTTCATTCCTTCATACAACTTTGTGTGTGTGAAAGAAAGAGGGAAAGAGAGAAAGAGAGAGGGAGAAAGAGATGACTCAGACCACACCAAATCACACACAGACAGTGGCAGGATGGGCAGCTTTGGAGCAGAATGGGAAGATAACTCCATATGTTTTCAAGAGAAGGTATTGTGTGGTGTTGATTTGAGTTTTTTTTTTCATGGTCCTGAAATGATGATGATGATGATGATGATGTGATTTTTACAGGGAGAATGGAGCAGATGATGTTACAATAAAGATATTGTTTTGTGGGATGTGCCACACTGATCTACATCATGTTAGAAATGATTGGGGCATCACCTTCTTTCCTCTTGTTCCTGGGTATTTCTTCCCTTTTTCCTTTTTTTTTCTTCTTTATTTATTCTTTTCTATACACTTTTTTTTTTATCTCTCTATCAAGGTTGTTATATTACAGTATATGATTATTCTTGTTGCATTAAAATTGTAGGATTTTGGAATTAATATATGTTCAAACTCAGCTTGAAATTAATTTCAAGCTCTAATGAACAGCTCAAGTTCAGCAGTGGCTTTTGATTGATTTAATAGTGTTGTGGATATATTTGGTCTATTTCAATAAGGTAGTGGTTGGTAGGTTGTTGACATTTAATTTTGGATGTGTTTGGTTCTGGGGCTCCTCTGATTGTTGAAGTATGAAGATCCCTGGTTGTTTGCCCGATTGCTATCGGTGTAATACCCAATTTAGTCCCTCTATTATACCGAACCGGCCCTTTGGTCCCTCTATTATAATTTGTTCTTTTTGGTCCTTATATTTCCATGATTGAGAAATTTCAGTCCTGCAGTGACAAAAAGGCTCAAATTATAACATAAGCGAGGGATTGCGTGAAAGTATAAGGACAAAAAAGGATCAAATTATAATTGAGGGATCCAAAGGGCGGGTTCAATATATTTTTTTGAGAGAAGGGGATAAACCCCACCCAACCCAGGATTAGAGCAGGCGGGAAGGACCATCACGAGAACCCGCGGTTAAAGCGTCCACCACCGCATTATTCTGCTAAATCCGCATAGCGATGCACTCCGTCAGCGAGGATTGAACTTCGGTTCTACTACTTGCAGGTCGCGGAGGAGGACCTTTCTGCGCTTGACCTAGATGTATAATAGAGAGACTAAATTGGGTATTAGACCAATTGCAATTAAACCAAATTCATATAGAAATCACAGCACATGGGCATTGATAGTTTTGCTACATAATGCATTGAAGGCATCAGCAACTCTCTGAACAAAAGCTTTAATTTCATTTGGAGGCATTGGAAGAGTTCAGATCAATTTATCTCAAACTTTACATGAATTCTTACTGTAATTAGTACATGAAATTCAGGCATGAGATCACAGGTCTGATCACAAAGGTTGGGAGTAATGTGACTGAGTTCAAGGTCGGGGATCGAGTCGGTGTCGGTTGCCTGGCGGCGTCCTGTCTTAACTGTGAGTTCTGCAAGGACTCCCTGGAGAATTATTGTGAGCAGGTTCAGTTCACCTACGGTGGCATCTTCTGGGATGGCAGCATTACATATGGTGGATACTCCGAGATGCTGGTTGCTGACAGGAGGTAGTAACTTGAACATTTTAATCATCGAAAGCTCTTTGATTACATAAGAAAAAAAGCTTTCAAAAAGCTACATGAAACAGAAAATTGAAACTTTCTAACCGCTAATGTGAATGGTGCAAGGTATGTTGTGCATGTCCCAGATAGCCTGCCATTAGATGCAGCGGCTCCATTGCTCTGTGCCGGGATCACAGTGTACAGCCCGATGAAAGAGCACAACATGCTGCAGGCAGGCAAGAAGCTCGGGGTGGTTGGTCTTGGTGGTCTCGGTCATGTGGCCATCAAGTTTGCTAAAGCCTTTGGGCTGCATGTCACTGTGATCAGCACATCACCTTCCAAGGAGAAAGAGGCCAGGGAACGTCTTGGCGCTGATGCATTCCTCCTCAGCACCGATGCCAAACAAATGGCGGTAATAATGTTCACAAGTTTTAATGTCATCTCTCTATACGTTTCAAATCATACACAAAAGCCATGAAACAAGAATGATTCCATTTTCTAACAGCTAGGAACAGAGAAACAGGGAAAAATAAATTCATGATTTATGTACATTTTGTGTTTGCAAGCTGAATGGAGTTGCTTTGAAATTGTTTGGCAGGCTGAATCAAGAACTTTGGACTTCGTCATAGACACTGTAGCTGCAAAACATTCACTAGGACCGATCTTAAATTTGCTTAAAGTGAGTGGCAATCTGGTGCTGGTAGGGGCCCCAGACAAGCCTGTGGAGCTCCCTTCCTTCCCACTCATCTTTGGTAAGATCAATGATAACATTATAACAGTGCTCAAAAGGTTTGATCTTGTCACTAAATTAGTTCATATGATCAACTTGAAGGTAAAAAGGACAGTCACAGGAAGCTTGATAGGAGGGATGAAGGAGACACAAGAGATGATGAACATCTGTGGGAAGCACAACATCACCTGCGACATTGAACTCGTGAAACCGAACCAAATTAACGAGGCCCTCGATAGACTTGCACGGAATGATGTTAAGCTACCGTTTACGTGATTGATATCACTGCCAAATCTCATCTTTAATTGGCAAATTGCTTAATTTATTCAGTCATTTCTGTCACCTAGTATTGTTTTTCTGTGTTGTTTATGGAGTACTCCTGTTCTTAATCAATGAAACTAGTTGTGAACTTGTGTGTTATCTTTTAGGCAGAAACAACAAACCGGGAAGTAAAAAAGTCTCTTGTGTTGGTCTTTATTGATCAATATCAAGGAGTAACACTTCCTCAAAAGTACTACAACTACTTTCTTAAAGTACTACAATTAATACTTTATTCAATATTGAATCAAGGTATTAAAGATAAGATTTGAAATGCTCATAAATCAGATGGGCCACTAACAAAAATGAGATGGTGTTCCTATAAAGAGATTCACAAGTAGTAGGTATAACATAATTAATAGCAGGACGTGCCCATTGCGAAGATAATGTTGACGTGTTTCCATTTAATATATCATTTCACCATTTAATGTGCCGAGCCTTTGTGCTCCCGTATTGTCAAACTTGTACATGTCCTTGATGTCCTTTGGGGTATTTGTCGCATTAATAAAAATAAATAAATAAATAAATAAAATAAAAAGAAGAAAGTTAAGCCCCATGTCTAGTACACCAATGAAATTTCTTGCATCAATTTAAATGTGTTGAGTTGAACTCCATAATTATCTTCTTTTATTTCCATTAGCTTCTTTTACTTCCATTGTTATTGTTGCTGTTGTGTTTTTATATATTTTTTATTTTTTTCCTTTATTTTTCCTTTTATAGGTAAAGTGCAAAAACACATCACCAACATGTGTTACATTATTTCAAAAATTGATGTATGTATTTGGTTGTTCCATCCCTTAGCTCGGTGCCGCACTTTGGTGTTTAGCCCACTTTGAGTTTGGGAGGGTATCAGCATATTACCTTTTATCATTATATTATATAGGGAGAGAAAGTAATACCGAGCTTTAATAAAATATTAAATAACATATCCTTTTTGTAATTACTTTTAAATTATAAATTTAAAAAATTCAAGATTCTTTTTGGTTAGTTATGGCTTTTTTTAGGTATATATTAATTTTTTTTATTTACATCCTGCGCATTATTTATGAAAATGCGGAGGGTGGGCCCCAATTATTTTAATATTATAAAAATAATAAAAAATTAACTACCGGTATGTCAGGAATTGGCAGTTTACATGACTGACAAGCTGGAATTTTAGTCAAGTGTGGGCATGCAACAGTGAATTCAGTGTGTGTGTGTGTGTATGTGTCACCTTGCCATTGATTGGCAATTTTTGGGTTGGATAGGACACATGTGTGGTTGAGATGTGTTTTTAATAATCTCCATGTTTGTGGAGGGACTGATGGTTTTCTAGAAGGGGGGGGGGGAGTTGTATACTTGTTTCTTTTTTCTCTGTTAAGACAATAAAGGTGTGGAGAATGTAATAGAGATAGGAGGTTGAAGGAAAGCATAGTTCGTTCACTGAAAAACTACATCTTCTTCTTGCTTTTGCTCTTGGCTCGGATCCTTGGTGGTGTGCTTGCTTGATTTGCGAGGTTGGGAAGGAACACGATTCAAGCGCCTCACTGATTGTTATTCGCTCTTTTCTGCGGAGGATTGGTTATTCTTTGTTGCCGTCTTGGGCTGAAGTGAGTGAACTTCGGTATCTAGTGTGGATCTAGTGCCGCTCTGTGACAGGTAGCTCACATGGAGCTTGCTTATTGATTAGTGGGCTCCGCTTTTTAATATTATAAAAAATAATAATAAAAAATTAATTAATTTTTGGCCTTGTTGTCTCCGCCACTTCTAGCCTCGTCGTCTTCCGTACGCCCATTTTCATTTTGTTTGCATTCTTTGCTCCAAATATTTGTTGGAGTTTTAAGCTTTTGCTGAGCAAGTCTTCGGCCATGTCTTCAACTTTCGATATCATATAGATAGATGTAAAAACCACCTATCTTAAATTCTATAATTATTTAAAATTTGAATTTAAATATAACGCCGTCTATTTATATGATTCGGTTTACTAGCTTATGGAGGATAAGTTATTTAGGAGGAGGAATAATTCGGTTGACTAGCTTATGTGCGAAATAAACCAAGGGCCAATATGCGAAATTAGGAATCTTAAGTCATAATGAGAAGGTCAGCTTAATAATATACTTCTATAAGGGTTGAAGTGTAAAAGAATTTATAACATATGCTATAGTGATGTAGGAGGCTCGAGTTAAATGTAGCCGGGTTGGCGGGTCAACGTAAAGATGGGAAGTTATTGAGTCAAATCCAAGATTTGGTCGCTTTTTGGTGTGGTTCAGTATTGTGGCTATAACTTTGGCTACCGATTTCAAAATAGCGCATTCAACCCCAATCGCAAAGCTCTTTGTTGCGCGCACGACATAAGGACATCATATTTAAGATAATTTTAGTTATTTTTTTTCTATTTTTAGAAATATTTTATCTGTCGAATTAGGGTTTTCAGTCTTTTTTATATTTATGGTAATATTTCATATGCCACATTAGGATAGGATTTGAATCCGATTTGATCTTGGATTCTTAGGAGTTATCTGATTTGTTTAGAGTTTTAAATTTAGATAAGTTTAGTTTTAAATAATAAGTTGTCAATTTTAGCAAATTTAGATAAGATGATAGGGTTTCTAGGTTAGTTTTTGAAATCTATTTAACCCAGCTTGTGGGTTGATTTTTCATTATTGAGTTTTGAATAAAAGTATTTTCCTGAATTTCAGATTATTTTCTCGGGTTCTTTTGGTTCTTCGTATGTTCTTCCTTATGGTCCTTGGATCCGGCACGCTCCCGGGATAATAGCTACCTCGCCCGGCGTCATATAGAAGGCGATTATTATGGTTTGGGTTAATCAAGGCAATGGCTTAAACGTAAACCAAACTATTGACAGGTCAAACACTACATGAATATTATCGCATGACAATCGGATGTGTTAAGCCCGACTTGAATCCTGGGACCTCAGACATGTGAGCAGACCGGCCATACCCAAGTAAGGCGCACCCCACTCGGATACAAGGCCTGTGTAATCAAAAGCAGATAACAAAATAAAATCTCAAGTAATAATAATCAAATAATATAAGAGTCTCAGCGGAAAGAAAATCATAAAGGGTCCAAATGCCATAAACAATATCAGGCCCTACAAGGGTCCTAAAATCAAAGTCTCCCATATAGAAAGAAAGAAAAGTGAGGTCCTCTGACCTCGGCAAACAACCCCTGAACCTCGTACAACTCCTGAGACCGAGTCACCTACTCCCTAGGACCTGAAAAAGAGAAAAGGGAAAATAGGTGGTGAGCTTTCGAATGGAAAGCCCAGTAAGTACCCTGCAAGGATCACAATGATGTAAATCCAACCAAGATGATAAGTGATAAGTCAAACATGATCAAATCCAAAAATCATCAATCACAAGGGGCTACACCCCGCACAACCAAAACCTAGGAGTCTACTACAATTAACGGCAACGGTATGACTCCTATCCAACGGCGGCCCTCTGGCCCTGAAAGAGAGTTTCAAGAATAAGCTCAACAAACTATCCCACGGACAACAACAATGTATCCTCGGCCGCAAGTGACAAACTTTTCGCACATAGGTAGCGCCACCTCTCGTTCATGTCGACATGGTCAGCGAATCAATCCCACTGACGGGCAGGGCATCCAAAGTATCATCCCTCTAGCATGGCATGCTAAAACGTCCGGAGTGTCCCCGTCCCAGAATGCTCTCTAGGACAACCAGGGTATCGTCCCCCTGGCATGACAAGCTGAAACGCCAGGGTGTCCCGTCCCTAAACGTTTCCACATGGAGCCTCCTCGCTCCACTGCACCGGGCGGAAGAACAAACTTAGTTAGCACATACCTCCCGGCCAGCACACAAAATCATGTGCCCATGATCGAGTGTCGGCCCATGGGTGAGCATGTCCAATGAGTGTTTCAACAACCATACACATACAAGTATTTGCATGTATCTAATAACAGATCATCATGAATCAACCAAACATACTATCAAATGGCAATAACAAGATCAAGAAACCCCAAAGACAGGTGGGAGCTAGGCAAAGGTATCTTATCTCAACTGGTAAATCCAACCAACTGACCCGTGTCCCTTCTGACGTGGCTTAGCACTCTACGTCGATATCTGGTAACGATAACTACGACTTAGTACCATCACCAAAGCAAAATGGTCTATTAATAATAATATTAATACAGAATTCCTAAATCTATTGCGCAATCCCAAAAAAATAGCTCACAACTTTTGATCCAAGAACCTCGATCGAGTTGATCTAAAGCTCGTTGGAAAGATCTCTTTCTTATCTTTACAACGGTATATTACACGACACGATCAGATAAATACACACGACCCAGCTGTCTCTCGAAAGGGACAGCCAGGCAGCAGTCCCTAATCAACTCTAACTTGACTCACTTAACTACTCATGGTTGAACCCAACTACATCCTTCTACAGCATATGTTATAAATTCTTTTACACTTCTGCCCTTATATAATTATATTATTAAGCCGACCTTCTCATTATGGCTTAAGATCCCTAATATTGCATATAGGCCCTTGGTTTATTTCGCACCTAAGTCTTTGGCTCCCATTTTGCACTAAAACCCATAAATTATTTCTCCCACTTAATAACTTATCCTCAATAAGCAAATTTTAAATAATTAAAGAATTTAAGAGAGGTGTTCTTTACATCTTGTTATATGATATCAGAAGCTGAAGGCATGGCCAAAGACTTGCTCAACAAAAACTTAAAACTCCAACAAATATTGGGAGCAAAGAGGGCAAACAAAACGAAGATGGGTATGGCAAAGACGACGAGGCCGGAAGTGACGAAGACGACGAGGCCAAAAATTAATTAATTTTTTATTATTTATTTTTATACTATTAAAGGGACCACTAATGAAAAAACAAACCCTGGAAATGCGCATGCTCCGCATTTCCGTAAATAATTTGAAGGATGATTATTTCAGTTAATAAAAAAATTATAATATTCTAATAAAAAGCCGTAATTAACCAAAAAGAATCTTAAATTTTGTTAATTTATATTTTTACAGAAATTATAAAAAAGATTTTGTTATTATTATTTTTATTAAAGCTCGGTACTACTTTCTCTCCATATATAATACAACGATACAAAATAATAAGCTAATACCCCTACCTAACTCAAAGTGGGTTAAATACCAAAGCGCACCACGGAGTTAACGGATGGAACAACCAAATACATACACTAATTTTTCAAATAGAGTGACACATGTTGGTGATGTTTTTTTGGACTTGTTCTCTGGTCTCTTCTCTCCTTATTTCCATCAAAACCTCGTCCTTAGTAGATGGCAGGTTGTGGACTAAGATAGAACTGGCTTGAAGAGGCTAACAAGGTGAACGCAACCTACGATCTGAGAATCTAGGACAGAGAAAGAGAGAGGGAGGGAGGGGGGGGGGGGAGAGAGAGAGAGAGAAGAAGAAGAAGAAGAAGAAGAAGAAGAAGAAGAAGAAGGATGTATTAGCTAAAAGTGGCTGGTTGTGAACTCAAGACTTTAGGTCTGTCGTGGAGAAGGAAGAAGACAGAAAGGGGTTGGCCGAGAGCTCTTATCTCAGGTGTTCTTATGGAAATTATCCAGGCATGGCTGGCTGCTCACAAGGTTGAAAGTTGGTTGCTTAAGGGATTAAAGATTGGTTGCTCATGGGATTGAAGACTGGTTGCTCACGAGATTGAAGGAGAAATCCCTTAGATGGCTCTCCATGCTATGTCCCATCTTTTCTCCCTTTCTTAAAAGCATAATCCTCCTTTCTCTTGCTTTAAGAATAGTCAAGGTCTTGGGCTTCTGATTATCACGAGAGAGAATTTATGTAGTACTTGAGAAGTCAATAGTTGGGTTTAATTTTAAGTCATTTCCTTGATTAACCCAAGCCCTAATGATCACCTTGCATAGAATATGTTATCAATTATTTTACACTTCAACCCTTATAGAAGTATATTACCAAGCCAGCCTTCTCATTATTGCTTAAGATTTCTAATTTCGCATATAGGCCCTTGGTTTATTTCTTACATAAGCCCTTTGCTCCCATTTTGCACTCAAACCCATAAATTATTCCTTCCACTTAATAAATTATCCTCGATAAGCTAGTCAACCAGATCATATAAACTTACGACGTTTTATTTAAATTCAGATTTTAAATAATTACAGAATTTCAGAGGCGTGGTCTTTACATCTAGTTATATGATATCATAAGCTGAATGCATGGTCAGAGACTCGCTCAACAAAAGCTTAATTCTCCGACAAATATTGGGAGCAAAGATTGCAAATAAAATGAAAATGGTTATGGCAAAGATGGCACGACAAAAAATTAATTTATTTTTTATTTATTTTTTATAATATTAAAAAGCGGGGCCCACTAATTAAAAAACAAGCTCCATGTCCGCTACCTATAGTTAATTTTTTATTAAAAATTTTTATAATATTAAAATAATTGGGGCCCACTAACTAAAAAACAAAGCCTGGAAGTGCTAATGCTCCGCATTTCTATAAATAATCCCTAGGATGATTATTTTTGTACAACAACAACAACAACAACATCTAAGCCTTAATCCTATACTAAATGGGGTGGCTATATGGATTCTCTGCTTTCATGTAAACTCAAATATGGAATAAAAATAAAAATAAAAGGAAATGAAATAAACTGAGATAAAATGAAATAAAATGAAAAATAAAAATACATAAATAAATAATAATAACAACGAGATAATTCTATCGAGATTGAGATGTTAGAAGCGTAAGATCCCTACAAACAAAGCTAAGCTAATGAAGGAAAATCTTTTAGGTGACTTATCGGTAATCCTATACTAAAGTGAGCTTGGCTATATGGATTCTTTATCTCCATGTGGCTTTGTCAAAAGCACGATCCTATCAATATCTAACATACGTAGGTTCTTAGCTACTACATCTCTCCACGTAATCCTATGCCTATCTCTACCATTTTCTTACCTTCTATAGCTAAATTATCACATTTTCGGACTGGAGCGCCTGGGGGTTTCCGGCGTACATGTCCAAACCATCTTAAACGCCTTTTTCGTATTTTATCTTCAATTGGTGCAACATGCACCTTTTGTCAGATGTGTTCATTTCTAATCTTGTCTAATCTTGCATGACCACTCATCCATCTTAACATCCTCATTTCGGCCACATTCATCTTATGCATATGTTGAACTTTAGTTGCCCAACACTCTCTCCCATATAGCATGGCCTATCTAATTGTCGTCCTATAAAATTTTTCCTTTATTTTGTCAGGCATCTTTTTATCACATAACACCCCCGTGGCACTTCTCCATTTCAACCATCCAACTTTGATTCTATGGGTTACATCTTCATCTATCATCCCATCATCCTGGAAAATGGAACCTAAATACCTAAAATGGTTAACCTTAGGCACTACCACCCCGCTAGTTTCACTTCTCCTTCATCTCTCCTACTTAGACTAAAATTACAATGCATATATTCTGTCTTACTTCTACTTAACCCAAAGCCTTTACTTTCTAAAGTGTTTCTCCATAATTCTAGCTTTTGATTTACTTCACTCTAGTCTCATCCACTAGGACAACATCATCTGCAAACAACATACACCATGGGATGTAAATGCTTGGATATAACTAGTTAATTCATCCATTACTAGGGTAAACAGAGTATGGGCTCAAGGCCGATCCACGATGTAGACCCACTATTATAGGAAACTCCTCCAGACGCCTCCTCTTGTTCTCACAATCAGAACCGCTCCCTCATACATATCCTTAATAATATTTATATATTTTACATGAATCTTTTTCCTCTCCAATACCGACCAAAGGACTTGTCTTGGTACCCTATCATATGCTTTCTCTAGGTCAATAAAAACCATATGGTGATCCTTCTTCTTTTCTCTGTAGATCTCCATCAAGTTTTTTAATAGGAAAATGGCTTCTGTTGTGGATCTACCTGGCATAAAACAAAATTGGTTCTCTGACACCTTCATGATATACCTGAGTCGATGCTCTATTACCCTCTCCTAGAGTTTCATCGTATGACTCATTAATTTAATACCACGGTAGTTGATGCAATTTTGAATATCTCTCTTATTCTTATAAATAGGAACCAAAATGCTCTTTCTCCAGTCGTCTGACATTTTCCCCCCTTTTAGGATAGAGTTGAAGAGTTTGGTTAAACTGACGTTGGGCAAGGTAGCATTATCCCGCGGGCTAGCCGGATTCAAGGACCGCAAGGAAGAACAAACGAAGAACCAAAAGAACCAGAGAAAATACTCTGAAATTCAGAAAAATACTTTTATTCAAAACTCAATAATAATAAATCAACCCACAAGCCGGGTTAAATAGCTTTCAAAGACTAACCTAAAAACCCTATCATCTTATCTAAATTTGCTAAAATTGACAAATCATTATTTAAAACTAAACTTATCGAAATTTAAAACTCTAAACAAATCATATAACTCCTAAAAATCCAAGATCAAATCTGGTTCAAATCTTATCCTAATTTGGCATATGAAATATTACCAAAAATAGAAAAAAGACCGAAAACCCTAATTCGGCGGATTAAATATTTCTAAAACTAGAAAAAAATAACTAAAATTATCTGTAATATGACATCCCTATATCGTGTGTGCCGCAAAGAGCTTTCCGAATTTGGGTCGAACGCCCGATTTTGATATCGGTAGCCAAAGTTATGGCGAAAATACCGAACCACACCCAAAACCGACCCAATCTTGGAATTGACTCGATAACTTCCTGTCTTTACGTTGACCCTCCAACCCGACACCAACATTTGACTCGAGCCTCCTGCATCATTCACCCCGGGTTGGAAAGAACTCGACCCCGAGTTCGACTGCACCTCTGTTGGTAGGTCTGGATCTCCATGCTTAATCTCAATCAAAACCCTAGAGACGGAAAGTAGGTTAGTAGTGTTGGTTACTAGGCCAGGAGGGTTTTCCTCCCATCGAGATACCAATACAATGCTAGTTCCATCATCGTCATAGAAAGGTTCACCAATCTCCTCCTCGGGCTCACCAATTTCCTCCGAGTAGTCGTCATAGATGGGCGAGATCTCCTATTCCACATCATCGTTAAAGATGAGGAAAATATCCTCCTCCACATCATCGTTGAAGATGGGCGAGATCTCCTCCTCCACATCATCGTCGTAGATGGATTGGTAGATGGGTTGGCCAAACCTCTGATCGCTATGATTATGGTGTTGGACTTCCTCAGTCGGAAACTACCCACGACAACCACGATCAAAATCGATCGCCGCCAAATGCCTTGATAATTTCTTGACTTGCCTCTGCAAATCCTTGATCATCAAGCGTTGGGTTAACTCCGCGACTTGCCTTTGTAGATCCTTGTTCATCGCCTCCAGGGCACTCAGGTCATGGTACTGGACTTCGTCAGCCGGAACCTGTCCAACCCGACAACCACGACTACCAGTCATTGATATCGATGATGATGCTTCCCAGGAAGATGATGAGTTCTGGTACCAACTGACGCCGAGCGGGGTAGCGATTATCCCGCGGGCTAGCCGAATCCAAGGCTCGCAAGGAAGAACAAACGAAGAAACAAAAGAACAAGAGAAAATACTCTGAAATTCAAGAAAATAATTTTATTCAAAACTCAATAATAATAAATCAACCCACAAGCCGGGTTAAATAGCTTACAAAGACTAACCTAGAAACCTTATCATCTTATCTAAATTTGCTAAAATTGATGATGCGTTCTAACCGCAAGTGTACGGGTCGAATCAAGTAGTAAAGTGGACTTGAAGTCGGGTTATCGATCCTCAGGGAGAAGGGAAATACTAGTACTACCTATTTATCTATTATCTAGTCGATCGGAAGTTGGGTGATTAACAACTAATTCTAAACCTAGAAAGTAGAAATTGAAATTGCACAATCGATTAAAACTTAGAGAAATTCAATCAAGAAAGGGATACTTGGGTGTTCGAATCCCCTTTGGATTTGATGAGATTAATTAGTGTAAGCTATGTCAATGCTTGATAATTCATTGGCCAAAGTTCCTAATTTGTCTTCACTCTCTCCACCAGAGATGAGTTACTAATCTAATACCCTCACTGATGATGTCTCGACCTAATTGGGAAGATTAAGGGAATAAATAATATAGAAGAATCGCCCTCCTTAGTACCCGGGCTCCCGGTGTACTCCTAATCCTCTCTATTGGAGAAAGTCTACACGTGGGGAGGCATTCGCGTCTTCCCCCACATGGACAACAATAATCTCTCCGGGCTCTCGCAACGTAGAGAGACTACTACCTCAATACAAATCATCCAATAGACCTAATGAAATCATGCAAGCAATTAACATAGAAACACTAATTCAATTAAAATAGCATCCAAAGGTTCATCTACACCCAAGCATCAAGAAATTAGCCCTCCATCAATGGAGGGCAACAATCCATAACAATGAAGGAAGTTGAAAACATGGTTCTCAAATAAAAACTCCCTATTGATGAAGATAAGTGGATCCTTCGCTTGCTCGCCTTCCTTCTCGCCTTCTAGAGCTTCGAGATGAGGAACCCCTCCAATGCCCTCTCCTCCAAGTTGGGGAAGAAGATGATGATGAGGCTCCTTCTCTAGCTCTCTTTCTCTCCAATCTCCAATCAAGAGGCAAGATCCCCCAAAACCTAATTAGGCCTCTCCTTTTATAGTTGTTGCTAGGGTTTTGGGGTCTTTTCCGTTTCTACCCCTGGGCGACTCAAATCGTCGCTGGAAACTTACGCCATACGGACTTTCATACGGACCCGTATGGAGGTTCGTATGAGTTTACAGGTTGTTGCATACGGGGTAGTGTCAGTCCGTATGGGACTCCATATGGACCCATACGAGGTCTCATACGAGGTTGGAGTTGAGGTCCTCTCTGCCCAGGTTCATACGGGTCCGTATGGGACTCCGTATGGCCTGGGTCTTCACTCTCTTTTGTCCTGTTCTGGCCCGAAATCTTCTCCAAACGCTTCCTTTTCTCCGGAGTCTCCATATTTTGCCCTGTTTACAAAAATAAACCTTTTTTAAGTATCGGTGGGCCGAAACTCCTCTAAAAACTCATAATAAACATGCATAATATGATACGAAATATAGCTCAAATGAACACTTATCAATTGACAAATCATTATTTAAAACTAAACTTATCTAAATTTAAAAAAATCATATAACTCCTAAAAATCCGAGATCAAATCGGGTTCAAATCTTATCCTAATTTGGCATATGAAATATTATCAAAAATAGAAAAAAGACCGAAAACCCTAATTCGGCGGATTAAATATTTCTAAAACTAGAAAAAATATCTAAAATTCTCTCCAATATGACTTCCCCATGTAGTGTGTGTGCCGCAAATAGATTTCCGAATTGGGGTCGAACGCCCGATTCTGATATCGGTAGCTAAAGTTATGGCCAAAATACCGAACCGCACCCAAAACCGACCCAATCTTGGAATTGACTCGATAACTTCCCGTATTTACGTTGACCCGCCAACCTGGCACCAACATTTGACTCGAGCCTCCTGCATCATAAACACTCTACCCCTAGTTCTCCAAGGCACTTCCAAACTTCAATCGGGATACTATTTGGGCCACAAGCTTTTCCAAATTTCTATTTTTCCTGCAAGATCTTCGACTTCGCTTAGGCCCCGACCTTACCTCAGAGATAGCTAAAGTTCCTTTCTATCGTTGATGCATAAAAATCCGTAAAGTTATTCTCATGACTTGCATTGAACAAGTGATCAAAGTAGTTTCTCCATCTCTCTTTGATTTCCTTATCTCCTGTCAAGACCTGTTGAGACTCATCCGTAATGCACTTGATTTGGTTCAAGTCTTTCCCTTTTTTATCTCTTAGCCTTGCTATCTTGTATACTTCCTTTTCCCCTTTCTCGTGTCCCTAACTTTTGGTATAAAGCAGCTATGGATTTACCTCAGGCCTCGCTAACTGCTTTCTTGGCCTCCTTTTTTGCCTTTTTATATTTTTCAAAGACTTCTCCATCCTCAGCTGTGGGTAATTTCTTATACCAATATCTTTTCTCTTTAATAGCCTTTTGAACCTCTTCATTCCACCACCATGATTCTTGTGGTCGAGGTCCCAATCCCTTAGCGACCCCTAAGAGCTCACTTCCTATTTTCTCAATACGATTCGACGTCTCATTCCATAAGGTGTTTGCATCATCTTTCACATTTGTGCCTCCTTCTTCCCATATTTTATCCTTAAATGCGAATTGGTTGGTTCCTTTTAACGCCCACCATCTAATCCTACTTTGCTTAACCCTCCTTTGTGTTTTTACTACGCCCTTTTTCTTCACATCCAACACCACCAACCTATGCTGTGTGGTTAATGCTTCTCCAGGTATAACCTTGCAATCTTTACAAATAGATTTATCTCTTCTTCTCGTAACAAGAAAGTCAATTTGGTTACAATTACCCCTATTCTTAAAGGTAATCAAGTGTGATTCCCTTTTCTTAAAGCAAGTATTAGTCAACACCAAATCATGAGCAAAAGCAAAATCTAATATAGATTTTCCTTCATCATTCCTGTTGCCATATCCATAACCTCCATGCACTTGCTTGTAGCCATCACTAAGTCTACCTACATGTCCATTAAGATCACCCCCAATAAAAAGCTCTTGTTCACTTGGAATCCCTAGAACTACCATATCCAAATCTTCCCAAAACTTGACCTTATCTTCTTCTCCTAAGCCTACTTGAGGGGTATACACACTCACTATGTTTATTATTTCTTTTCTCAACACTAGCTTCAAATGTATAATTATGTCTCCTACCCTTTTCACTTCAAACACTTTGTCCTTCATTTTTGGTTCCATAATTATACCCACACCATTTCTATGTTTATCCCCTCCACAATACCATAATTTATAACCTGTGTTACCAATCTCTTTAGCCTTGTTTCCTATCCACCTAGTCTCTTGCAAACATACTATATTTATCATCCTCCTTTTTAGAGTGTCAACTAACTCCATAGATTTTCCTGTCAAAGATCCTATATTCCAACTACCAATCCTAATCCTACTCTCATTCTCATGGACTAACTTCTTTACTCGCACCCGTTCACTAAGATGCGAGAACCCTTGCTCATTTAACATCACATCCGGGCACCGATGTGGCGGGACTAATTTCTTTACCCGCACCCGTCCATGATGTGGGAACCCTTGCCTATACTCCATCACACTCGGGCGGCGATGTGATGAAATCCCTTGCTCATTTAACACTACATCCGGGTGCCGATGTAGCGCGTGCCTAGGTGAGCACGTCCTAACGGTATATATTAGAGAATCCATATCATAAGAGTGACAAAGTTTTACGCTGGCTGTCAATCTACCGCAACCCTCATCCTTTATCTGGGCTTGGGTCCTACTATGCTCGCATAGGCGGATTTCCTAGGATGATTATTTTGTAAATAAAAAAATCATAATATTCTAAAAAAAGACGTAATTAACCAAAAGGAATCTTGAATTTTTTTAAATTATATTTTAATGATAGTACAAAAAGGTTTCGTTATTTATTATTTTATTAAAGCTGGGTATTATTTTGTCTCCCTTTATAATAAGAAACAAGGTAATATGCTAATACCCCTCACAAACTCAAAGTGTGTTAAACACCAAAGTGCGGTACGGAGTTAATGGATGGAACAATTAAATACATACATCAATTTTTCAAATAGAGTGACACATGTTGGTGATGTTTTTTTAGACTTGTTCTCTAGTCTCTTCTCCCCATATTTCCATCAAAGCCTCGTCCTCAATCCATAGCAAGTTGATATAGGAGAGCCCGAGTCATACGATGTTGAACTAAATGATTGTAATATGCAGGCTTTAGCATATCATGAATTGGCTTACCGACGTAAAGGCGGAAGGTGGTCGAGCCAATTTCGTGATTGGGGAACAATTTTGGACACGATTGGGTTTTTTGTCCATAACTTTGGCTACGGGCATCAGATTCCCATTTTGGAAAGCTCGTCTCGACACGTAAGTGGGGTCCACAGAGATTTGCTGAGTGGACCTATCCTTCATCCTCAAATTCTGTTGTTTTGATACAAGAGGCTCGAGTCAGATGTTTCTAGGTTGGCTGGTCAACGTAAAGAGGGGAGGTGGTTGAGTCAATTCCAAGATTGGGTTGATTTTGGACACATTTCAGTATTTTGGCCATAACTTTGGCTACCGATATCGGATTCGCGCACTCAACCCCAATTCGGAAAGCTTGTCTCGACACACACGTAAGGTCTATCCAGCTTTGCTCGATAGACCCTTCCTCTATCCTTAAATCCCACTATTTTCCCCGTTGTTTCTTCTTTTCTTGGTGTTTTTTTTTCCATTTTTGGTAATACCTCGTATGCCAATTTAGGACACGATACGAATCCGATTTGAACTTAGATTTTTAGAAGTTATCTAATATATTTAGTTATTTTAGAATTAGATAAGTTTTTCTATTAAACCAAAATTTGCCGATTGGGGCAAATTTGGGTAAGAAGATAGAATTTCTAGGTTATCTAGTTTAGTTTTTTTTAGCTATTTAAACCCGGCTTGTGGGTTAAATTTTATTCATTGATTATTGAGTTATATATTTTCTTGAAGTTTCAAAGACTTTTCTTCTCTGTTTGTCCTCCTTTTTCTTTCTCTTTTGTCAATCCCCCCTGGTTACCATCGCCCGCAGGTTAATCACTACCTTGCCCAGCGTCAATTGATATAAGAGATCATCTTCTTCTTGTGGCCTCGGCATCAAGGGCTGGAGGTCGTGGTGGCTATGGTGGTCGTTTTGGTGGACATGTTCCCGCAGAGGAAGGTCCGTCTCGAGACCCAATCGCCTTGGAAGCGATGAACGAGGATCTATAGAGACAAGCAGTGGAGTTGACCCAATAGTTGGCGGCGCGAGATTTGGGGGATCATGAGGTTTCAGACCACGACTCCGAGTCCACCTTCGTTAACCCCTATTCCCGGCGTGAGCAATCCAGAGAGCACCGTGCACGAGAGGAGCGTCACAGAGATCTCGGCTTTCGGGTGGAGTTGCCCGAATTTCCTGGAACCCTACATGCTGAAGTCTTCATCGATTGGTGGGAGAAGCTGCGGCGTTCACGAGATCGGCAAGACAAACCAAAGATTGCAGATTGGGACAAGATGAAGAAGAAGATGAAGGGGCACTTCCTCCCCTTCGGCTACACCCAAACCTTGTTTCAACGTCTTCATATGTTGAGACAGGGCGCAAGATCGGTAGATGAGTACACAGAGGACTTCTACCAATTAATCACGCAGAACGACTTATCCGAGAAAGAGGAGCAACTAGTAGCTAAGTATCTGGGAGGTCTATGCCAACCATTGCAGGATATTCTCAATCTGCAGTCATTATGGACTATTTCGGAGGTATACCAGCCCGACCTTACTGTTGAAAAGCAGCAGATAGAAGACCACTAATCAGGAGCGATTAGAGCAGCCAACCAGTTCGCCACCAGGAGTCCCGCCCCGTTCAGCAACCAATGTCAGGTAGTTCTAACTCCGCTGTTCATTGTTACCGTTTTAGTGAGCAGGGGTACAAGTCACCTGAATGTCGGAAACCGCTAGTCAGAAGGGAAAGAACCTGCTGATTGAAGAGGACAAGGCGGACGAGGCTGAGGAACCAATTTATGATGATTATGGAGATGATGATGAGGCTGGTGACGTGCTGATTGGGAATGGCCATGAGACCCTCGTTGTTCGCAAGAGTTTGCTGACACCTAAGGATGAATCAAGGGACGACTGGCTGAGAAACAGTATCTTCCGCACAACATGCATAATTACTTGCAAGGTATGCAAGTTAATCGTTGATAGTAGCAGCTGTGAGAATATGGTATCCGAGGAGGCTGTCCAGAAATTACCGTTGAAGACAGAGCGACACCCCAAACCATGCAAGTTATCATGGCTAAGTAGAGGCAGTGAGGTAAAAGTAGACAAACGATGCCTCGTGTCTTTTTCCATTGGAGGAAAGTATTTTGATAATGCTTGGTGTAATGTTGTACCTATGGATACCTGTCATGTATTGTTGGGACGGCCTTGGCAGTATGATCATAGTGTTATTCATGATGGGAGGAATAATACATATTCCTTTAGCATCAAAGGGAGAAAGATTGTGTTGATACCTCGACGGGATAAAAACCCTCCTGACCGGGTAACCAATACTACTAACCTACTTTCTATCTCCAGGGTTTTGAGCGGGATCAAGCACGGAGATCCAGACATACCAACAGAGGTGCAGTCGAACTTGGGGTCGAGTTCTTTCCAACCTGGGGTGATTGATGTAGGAGGCTCGAGTCAGATATTGCCAGGTTGGCGGGTCAACGTAAAAACAGGAGGTGGTTGAGTCAACTCCAAGATTGGGTCGGTTTTGGACACATTTCGTTATTTTGGCCATAACTTTGGCTACCGATATCGGATTCGCGCGCTCAACCCCAATTCGGATGCTCGTCTGGACGTGCACGTGAGTTCCATCTAGCTTTGCTTGATGGACCCTTCCTTCATCCTCAAATTCCACTGTTTTCCCCATAGTTTCTTCGTTTCTCGGTGTTTTTTTTTCCATTTATAATACTTCGTATGCCAATTTAGGACATAAGACGAATCCGATTTGAACTCTGATTTTTAGGAGTTATCTGATATGTTTAGTTATTTTAGAATTAGATAAGTTTTTCTATTGAACCAAAATTTGCCGATTTGGGCAAATTTGGATAAGAAGATAGAATTTTTAGGTTATCTAGTTTAGTTTTCTTTAGCTATTTAAACCCGGCTTGTGGGTTGAATTTTATTCATTGATTATTGAATTATATTTTCCCTTGAAGTTTCAGAGACTTTTTTCTCTATTTGTCCTCCCTTTTCTTGCTCTTTTGTTAATTCCCTTGGTTACCATCGCCCGCAGGTTAATCACTACCCTGCTTAGCGTCATGTTTTCCCCACCGTTTCTTTCATTTTTTTTTGTGTTTTTTTTTTCTATTTTTGGTAAGACTTCATATGCCAATTTAAGATAGGATTTGAATCCCATTTGATCTCAAATTTTTAAGAGTTATCTGATTTGTTTAGAGTTTTTAAATTAGATACGTTTTAATTTTGAATCAAAATTTGCCAATTTTGACAAATTTTGATAAGATGATAGGTTTCAACGTTAGTTTTGGAAGCTATTTAAACCTGACTTGTGGGTTGAATTTTAGTCGTTAAATATTGAATAATACTTTTCCTTTGAAATTTCTGAGACTTTCTTCTCTGTTTTATCTTCCCCTTTGCTTGCTTTCTTGACAATCCCCTTGTTGCCACCGCCTGCAGGTTAATCACTATCCTGCCCAGCGTCACAGGTTGTGGAGTAAGACAAGACTGGCTTAAAGAGGCTAACAAGGTGAAAGCAATCTCAGATCTGAGAATTTAGGATAGAGAAAGATAGAGAGAGAAGAAAAGGGATGTATTAGCTCACAGTGGCTGGTTGTGAACTCAGGACTTTGAGGCTATTGTGGAGAAGGAGAAAGACAATAAGGGGTTGGCGGAGAGTTCTTATCTCAAGTGTTCTTATGGAAATCATCAAGGCATGGTTGGTTGCTCATGAGGTTGAAAGCTGGTTGCTCATAAGATTGAAGACTTGTTGCTCATGGGATTGAAGGAGAAATCTCTTAGTTGGCTCTATATGCTATGTCCAATCCCTTCTCCCTTTGTTAAAATCATAACGATCCTTTCTCTTCCTTTTAGAATAGTCAAGATCTTGGGGCGTTTGATTGTCACGAGAGAGTATTTGTAAGACCTGCCCTATTTATGGCTTAATTCGAACAAGAGTGCTTCATATAAATGGTTGTCATTGGAAGGTTTTAAATGCAAAAGTTTGTTACTAAATTATTTTGTATAATGACAGCTAAGGACCCCTCCATAAATTCTAGAAAGAACAGGATTTAATTCGCAAAGGCCCGTGATACAACCACACCCATTACTCTGGTTGCAGGGCCTGAGGAGAATGAAGAAGACGTTGACTAGACGCTGAAGGAGAAGACCACACCTTCGCCAACTGGGACCAAGAATGAGAGGCCACGTCATGCCCAGAAAACACCCACCTGGTTGGTTGATTACCAAGTGGGCCACCGGTGGCGCATCACTAGTGGCGTAGAGGATGCGTGGTGGTGTGAAAGCGCGAATTCCTTCACGCACTTTCACCGACGTGGAGATGGTGGCACCCAAGGAGTGGAAGCGGTTGGTTTTGGAGAGGCTAAGGCGCTTGATTCCTTAACGCTGCTGACCGTGTGGCCAAGGACGCTGCGGGCTCAAGCTGCTGAGGAAGAATCAACGTGGGAATAGGTGCGCGTGAAATCTCATGGCCCTTTTGCAGAAGATTAGCTTTAATATTTCAATTAAAGAGCTAATTACTTTAGCACTGTTAGTGGCTATATAAGCCCTGACTCTTCTGTTATTAGCAAACATGTATTTGGAGACTCTCTACTTTCTATTAATCAATCAATCCTTCATCTTCTTCTCCCATTCCTTCACCTTCTTCATCCTTCCGGAGTGTGTGCCCACTCGAAGTGGTACTTATCCGGTATACCTTCCTTGGAGGGTGTATCAACGGTGCTTTCATTGAGAGATGACGACTGATCCAGAGCTTCTCCAGGCGATGAAGGCCATGACCCAATCCATAATGAAGCAACTCCAAACTCAGATGCAAACACATCTTGAAGAGCAAGCAGTGGTCTATCATCAATCATTGCAGAAGAGCATGTCAGTTGTGGAGGCTCAGCTTGCAGATCTTCGGATGCAAGTCAAGGAGTGTTCTCCCACTGCAATTATAGGACACTCATCCTTTCGTCATAGAGCTTCAGAACCATCATCCTCAAGCACATATCCATCTTCAGTGAGCTCAGATCTCAATCATCTCATCAGACCCATGAAGATGGACATTCCCAAGTTTGATGGGGATGATCCGAGCAGCTGGGTGTTTCGAATCGAGGAGTTCTTTAATTTTCACGAGACGCCGGCGAGCCTTCGATTGCGAATAGTTTCATTTCACCTTGAAGGTCGCGCATCTGCTTGGTACCAGTGGATGAAGACTAGTAACCTGCTGACTACTTGGCCGGAGTTCCTTGAGAGTCTTAGACTACGTTTTGGCTTCTCACAGTTTGAAGATCATCAAGGAGCCCTATCAAAACTCTCACAAACCTCCACAGTGAGTGAATTTCAAACTTCCTTTGAAGATTTCATAAATAGGGTGACTAGAATCCCTGAAAACATTCTGATATCCTTCTTTATTTCTGGGCTGCGCCACCATCTTCGCCGAGAGATGCTGTTAAACAAGCCATCCACCCTCATGGAGGCTTTCACCCTGGCGAGGGCTTACGAAGCAAGGCATGAAGAAACCATTATGGAGCAACGAAGTTGGAGCAGAGGAGCATCAAAACCCAGCTGGCCACCTTCTCCACCAAATGTTCCCAAGGGGCAGCCATCGGTGACAAATCAAGGGGTATTCAGTTCTCCAGTTAAGCCTCTTCAGGCTACTCCACAAGCTACACCAACACCAACCTTACTAGGCCAGCCACCGAGGACTAATGGGCAGCCACCCTTGTTGTCACCGCCACCCCTTCCAATCAGGCGATTAACACAAGCTGATTTCAGAGATAGAAAAGCTAAGGGGCTTTGTTTTAATTGTGATTAAAAATGGAGTGCAGGGCATAAGTACCGCAGCCAATTCTTGGTATTATTGGGTAATGATGATGGTGAATTGGAAGAGCAGCTGGGAGAGCTTCATAACCAGGAGCCAGAAGATGGCACTATCACAGCAGATATATCTAGCTTGAACACAATGGATAGTCAGGGGAGCCCAAAGTCACTCAGAATGTTGGGTAAGGTTTTGAACAGAGATTTTCATATACTGATTGATGGTGGTAGTACACATAATTTCATTAGGCCTATTATTACTGAGCAGCTGCAATTGAATGTGAAATCTATCAAACCCTTTTGAGTTTACATTGGCAATGGGGATTATCTCAGATGCACGCACCTATGTCCTCAAGTAAAGGTAGACTTGCAGGGGATTACATTTGCTATAGATCTCTATATCTTGCTAATTGAAGGGCCTGACATTGTGCTAGGAGTTCAGTGGCTCCAAGAACTGGGGGATGTAATTCATAACTACAAGGCTGTAACTATGAAATTCCAGTGGGAGGACAAGGAGGTGCTACTGAAGGGTGATGCAATACCCCTAGCCAAGGCCATTACCTACAATCAATTACAAACTCTGGTGAATCATGATGAATTCAGTGGTTTATATGAGATACATCAGCTATCAGACACAGAGGAGAAGAATGAACATAAGGATGAATTTCAGATTCCTGAAGGTCTTCATCCGCAAGTAGCACAACTTCTGCAAACATTCAGCCAGCTGTTTTCAAATCCTACTCAATTACCTCCACACAGATTGGTGGACCATCGTATTCATCTATTACCACACAGCAAACCCATTAATGTGAGACCATACCGGTACCCTCATTTCCAAAAAAAGGAGATTGAGAAACTAGTAAGGGAGATGCTGCAGCAAGGAATCATTAGACCGAGCCAGAGCCCATTCTCGTCTCCTGCATTGCTAGTGAAGAAGAAGGATGGCACCTATAGGTTCTGTGTGGATTATAGGGCATTGAATGCTGTTACAATTAAAGACAAGTTTCCAATTCCTACAATTGATGAACTACTTGATGAGTTGGGGGGAGCTGTGATGTTCAACAAGCTTGATTTAAGAGCTGGGTATCACCAGATTAGGATGCATGCAAGGGATATACACAAAACTGCCTTTAGAACTCATGATGGGCACTTCGAGTTTATGGTCATGCCCTTTGGCCTTTCAAATTCACCTTCCACTTTTCAAGCAACCATGAACCGCATTTTCGAGCCCTTTCTCAGGAGGTTTGTCATCGTTTTCTTTGATGATATTTTAATATACAGTTGCTCATTCACAGCTCATTTACAACACTTAGAACAGGTGCTGGGTTGTTTAAAATCCCACTGTTTCTTCATTAAGTTGTCCAAATGTTCTTTTTGCAAAGAAACTATTGACTATTTGGGGCATGTAGTCACACCAGAAGGGGTCAAAGCTGATCCAAACAAAATAGAGGCAATGGTTAATTGGCCTCTACCCACTACTCAAAAGCAGCTCAGGGGGTTTCTTGGCCTCACTGGCTATTACAGAAGGTTTGTCAAGGGGTATTCCAGCATTGCTGCACCACTCACTGATTTGTTATGCAAAGATGCCTTTATTTGGAATGATAAAGCTGACACTGCATTTGAAGCATTGAAGAGAGCTATGGTGGAAGCTCCTGTACTGAGATTACCCAATTTTGATACTGAATTCATTGTAGAAACAGATGCCTCTAATAGTGGAATTGGTGCTGTACTGATGCAAGAAGAACATCCAATTTCCTATTTCAGCAAGAAATTGGGACCAAAAATGCAGGCTGCTTCAACTTATATTAAAGAGCTGCATGCCATTGTAGAAGCTGTTCAAAAGTGGAGGCAATATCTGTTAGGGAGTTTTTTCATAATCAGAACAGATCAACAAAGCATAAAACAGTTGCTGCAGCAAGTGATACAAACTCCAGATCAACAAGCCTATCTACGCAAGCTGCTGGGATTCCACTTCAAAATTGAGTATAAACCAGGCCCTACCAATCGAGCAGCAGATGGTCTCTCTAGAATGTTTGAGGAAGAGGCAAGGGAAGTTGGCAGTGATGATTTTGCCACCTTATACATGGCAAGCCGGCCCATTTCTACCTTATTGACCACACTCAAGGGGGAGAACAGTACATTAGAGGATATGAGGGCGATGCATGAAAGGTTCCAGGAAGGGACACTTTCTTCAGAATACACAGTGCATGATGGTATGTTGCTATTCAAGCAGAGGTACTATATCAGCAATCAATCTAGTCTCAAGCTTTTGTTGATCAAAGAGTACCATACCACTCCAATGGCGGGACATGGTGGCATTAAAAGGACTCTAGTCCGATTGGCAAGTAGATTTTATTGGCTCAATATGAGAAGGGATGTAGAAGACTTCATATCTGCTTGTGTGGTATGCCAGCAAACCAAATACCAAACTAAGGCTCCAGCAGGTTTGCTCCAGCCTTTACCCATTCCAGCATCAGTTTGGGAAGAAGTTTCCATGGATTTTATAACAGGCTTGCCAGCATCACAAGGCTATACTGGGATTTTGGTGGTGGTTGATAGGCTTACCAAATCTGCCCATTTTGCTCCATTACCATCTCAATTTACAGCCATGCTAGTTGCTGAAGTGTTTGCTAACATGGTGGTTCGAATTCATGGGTTTCCCAGAACCATTGTATCGGATAGAGATCCCATATTTGTCAGCAACTTTTGGAGGAAATTGTTTGAATTGAGTGGCACCACACTACATCACAGCACTTCATACCACCCACGAACCGACGGCCAGAATGAGGTGGTAAATCGGGGACTGGAACAGTACCTCAGAGCCTTCAGCCACAAACAACCTCACAAATGGGTCCAATTCCTCGGGTGGGCAGAGCTCTGTTATAATACCAGTTACCACAGTGGAATTAAGATGACTCCATACCAGGCTCTCTACGGTCGTCTTCCACCTTCGCTTCCAGTCTATACCCCTAGTGCTACTAATTTACAAAGCCTTGAAGAGATGCTGATCGAGCGAGATGCAATGTTGAAACTTTTGAAGGAGAACCTTCGTCAAGCTCAACACCGTATGGAGCAAAAGGCCAATTTCCACAGACGCGAGCTCGAGCTATCAGTGGGGGACCTCGTTTTGATGAGCCTACAGCCATACCGCCAAGCGTCAGTCAGTCGCCGGCAATCTCAAAAGCTAAGCCTTCGATCTTACGGACCTTTCAAGGTTGTTGAGAGGGTTGGGGCTGTTGCTTATCGATTAGACTTGCCACCTGAGAGCAAGATTCATCCGGTATTCCATATATCAGTACTCAAACCCTTCACCGGAGCTGCAGTAACTCAGGGGAAATCGCTACCCAAAGCTTCAACCAATGATGGGCCGATATCACAACTACTGGTTGTATGTGCAGCACGTACAGTGATGCAACAAGGTATTCTAGTGCGCCAGGTTTTAGTCCAGTGGTAGGGTAGCCCACCGGAGGAGGCCACATGGGAGCCTTTTGAAGAATTCTGTGCATCTTTTCCCCTATATCACCTTGAAGACAAGGTGAATTTCGAGGGTGGGGGAGTTGATACAACCACACCCATTACTCTGGTTGCAGGGCCTGAGAAGAACGAAGAAGACGTTGACTAGACGCTGAAGGAGAAGACCACACCTTCGCCAACTGGGACCAAGAATGAGAGGCCACGTCGCAACCGAAAACACCCACCCTGGTTGGTTGATTACCAAGTGGGCCAGCTGGCGCATCACTAGTGGCGAGAGGATCGTGGTGGTGTGAAAGCGCGAATTCCTTCACGCACTTTCACTGACGTGAGACAGGTGGCACCCAAGGAGTGGAGCAGTTGGTTTTGGAGAGGCGAAGGCGCGGATTCCTTAACGCGTTTTCGACTGCGAAGGACGCGTGGCCTGCGTTGAGCGGAAGAATCAACGTGGGAATAGGTGCGCGTGAAATCTCATGGCCCTTTTGCAGAAGATTAGCTTTAATATTTCAATTAAAGAGCTAATTACTTTAGCACTGTTAGTGGCTATATAAGCCCTGACTCTTCTCTGTTATTAGCAGCTGATGTATTTGGAGACTCTCTACTTTCTATTAATCAATCAATCCTTCATCTTCTTCTCCCATTCCTTCACCTTCTTCATCCTTCCGGAGTGTGTGCCCACTCGAAGTGGTACTTATCCGGTATACCTTCCTTGGACGGTGTATCAGCCCGCCTCTCATGGGATTAAAGTGAGAAGGGACTTGCATGGAAGTTTAAAAGGTTAAGGGTCACTTTTGTAAAAAGCCATTAGTGAGACATGTATAAGTTTCAGCCATGAGATTGAGAAGCAACGGTTGTGATGGTAGCACGTGGCTTTGAGATTCCAACGACATCCGATTTATGAAGAAGGCGTGAGTTGGGAACTGGTTTCCCAAAAGAAACCGAACTTCAACCCGACGGGGCGCCATGCGTAGGATGGTGATCATACGTGAGATTGGGGAACCGGTTTCCCTTTCTGAACCGTCCCGAAATCGAACGTGGGTTCATGATGGGAGACGCCATGCGGCGTGGCCACGATACTCAGCATAGAAGGGAAACGAGTTCTCTTTTCATCCATGCCAGGGTCTAAACATGAATCCGAGAGAGATTAACCGTATATTACAGCCTAAGTAGCGCCGGATTTCCTATTTACTAGCGGAGGATAAGGGCAGCGAGTTGTCCCATAACATCGAGCCCCATAATAATGGTTTCTTCGGGCGTTATAAAGAGCATAAGCTCTGGTTGCAGTGGCCATCATAATCACCCCGTGACCAAAACCTCAACCTCTCCCATTCCCGGAGAGCTCGATGGAAATCCCAGTCACAGTTTGGAGACGAGCACAAGCATAAGAGACCGTGGCATTCCGAGTCCTAGGATGGTGAGTCATAGTTGCACACCATAAAGCTTACTGTTGAAGGATTTCTAACATTGAACCTCCTTGTAAGGTTGACGAGGGAGAACCAAGGAGCTCCAACGTGATTTGGCAGCCAAGTGCTCTTAGTATCAAGTTGTCGAGCTCTCATGCATCGGGGAGGCCAACACGACCATCGTGAACTACTACAAGCTGGTGAGCATTTCTAAACCAGTAGCATAAGTTTAAACGATCTTGAGTGATCATATGTGCCTTAGTTCTATTCAGTGAGTCTCCCAGGGATGAAGACGTCCACTTAGTTCAATGTAGAAGACCTGTTAAATGATATGAGTAACACCAATCACTAAATAAGTGTACTGAGACTAGTTTTCAATTATTCGATCCCGATTAAGAACATAGAGTTGCGTCAGGGGGAAGTGCCAATTGCTTCTGGACACCTCTGAAATACTGTAAGTATTTACCGCAGTATCACCGTTAAAGTAAGTATTTTATAAATAAACATTTTTTTTCTCTGAGAAATATATTTATGCCTTTATTAAATATTTTAAATGGATTATTTTTCTATATAAATAACTGAAGTCATGCATGCCTCCCTGATTCCTGGTTTTTCACTGATTTACTGTATACTCGGGTTTGTCTGGTGATAGTTTCAATTTAATATGCATGTTATGCTCACTGACAATACCTACTCTTGAAATTTGGCCCTTATAGTCAGAAACACTTGAGCATACGCATGCGCTATCAGCAGGTAGGTATACATCAGCTGTTTTGGATTTTTTTACTATTTTTAAGGATTCTCCCGCCTAGTATTGTGATGTTACAGAGCCAGTGGGAAGGATACTACGTCTTCTTGTACTGTTGTTGGGCCAGGATACCCTAGCGTCTTCTTGTCCCATATACCTGTTAGTGGGGTGGTATGTTGACCGTGTACGTACATGTTTCTATTAGCAGCGCTACCGGACCTATGTGTCTGTTCCGACTTAGGTCGATGTCGGCTTAGGCCGATAATCCGGCTTGAGCCATGATTGCCCGGGAGATGACCTACGAGGTTTCTTGGATTGCCTGTTTACTCTATATACATAACACATGGGTGATTATGATTGTTGGATCTTATTATTGTTTCTGATTGGAGAATTTACTGGTTGTTATTGCTTATTACCAATGAGCTTCTAGACTCTTGCTTTTCATGTGTTACATAGATTCTGATTCTTGTAGCATCTATCTCCTGACTTCGGAAATTTATTTATTTACCTTTAATTTTTGCGAGGCATTTTTTGGTATGTACTATTTTACTGAGATTTATACGAGGAATGACTTCTATGTTTTCTAGCGGGTACTTACTAATCTTTTTCGAAAGCTCACCCCCTTGTTGATCATTCTTTCCAGATCTCGAGTAGTGAGACGCAAGATCCAAGAGGTACCGCGTCGGATTCTTGGGTTTGTTACTTGAGGTCTGTGAACCTTTGTTATCTTTGTGAGGAGGACTTGATGTCTTGTACGACCCTTATAGGGCCATTACATTCCTGTATACATAGGGTCTATGAACCCTTAGGATTTATTCTGCTGCACTTGATGTTATTTTCACTTCTAGACAAATATTATTATCTTCAGTTTTAATTCCGCTGCTTATCTTATATATGTTTCTAATTATTGAGGCCTTGTATCCAGGTAGGGCCCGTCCCTATTTGGGTATGGCCGGTCTATTGACATTCAGGGCACGATTCAGGGTGTGACAATATTCATGTAGTGTTTGACAAGTCAATAATTTGGTTTAGGTTTAAGTCATTGCCTTGATTAAACCAAACCCTAATAATCGCCTTCTATAACAGATGTTATAAATTCTTTTACACTTCAGCCCTTATAGAAGTATATTATTAAGCTAGCCTTCTCATTATGGCTTAAGATTCCTAATTTCACATATATTTCGCATATAAGCCCTTGGCTCCCATTTTGCACTTAAATCCATAAATTATTCCTCCCACGTAATAACTTATCCTCGATAAACTAGTCAAACTGATCATATAAACTGACAGTGTTTTATTTAAATTCAAATTTAAATAATTACCGAATTTCGGAGAGGTGGTCTTTATATCTAGCTCTATGATATATGAAGCTAAAGGTATAGCCGGACACTTGCTCAACAAAAGCTTGAAATTTGGCAAATATTGGGAGCAAAGAGTGCAAACAAAACAAAGATGGGTGTGGCAAAGGCGGCGAGCCGAAAGTGGTGAAGACGACATGGCCAAAAATTAATTAATTCTTATTAATTTTTCATTAATATCAAAAAAAGGGCCCACTAATTAATAAACAAGCTCCATGTGTACCACCGGTAATTAATTTTTTATTAATTATTTTTATAATATTACAATAATTGGGGCCCACTAACTAAAAAACAAAGCCCGGAAATGCACATCCTTCACATTTCTGTAAAGAATGCGTAGGATGCTTATTTTTGTAAATAAAAAAATTATAATATTCTGAAAAAATTCATAATTAACTAAAAAGAATCTTGATATTTTTAAAGAAATTACAAAAAGTTTCTGTTATTTATTATTTTTATGAAAGCTGATTATTACTTTCTCTCCCTACATAATACAAAGATACAAGGCAATATGTTAATACCCCTCCCAAACTCAAAGTGGGTTAAACACAAAAGTGCGGAATGGAGTTAGCGGATGGAACAACCAAATATATGCATCAATTTTTGAAATAGAGTGCCACTTGTTGGTGATGTTTCTATGGTCCGTTATCCCCTTATTTCCATCAAAGCCTCTCCTTAGTCTAGGGCATGTTGTGGACTAGTAAGAGAGGACCGGCTTGAAGTGGCTAACAAGGTTAAAGCAACCTCAGATCTTAGAATATGAGAAAAAGAGAGAGAGAGAGAGAGAGAGAGAGAGAGAGAGAGAGAGAGAGCAAATATAAATAAATATTTAGGAAATGATTAGGTTGAGTTGGATTGAAAGAGTAATATATATATATATATATATATATATATATATATAATATTTATTATACAATATATACATACGATCAGGTAATTATTTTGATATTCAAAAAATATATAAATATATAATATAATAATATATTTACAAGTAAGGTTGGATTGGCTGCCATTAAAAGAGTTTAAAAGCCCTTTTGAATCAAAGCATGTGGGAGCATGCACATGTAGAAAAGCATTAGAATTGAAGGGCTTGCATTGGGTTTGAAAATTAAAGAAGCCATTCAATGGCTCCTCGTGGACACATAATGAAACGAAGTGCGTGAGTGTTAGTGGGAAACGATTTCTCCACCAGTGACAACGCATGCCGCTGCGATAGATTCTTCACGTTTGAAACCAACTAGATAAGGGAAGAATTGATTGCAAATTTTGTGTAATCCCACTATACGATATTGATCGCATTTGGGATCCTCCATGAGCCTCTATATAAGGAGAAACCAAAAACTCTAGAGTAGCCGCTGTTGTTGAGGAGAGGGGACCCTTTTCCCTCACCGAAGAACTAGATCCATGCCAAAGAACGTCGGAGAAGAAGGTGGGTAGAGGATTGGGACAGTAGCGCCACCGCTGTGTAATCGGAACCGCCTCGAACCACCAACGAGCACCGGTGAGTTTCCTTGTCCTCGTGATTCTATATAGGAGGCATGCTAGCTAACATCATGTAAAGAGCGAGTTGAAAACCATCATAAGTTTTGGGATGCATGTTAATTGAGAACTAGACTCAAGGAAGAAAATGATGTAGGGTTTTATTGGCTAATAATGTTGAGAATGGAGATGCATGCATGATCTAAAATATACACATGCTCTTTTGTTTAGGTTTTATAAAATGACTGTAGTGTATATGCATGAGTATGAAGGGTTAGTGTGTACAAGGATGGGGTTGTTGGAGGATGTGGTAATTATTGCTGGACTTTGGATTGGTTTGGTTCATTGAAGAAGTGATGGTTATAATTTATGTGTATTGGGTGAGGGTTTGATGGTTCTCAAGTTGTTAGAGGATCAAGTCATGGACAATGAGGTCCTTGAGTCCAATCATGGTGTTTTAATATTTCTGTAGGTATGAATTTGGTTGAGAGATGATTAGTTTTGTAAGTTTGGATCACTATCAGATTTCATGAGGTCATGCTCACTGTGTGTGATTTTCATAGACTTCGCCAATTTGTTAGATTATATTAGATGTTGAATCGAACATATGAGTATTACCAATAAATTCATATTATTCAGTTATTTGTAGTAATTGTAAACAGGTTATGAGGCCTTGCATACGCAGTGGGGCCCATCCCCACATGTGTGCGGTCGATAGCCGACGTTCCACCGCCCGGGCGCGATGATTAAGGACTCCTTGAGTGCAAAGGAGACAAGCAACAAAGCCTGGTGGATGAGATGTGACCTCGAGTGATCGTGAGCGTGATTAATCTGGCCGAGATCCGCTGGGATCCAAGCCGCGAGGATCGCTCTCACCGTACTATGCCGGGCTGGGGTGGTCTTGAGGTTGTCTGACAGGCTCCTATATCCTTAATCTGTCACGCCCCGAACCAAAATGGGACGTCTGCAGATCGGCCGCATACTTGTGGGGATGGGCCCCACTGTGTATGCAAGGCCTCATAACATGTTTACAATTACTACAAATAACTGAAGAATATGAATTTATTGCTAAATTTCAAATGTTCAATTCCAACATTCAATATGACCTAACAAATGGGCAAAATCTATAAAAAAATAATCAGGACAATTTAATTTATTATAAATACAATAAAAGTCCACATGACACTAAGGACTGGACTAGGCTCCGGTCAACTCATCTACCCACCGACTAGCTACTCCTCGTGATCTGAAAAAAAATCCAGAGATTAATGAGCTTGGGAGCTCAGTAAGTACCCACTAAAAATAATGAACCATGCAAAGGTTTTAAGATAATAAGTAAAATCAAAAACAAAACAAAGAAAAAGGAAAAGGAATTTATAAATAACTAAATAATTTGCAAAAAATTATAGTTTCTGAAGTTATCATACAAACACACTATCAGAAGGTTTAGTTTATACTCAAAATACTAGAGTCTCCCAAACTTTCTATGACCACTAATTACCCCGGGTGGCACCCGGGTCGTAAAATGTAAGGTCGCTATTATAACCGACAAAGACGGGGAAACAGAAATGTATAGGTCGCTATTGTGACCGACAGCACGGGTTGAACTAGTTCATAATAGATACGTCACGTACTCGACACGGTCAATGTTTAAACCCCATTGACGAAGGAATCTAACACGCATCGGCTTGGAGACGCATCGAAAAATCGTGGATAAATATCGCAGGAAAAATAAGTCATGCAATCAGAATCGGAGAGTATGTCAAGCAAGCAAATGTCAATAGTTCTAAACCGAACATACATGCATGGTTCAATTTTGTACAGAAAGTAGATCAATTACAATTTCTTTAAAATGTCAGATAAAATCAATATATAATTTAAGTTATAATAACAAAAATAATTTCTATAAGTTGATAAGAAAAACATTGCTTAATTTAGGTAGAATACTTACCTCCAAACTTCAATTTAATCCAATCAGATCTCGCACTGCTGTATCCGTAATAGGATCTTGATAGCCTACTACTCAAAACACGGTCAACTGAGGGGAAGATCTGAGAGAGGGAAGAGAGTAGAAACAACTATCATCTAAACCCTCTGTTATGTTTACAGAGAGGAAGAATCAGAAGAATTAGGGTTACAGATGAGGGCGGCGGTGTGAGGATTAAATACAGAGATTCATAACAGTTTTTTTTTTAAAAAAAATTAAGATTATGTTTTTATTTTTATTTTCTCAACCGTTTTAAGATAAGGTCTTTGACTAAATCATTAAGAAACATAAATATCCGCCCACTTTGCTTTTTAGTCCTTACTATTTTAAATAATTACGTATAACCCTTGGGTGGGTTATTACATCGATCAGAGGGTAGGACTAGATGGTAAGGTGATTCTTGTAGAGGTTTTAGTTTGGGGCTGGGTGATTGATTTGAAGACTGGTGTATGTGCAAGCATGGGTTTCAGAATGAGTGTGGGATGTTCAAGTTGCAGGAAGCTTGCATAGATGGTAGTCCTCTTTAGGATAAAGGTGTAGTTTGAAATGTAATGCATATGTATTGGAGACTAAAGACTGAGCCTATGCTCATGATTGAATACCAACAGGAATTGTGAGGGAAGATGATCTTGAGGATTTGTTGAGTCTGGTCAAGATTATTAGGATTTGGGTTAATCAAAGAAATGACTTAAACCTAAACCAAACTATTGACTTGTCAAACACTACATGAATACTCTCTCATGACAATCAGATACCCCAAGACTTTGATTATTCTAAAAGCAAGAGAAAGGAGAGTTATGCTTTGAAGAAAGGGAGAAGAGATGAGAAATAGCATAGAGAGCCAACTAAGGGATTTCTCCTTTAATCCCGTGAGCAACCAGTTTTCAATCCCGTGAGCAACCAGTCTTTAATCCTGTGAGGAACCAACTTTTGACCTCATAAGCTGCCAGCCATGCCTTGATGATTTCCATAAGAACACTTGAGATGAGAGCTCTCTGCCAACCCCTTACTGTCTTCTTCCTTCTGCACGACAGGCCTTAAAGTCCTAAGTTCACAACCAGCCATTGTGTGCTAATACATCCTTTTTCTTCTCTCTCTCTCTCTCTCTCTTTGTTCTAGATTCTTAGATCTGAGGTAGCTTTCACAATGTTAGCCTCTTCAAGTCAGTCCTGTCTTACTGCACAACTTGCCCTGGACTTAAGGACGACGTTTTGATGGAAATAAGGAGAGAAGAGACCAGAGAACAAGTTCAAAAAAACATCACCAACGCGTGTCATTCTATTTGAAAATTTCATATATGTATTTGGTTGTTCAATCCGTTAACTCTATGCTGCACTTTGGTGTTTAACCCACTTTGAGTTTGGGAGCGTTATAAACATATTATCTTGTATCTTTGTATTATATCGAGACAGAAAGTAATATCCAGCTTTAATAAAGATAATAAATAATAAAACCTTTTTGTAATTTCTTTAAAAATATAAATTAAAAAAATTCAAGATTCTTTTTTGTTAATTCCGGCTTTTTTTAAGAATATTATAATTTTTTTTATTTATATAAATAATCATCCTCTTGGATATATTGCTATTTAAATGCTTGAGCATGCGCATTTCAGTGCTTTTTGTTTTTAGTTAGTGGGTCCCAATTATTTTAATATTATAAAAATAATTAATAAAAAATTAACTACATGTGGCACACATATAAATTGTTTTTTAATTAATGGGCCCATTTTTGAATATTATAAAAAAAATAAAAAATTAATAAATTTTTGGTCTCGTCGCCTTCGCCGGTTGCAACCTCGTCGTCTTCGGCACACCCATCTTTGTTTTGCTTGCACTCTTTACTCCCAATATTTGCCGAAGTTTTAAGTATTTATTGAGCAAATCTCCGGCCATGCCTTTAGCTTCGAATATCATATAGCTAGATGTAAAGACCACCAGTTAAAATCTTAATTTAAATAAAACATCGACAGTTTATATCATCCGGTTGACTAGCTTATCGAGGATAATTTATTAAGTGGGAGGAATAATTTATGGGTTTAAGTACAAAATGGGAGCCAAGGGCTTATGTGCGAATTAAACCAAGGGCCTATATGCGAAATTAGGAATCTTAAGCCATAATGAGATGGTTGGCATAATAATATACTTCTATAACGGTTGAAGAGTTAAGAATTTATAACATATGCTATAGAAGTTTATTATTAGGGTTTCGGTTAATCAAGGCAATGACTTAGACCCAAACCAAACTATTGATTGGTCAAACACTACATGAATACTCTCTCATGACAAATCAGAAGCCCCAAGACCATGACTGTTTTAAAAGCAAGTGAAAGGAAGGTTATGCTTTTAAGAAGTGGGGAAGAGATGGGACATAGCATGGAGAGCCAACTAAGGGATTTCTCCTTCAATCCCGAGACAAACTAGTCTTTAATCTTGTGAGCAACCAATCTTTAATCCCGTGAACAACAACCTTTCAACATCATGAGCAACTGTTGAGCATGTATAGACACTCACCCAAGTGCAAGTATCATCAAAGTAATACAATTTATACTAGTAAGCCCGGGTCTAAAACAAGGAGTGGGGTGCTAGCTAACTAAAACATGACAAGGAGAACTAGACTAAATCAATGGAAAAGATAGTTTGTCATGATGAATCATGATCTCAAGTCAAATCTATAAAGAAAGGATTAAAGATAGGAAGACAATCAATCAAGGGGATCTAGGATTGTATCTGGCCAGACTTGATTAAGATATTCTCTAATGCTTAATAGAGTTATTTTGTTGCATAGGTAAGGGTGGACACAAGGTCAACCTAAGGTGCTTAAGTGCACTTCGGGTGCATCATTCTAATTCCTTGTCACTAGGAATACACTTCAACTCCTCTCCATACTCTATGGTGGTTGGGTGAACTATTGTTTGACCTAGGTATTAAACCTTGTCTGTGGAAGACCATTGTATATCTCTATGTTAATGGGGCCTCAGGCTGTTACCCCGACTTCTACCTTGTGCATTAATAATCATCAATGCTAATCTAAGACTAACACGTACAAGTTTGTCGTTGCCTCTCGACTAACGGTTCAAAGTGATTTCTCACAAATATACCAAATGAAAACTAATAAACAATTAAACATTAAACAAATAAGATGTTCAAGTTTGCATCCTGCATACAACACTAGAACAATGGTTCTAGCCTAGCAACATTTTAACTAAAGCGAAATAAAAAAATGATTTTATTCAACAAAGTATACATGTTCAACAACAAGGACAAAAATCAAATATAAGGAATGATGATGGGGATATATGTCCTTGGATCTTACCTATCACGAAGCACTTCCTCCGTGATCGTCGATGCAATCGTTGGTCAACTCCTCTAGAACACTTTTGGGTCGTCAGTAGTTGGCTGCCTCCTAGAGTGCTAAAATATGAGATGAAATAATGAGGTGATCCCTAGGTTGCGTTTATATAGCAACGACAACAGACATGTCAGTTCCTAGAGCCGATGCGTCGCCAAACCCTATGCATTATGGTGCCTACCAGAACTGACCCATCGCCACTAAGTGACCAACGCATCACCAACTTCTCGGTAGTTCTGTTGCGCAATCCCAAAGCATTGGTCGGGTAGACCTGACGCTTCGATTTCTTCTCCAGCAGCTAGCCATGAAGGCTTGATCTGTCGCGGCTCTTTTGTTTTCACTGAAGGGTTTCCTCCTACTTGTGAGGTCATACTTGAAGGCCGCTACTTTGCCTTTCTTGCAATTGATACAAATTACTTGAATTAATATCAATTCTCATTAATTATGGCGAGATACTACTAATTCGAGTAAGCTAACACAAGTTGATCACTTCCTTAAGAATTATGGCAAATTATGAACAATTCATGCTATAAATACTCACATTTGACCCTAAGAAATAAGCACATAGTCCCTAGAATATGGTTAGCTCAAAGTGCTAACAGGGACCATATATGCCTTGATGATTTCCATAAGAACACTTAAAATGAGAGTACTTGGCCAACCCCTTATTGTCTTCCTCCTTGTCCATGATAGGCCCTGAAGTTCTGAGTTCAGAACCAACCAATGTGGGCTAATACATCCCTCTTCTTCTTCTTCTTCTTCTTCTTCTTCTTCTTCTTCTTCTTCTTCTTCTCTCTCTCTCTCTCTCTCTCTCTCTCTCTCTCTCTCTCTCTCTCTCTCTCTCTCTTTCTATGTCCTAGATTCTCATATCTGAATTTGCTTTCACCTTGTTGGCCTCTTCAAGCCAGTCCTGTCTTACTCCACAACCCGCTTGCTTGGATTGAGGACAAGGCTTTGATGGAAATAAGGGAGAAGAGACCGCAGAACAAGTCCAAAAAAAATCACCAACATGTGTCACTCTATTTGAAAAATTGGTATATGTATTTAGTTGTTCCATCCGTTAACTCTTTGCCGCACTTTGGTGTTTAACCCACTTTGAGTTTGGGAGGGGTATTAGCATATTACCTTGTATCTTTGTATTATATAGGGAGAGAAAGCAATACCTTGCTTTAATAAAATTATAAATAACGAAACCTTTTGTAATTCCTTTAAAATATAAATTAAAAAAATTCATGATTCTTTTGGGTTAAATACAACTCTAATAGTTATTCCCCTATCAGCAACCGACTCTTATCCATCTCATCGGAAGGAGAGAATGGGAGTTGTCAACAAAGAGCCAATCATCCCGATCAACTCTTTAGAGAGGAGTATTATTTTTTCTTCCTTATTTGAAAGTATTATACGTTCATAGTCTGTCTCTTCAAGATACTAAGGAAGTTTTTCTTGAAATCTATAGGCAGAAATAGACTTAATGGTTCAGTATGTAAATCTAATCTTGCTGAGGTTAGATGTTTTAAATTGGTAATTAAATTAGGTGTCTGAAGTATGTGATGAAATTCAAAAGAGTTAAATTGCTGGTTTATTTTTGTTATTGTTAATTTTGTGGATTAAGTGATTACATTGTAGATTTACAAACTTGAGGTAACTTTCTAACTTAACTAATATTTTTGTTTACAATTACTACTCTAATTAACATATTATTGTTTTTGTTGATGCTAAAAAGGATTCTCGCGATATTTGCCATCTATGATTGCTTTGAACCTTGAGGATGTCTTCGTCATGAGAGGCGGCAAGTATCTTGGCAGAGGGCCTTCATCTTTTGTAAGGGAAGTCCGGGGGCCTATCCCCCAAACCCTCCGATGATCAAGTCAATAGCTAATAATAAAGGAGGAGGAAAATGGTTCAGATAGAAAAACATGGTTGTGTAGAGAGAAATGGAGAGAGGAATTAGATCACCATGAGGAGAGGAGAGTAGCAAGGAGTCCAAGAGGGGGCTCCTTGGAAGGTTGGAGCCCAGAAGTCCTCTTTTTTCCTTGCCCCTCCCCTTTATATCTCACCTGTTACAATCAAGAGGTTGATCGTGGGGTGTTGTAACATCCTGAATTTTCTAAGTAAATAAATCAGAAAATTCTCAAAGATTAATGAGACTAATTAGCACGGAAAATGAATTAATTATTTTAATGCTCAATTTAAGGAAAATCAAGGATTAATAAATTTAAATCCATCCTCGCAACTAATGGGCCTAGGGAAGGCCTTATTGAGACTGACCACTTACAATTGGAGTAGTTGGAGGTGGATGGTTAAGATAACCTCGGTTAATTAATTGGGATATTTCTTAAGTGTTAATTAATCAAGATTAGTTAAGTAGGAGAATCAGACAAATGTTCGAGTTCTGATAAAGTAGATCTGGCTAGTCAAAATCCGATATTCTAGGATCTGGTGTGACGAGAGACGGACCCCGTGAAGTTACAGTGCATCCATGACACTGGGATCATTGACTCGGGATTTTCGGATCTTGGTCGGGACATGAGGATAATTGAATAATTGAGCATGTGAGACTATAGTATCCATGTGACACAACAATATGATGATAAGGTTGTCACTTTAATTAAAGTAAGGGTAGAAGAATGATTGAGATGATAAGTTAATCAAATAATTAAAGATCTTATAAGTCTTGAGAAATTTCATTTCTCTTTCTCCATCTCTCTTTCCCAAAAGTCAGCTCGTGCCATAGATCTATTTGCGCTTGACTCTCCCTCAGGTAACCATCCCGGCGAGCCCACACGCTAGCCCCGCTATGTGGTCACCCCATGCCCGGGCGCCACCACTCTATTGGCCTCTGGCAGTAACTTGCTTCCCTGTCTCCTTGCACCATCAGCGTTGCCGCCATGAAAGCCCTTTGCTTCTCTGGATCGCCTCGCTCAAGGTGCACGCCATGCCGTTGAGTCGTCGATAGCCCCTTTTTGGCTGCGCTGCCGAGCCCTTCTTCTCCTCCCCTCCCTTGTTTAGTCCAGCGAGTAGAGCTCCAACCACGCATGTGACTCAGTGAGTCCCTCCCTCGTCTTGTGAGCTTGAATCTACTCATCGAGCAAACATTGTGAGAACCCTAACTATGAATGATAAATGCAGATTATGAAAGTAATTAATGTTAGGGCTATGATATAGAAAGGGATTAAGGAGGTATTAAATGGAATATGTGTTTGTATGATGTTATGTAAAGCATGAATAAGTTTAATGTGATTGTTTGTATTAAGTTTGGGGCCCTATAAATAGGGGAGGTGACGCCGAATTTTTCATGAAAATCCTAAGTATTAATATTCGATTAGTTTCCATGATTAGCATGCCTAATTGTTCATGCTTTAGATTATTTGATCTTGGCTAATTAATCATGCTTAGGAGCATTCTAGGAGTCTTATAGGCATGAAATTCATGTTAAGTAGGAAAGCATGCTTTTTGAGAGCTTAATATCTTTAATATGCTCCTTCGAGTCTAAATAAGAGTCCAAGCTAAGAATATGACTTCCGTATTCATAAAAATCTGTATTTTAAAGCAATAGAACTAAGTTATGAAAATACGAATTTCATATTTATAGTTGTTATTATTAATTCTAGGAAAGGGTAAAGGTCCCGCAGGAGCTTCGGCAGGATCGAGCCAAACCTAGGAACTTGCGAAGGACTTCAGGTGAGTGGACATCTCTGTATATAGTTTTTATTCATGTATTCATTGTGATTCAGTTTTCTCATATTCTTATGAGTTTTATATCGTTTGTGGATGCCCATGGATTTTATCACTATATTTATATAGTGATTTCATACTTGTTTAATTGATTGAATTATAAAGAGCATAAGGAATGAAAAAGTGAAACCCTAAGGGGCAGGTAATGATTATTTCATGTATCATAGGCTGCACCTTAGTTAGTTATGTATGAGGGATCCAGCAGGGCTCAAGATAGAGCCCAGATTTTAAGTAGACGATACCGGGTTATGAATGGGACTTTGTTTTCAATCATTTTTTTTAAAACCAAAATGTTTGCGAAAGTAATTATTTTTATAAAACTCCCTTTCTGACTCTTGTGAGTGCCCGTATCGAATACAAGAATGATACATGATGTATACCGCTGGTCGTCAAGTACCAGGCTCATGTAGATGTATACCGCTGTTCCCGGTCATCAGGATCATATAGATGTATATTATTGTTCCTTGATCGGAGTTGGAGTCCTTTCAGAGACATTCGAACTGGGGGTACATGCTTGTATGATACGAGGCCATTGCATATACATGTTTATTATATGCTTGATATGATGTGAGATTGCATGTGTGCTTTCTTTGGATTTCTGATCATGTTAGTATGCTTATCATAATTTAAGATAATTATGCTGAACCTCATGATTTATATTTGTATATGTTCATATACTAGTATTTTAGTACAATTTCTATCGAGAGACGGGTATGTATAATACTTGGCGAAGTTATCTTTACTCACTGAGCTTGTATAGATCAGTCCCTTCGGTTATTGTTTTTCCATTGCAGGACCTAGACAGGGATCTGGGTAGTAGCTCGTGTCACAAGTGAAGATCGAAGTCTAGTTGGCTCTGGGTAGTAGCTTGTATTTGACATTATCTTTATTTGCTTCCGTATATTTTGGGCTGTAGTTGCCCAAGACTTTATATGTTGTACTCTTTATGACTTTGATATGAATATGACTACCGGTGTGTAACCGGATTTGCTTATGTCATATTAACTATATTTGAGTACTTCATTGTGATTAGATTGTTAAGTTTACAGCCTTAGGCACAAGATACCCTCCTGACCTGGATGGTGTGACATCTGTCTTAATAAAAAGATGGGTGTTACAGGTGTCGCTTATGACATTGGTACAGACACATATTTCTCTACCAACGGATAGTAGGGAATACTTCTGACATCCGTGCATCCCCATGTCTGGAGGTCGTGAGGAACTAACCACGCCTTTGCGTATCTCTTTGTAGACGAGCTCTGAGGAATCTCTAGCGCACGTGTCTCTTCTCACGTTCCCTGCATGAGAGGATTTTAGAGGGCCAGGATTGTGCCATATGTTCAGCTAGATTCCCCTCCCCCTCCCCCCCTCCCTCCACCGGCTTGATAGGTCGGCGAGATTTATCATAGGTCATCCTATTGAGCCGAAGTGCTGGCACAATCTTGAGGGTGCCCTCTCCCCACTTGTGCCTAAGTGTTCTGTTGGGCTTTCGATGCTTTGGCGGAGGCAACCTTGGATGGCTCTACCCTTTCTAATTAGTTCTTTAAATGACTCAATCGCCAGTCCTAATCTAGGCGGCGAGCTCATTTTTCAAGACATCTCCATTAAATGGATTCGACAATGGCTATGATGAGTAGCATCGTATTTCATGCGCTTTGGAAAGAGAAGTAGTGGTTATTTGCTTGCTTTCCTGAACCGTTAGATCATAACAACTATGATTTGATTAAAGGGCTTGTAAAGATATCTTTCTTTTTCTACAAGCCTTTTGAATCCCCTCTGATCGGTATCTGTCTTCTGTGTTGTAGTTATGGACGACCACAAGGTGTTGCTGCTCTGCTTTAACCTTAACCTATTACTCTATTTCTGGTGACTCGGGTAGTAGGGACTCCATCTTCGGCTTCTGATAGGGATGATGGTAGTGTTCGGTCTTATGTTAGCAGTCTTACCACTGCGTCCCTCCCATCGATTAGGGAACTCTATAACATCCCTTCTTTCACCCTTAGGACTCCTTCTCTTTCCGAACGCGCGAATTGTTCAATTGTCAGGGAGATTGTAATGTACTTAGAGTCTTTTAATATCGGTTTCTTCCTACCAATTTACCCTTTATTCTAGGCCATTTTGAAGTATTATAGGGTGAGTCCCTCTCAGATTTAACCGAATTGCTGGAGGATTCTTTGTGGATTCATGGGCATCTTCCATCACTTCAACATAGTTCCTTCTCTTCATTTGGTTTCAGCTCCTTTCTCTTTGAAAGAGGTTTGAACTCGATGATGAGGTACGTGTTGCTTATGCCTTGCGTCGTCATAAATCCTTCTTAAGCCCTACCCCTTCTTGTATTCATGGTTGGAAGCTATGCTTTTCTTCATTTCCGCCAAGGATCACTGGAACATTCCGATGATGTGACAAATACCGCAAGTGTATGGGTCGTGTCAAGTAATAAAGTGGACTAAAAAGTCAGATGTCGAACCGACAGAGACAGAGAAGTACTAGTACTACCTATTCGTCTAATATCTAGTCTATCCAAAATTTAGCAGTGTCCTAATCTAATTACTAAAACTAAGAAGACCTAGGAATTAGAACTCATGAAAGACAGGGTGAAATGGTATGGGCAATCAATCATAAAAGGGAGATACTCGAGCAATGACTTCCCCTTGGGTTCTTATGAAAATATTTGGATAGAGATTCCTATATTGATGATTGGAGGGTTTTGGACAAAGAGTTCCTAAGATGTATTAAATCTCTCTATTAAGGCAATCCATACCTGATACCCTCATCGGATGAACTTTCTGGGGAACCTATGTCTTGGAAGAAATATGGGAATAAGACATCTAAATGATCTGCTCTTCTTAGAACCCGATCTCTCAGTGTACTCACAACTCTCTCTATTAAGGTAGGTCTACACATGAGGAAGATTTCACATCTTCCCCCGGTGGATTGAAATAGATTTCAAGGTTGTCTCTATGTAGAAAACTATGACCTTACAAAACGCTCAACAAATCTCAAAACTAAAACCAATCATTGAATAATAGAAATCAGTATCACAAGTTAACCCCTAACCCGAGGGTTCCTTATGCCCAAGTATCTAACAAATAATTTCCTCATGAAAGGGGAACACAAATCCAATACAAAATAAAAGGAGAACATAAACATAATAAAGTACGTTATTCCCTCTACTATTGGCACGATTTATGGATCAGCGATGATGATCTCCCTTCAAGCCCTCCCCGTCACCGGTCCAAGATCCAAGATATAGAATAGAAGATTCAAGAGAAAGGATCAAAGATAACGAAATATATGATATGAGATGCCTCTCCAAAACCCTAATCATCAGTATTTATAGGGCTCCACGCGTTTGGAAAAGATTTGACGTATTTTGGGTCCACGTGGGCCCAAATCGTGTAAAAACTCCTGTCTTGATCAACCTACAAAAGAGTCACATGGGCGGCTACACGGGCTAGTAGGCCCTTGTGTGGTCTTCAAAAGTGGATCTGTCTTCATTTTGTGAACCAAACAAGTCTACACGGGCAAATGGGCTTCCGTGTGGCCCTCTGGAAATTGGATTGTGGCCTCAAGTACTTCAGACAGGCGCATGCACTTGTGTGCATGACCGTTTGTCCTTTTGTCCTCATGGTTTTTGCCTCAATTGATGCTAAATTGCTTCCTCCAAATAGCATGCAAAGTGTAGATTAATATGATATAAAATTATGGACATTTAAACACTTATCCCCCAACCTCCTGGGAACTCGTTTAGATTCGGTTCCTAAGAAACCTATTTCAACCTAGGAATTAAGTTAGTTAAAGGAATTACAGAGGTCGGAGCCCCTGGACCTTTCAAAACCGTTGCCTGAGGAACTGCTCAAAGTGGCCAGGCTAGTCATAGTAGAGGATAGGGTATGTCGTTTCTATAGTCTCTTGAATGGCCATGAGTTCCAATTGCTTGATGATAAGCGTTCAATTGATCTTATTTTTATACCATTTTTTTATATACTATGCATGTGATTAGGACTAATTTTAGCCCATTGATACTTAGTTTGTGTTCAATTTCATTTACAGGGCATTGGAAGGGCTGGAGAGCATGAATGGTAGCACAATTTACCAGAGGTCTTCCCAAGTGGTTTTGCTTGAACAAACACTTGGCGCTAGCCTGTGTAACCCAGCAGCGGGCCAAAGCACACTACTGTGCAAGGCAGCGTGTACCCGCATGATCACATGCATGGATCCGGATTCAGGCGCAACCAAACTAATTTTCATTTCAGATTCGGAATCATTCGAAAATATATGTAACCAACTATATTCTAAATGCATGAGGGAATATAAATAGCGAAGATTATGGTTGAAGAATAGGGGTTTTGATCCTTGGATTATCTTGGAGCTCCTATCCCCTCTACCACTTGTAGATTAGGGTTTATTGAAGAGCTTGGAGAGAAGGACGTGAAGACAAGCTTAGAAGGGCTCCATGCACCGCCAATGTAATTAAATGGTCGCCAACGATTGGAAGGAAGGGCGTTTCATATTATGTTTGATTCCTTTCTCTTATATTTTGTATTGGATTTGTGTTCTTCTTTGACAGGGAACTAATTTACTAGATACTTGGGTATGATGAACCTCCAGATTAGAACTTAAATTTATTTGTTATGAATTTCTATGATTAAATGAATGCTTTATGTTTTGAGATCTATTGAATGTCATATGTGGTATTGGTCATTTATGTTGCGACAACACTGATTAACAAAATGATTCATCTAGGGAAGAAGTGAACGCCTCCCCGTATGTAGATCTACTTCAATAGAGAGGGTTGTGAATACACTGAGAGATCGGGTATTAAGACGAGAGACTCCTTTAGATTTCTTACTCCCACGACTCTTCCAAGATATAGGTTGCCTAGAATGCTAATGCAATGAGGGTATTAGGTTAGTAATTCAACTAGATGGAGGATATGAAAGCATATGAGGAACTATTGGTCCATAACCTAGCAATATTTAAATAGCAATCCGTACCTACAATTATCCATAAGGATTTGGAGGGGATCTATTACCTAAGTATCTGATTGGCATCACTACTCATATCGATTTTTCATACGTGTTGATTTTGAGCACTTTTAGTTTAGCAATTAGATTAGAACTTTCACCAATTCTCGGATAGACTAGGTAATAAATAGATAGTACTAGTATTCTAGTTCCCTATGGGTTTGACATCTGACGTCCATAGTCCACTTTATTACTTGACACAACCCATGCACTTGTTGTTGTAAGCATAAGCATTAGGCTCTCATCACCTAATCTTTCCTTTTTTATTAACTCTTGATCCAGATATACCCATCAAGGAAGAGATGTGGCAGGCCATGGCAGAGAGATCCCAGACTCTCCTTGCCAGCGGTCCAAGCCTCAGGAGTACTAAGTATCCTTCCAGAGGGGCTCTTTTACCCGCGAAGGAGGAAGGGTTGTCTCGACCAAAGAAGAAGTTAAAAGGCCATATGAGCCTTCACACGACTAGACAATCCGGGGAAGTTGCTATCGGACGGGAAGCTAGCTGCGTATGGTGTGACTCCTCTGCCGAACAAGGTGGTTCGCCAATGGTAGCAAAGGATATGGTGGCGGTCCCGTCAACCTACAAGGATATCGATCTTGTTCCTACCGTGGCTCCTCGTCTTCCGGGGGAGGTCATCCCTCAGCTAATTGCAATCACTTCAACTTCCGCGATTGTTATTACTTCTCCGTGTAAGGCTACCAACTAAGACTCTCTGAGTCCTATGACAAGGAGCGGTAAACCTTCATGTGCTTCGACTTCCCGAAGATCGACAAAGACGAAACCTTCAAATAGTGATACTCATCCCATGCACGAGGCTGAGTTTCATCTTTGCTTAATAATGTTGTGGCCGTTGCCAAAGACGTGAACTCTTTCTTACTAGATGGTAACAGAGCGGCCTTTGAAGAGTTGGACAATGAGGGACTAGCTTCCAAGCATAGCTTGGCGAGAGCAAAGGTACATTCTTGACTGCACTGACCTTACCAAACTTTTTAGTTAATGCACGATTCATTTGTGTATATAGGTGGCTCTTTTGATGGTATCTGTTGCCCCCAAGCTCCGCCTACTGACCGCCACCTAGGTTCCCGGCGACAAAGCTCTCGAAGATATGATGGCGGAGCTCGATCGCCAAAGGATGCGAGTTGCGGAACTTGAGGGGTTGCTTAAGTAAGCTGTTGAGTTGAAGATAAGACTCTCTAGTATGGTATACACTGGCCAAGTGACCAGGAAAGAACTTAATGACCATAATAACTACCTGTATAAGAAGTTCACGGTGTAGTTTGATGCCTTGAAGAAGGACCATCTGTCCGAGCTGAAGGCTTTTAAGAGTGCGCATCAGGAGGTCACTTGTTGTCAGAAGGAGATCGATCGACTTCAAAGGGAGAGACAAAGCGACCTTGCTCGCTGGAAGGAGGTGGCCGAGTTGCACCAGACCGAGCTTAGAAAGATGAGGGAGAAGATTGAAGTTCGGATAGGGAAGATATACACTCAAATCGCCAAGGAGGCCAGGTGAAGGCCATTGACGTATTCCAATATTTGATGGAGTTCACGGAGTATATAGAACAAATATCGCATAAGGCGATCAAGGAGTGGAAGGACTCTCGGGAGTTATGGGAGAAGATCGACTACCACAAGTCCGAGGCCCGACACGGTTTAAGGTATCGGAAGAGTTTGAGCCATGATAAGGAAGTAGGCTAACTCACGGGTGCGAGGTCACCTATGAAATATTCCAGGTTATTTTTCAAGCCTACCCAAATTTAGACATCACCTCCATTACATATGTGGTGTTTCTGGGGAACCTGAAGTTGAAGAAGCCATCGAGGGGGGTACCAAAGAATCCGGGGCTGAGTCGCTGAGGGAGTTAAAGCAGAGGTCGTAGATGTGGTTGAGGGCACTCTCGAAGAAGAGGTCGTTGATAGTGCTACTAGCCTGTAAGTGCACGGGGTCGCTCAAGTAGTAAAGTACTTTGAGGATAGGGTAGTCGAATCAACGTAGACCAGCACTATTACTTATTAGAACTCTATTACCTAGCTCAGAATATATGGTTAGTGATGGATTTGTCCTAATTAAAATCAAACTAAACTAAGTTGACAATTGGCGAGCTAGGGTTTATCAATCAGGAGAGTATTGCACCTTAGATCACTATCCCCTAAGAATCCCTCATGACTATTCCTGGACCGTGAAGACCCCTAAATTAGTTTAGTCCAGATCTCTCTGTAACCAAACCCTAGCCATACGGAGACTTCTCAAAACGTACGACTGCATTGTTATTAGTGTTCTATGGTCCTTACTATTAGGTTTTACCCTAATCCGGAAAGTAAGTTATAGTTGCAAAGCAACTCTAACAATCACCCGATCTCTTCTCGTGTACCCCCATTATCTATGCTAAAACCTAGCTTGATCGCAATCTCTTGTCATGCATCACGCAATTCTAATAGTATGGCCAGCGCTTTCACACTAACAAACCATACGAACAAACACATATAGAAAATTTATAGAAATAAATAAAAATTGAAACTAATATTAAGAAGAATAAAGATTCAAAAGTTTATCTAAGAGTTCAAGGGCCCGAGGCACCACAAGTTGTTTAGCCTCTTATACTAATGACAAGAATTATAATAAATAAGGAGGAATACAAAAGAAGGCTCATATACTACCTGGCACGGTGCCTCCTCCGCCTTCGACTTCTCCCGGAAACCCTAGCTGTCGATTCCTGGATACGCCAAAAGTCCCCTCGAAAAGTTGAACCGATGGCCTTTTATAAGTTTCAGACTTTACGCAACATGCCCATGTCATACGCCACCGCAGTAGTGTCATTTGTCATCTGGTTGTGTCATCACATCCTGCAATTTGTGTCATTTGGGTTGAGAGCGTTTCTTTAATTGATTTTGATTTGAATTCACACAACCATGGACACGCCCGTATGAGTGACAATATCGCGTAATGTTTTGGCACTTCTTGCTCCGAATTTCTCTAGAATTTGCTTCTTTTCTCCAAAATGCTGAATTATCTGCCAATTATTTACACAAAACACCCAACAACACACAAAGTCAGAGAAACTATGCCAAAATGGATGCAAAAAGGTTTTGAAATGTAATAAGAAAATATGTATAATTATATACTCATCATAAATACCCCCATGCTTACACATTTTCTTGTCCTCAAGCAAAGAAAAATATAGAATATAAGCAAGATAATGGGGTGTATGTATTGCTTTTCACAAAACTTTTGTTTTCGAGTGTCTTACTTGTTCTTGCTTGTTTTTGCTCTAGTAAGGTTCTTCCTCTCTTCATAAGGAGATGACAAGTTTAGTGATTAGGTCAGGTGGGACTGATGAGCGAGTCATGCGTTAAGAGTGGAACCGCGTGTTTCTATTTCTTACGGGTAGCTTTCATGAACCTAGCCACGACCTATGTGTCACTATGTCAGATTGATCTCCTCTCTCTTCTTATTTTTTTCGAGGTCCGAGACGATGAGTACTATCAAGGAGCTGAGTTTTTACCTTTTTTGGGGATAAATCCAATCAGCTTTCTTTTTACCATGCTTTTGGTTGTTACTCTGGAATGGTAATCTATAAAAGTCAAGCTCCCTCAGCGTGAGCGCTCTTTTCGTTGCACTACTCTTTGATGTTCCCACGTGAGGTTTGCCTCACGAGGTGGTATATGGGTCAGAGTCGTACAACCTAGGAAGATGAATCTGCATGTCTTCTTGTGATCCACAAGTTCTCTTGCTATCAGGCTATAAGAAGGGCGTTGTTGGGGTGGAGTTTCCACACCCCTTCTTCATTATCGAAGTCCTTTTCTCTTATCAGCTCTCCCCTTCCCTTGGCCCTTAGCATGAGTGTCCCGGCCTCGGCCGTTGGTTTGTCTGGCTTCGACTTTGGGTTTGTATCTTCTATTCATATGCCTATCCGGTGTGGGGGAACACTTCTTCATGGCTTTGGCCAAGTCTTTTTACTACGCCAACATCCCTAGACACATCTCTCAACAGCCACCGTAGGATGGTGGATGCTGGCCCCTACAAAGGTTTCTTCTGCTTAGGCGTCATGGACCTGCCGGCGAAGAAAGTAGGCGAGATGCTAATTTTACAACCGGTGCATCCATCTCGCTTGGGCTTCCATCACGTCGGCTGGTATGCGGAAGTTAGCAGTGCTAGAGTCGGACTAGATGGCTTCCGTTTGTTGGCTTTTCCAATTGACCTTGGCCGTCGAGATCGGTCTGTCAGCACACGACTCTCCCAGCTGGCTTGATCTCGTGGTTTCTTTCTCTCACGGATGTCGAGCATGCCGTCCCTTGTTTTCTTCCTTTTGATACTTTGTATACAAGCTTTGAGCTTCAGGTTGTAACTATAAATATCCCTTGAGGTATAAAGGAATATATTTCTCCTCATTTGCTTGTTCCCCTTTGTGAGAGTGCTTTTGCTCGCTAAAGTCCCTTACCTTGGTCGAGCAGAAGGTCGTTCCCTTCCCCTCCTTGAGAGGAGGTGGGGAGTTTCTTGTCAATAAGTAATGGCTTTAGGGGATCATTCTCCAAGAGGAGACGATCGGCGAAGCTCGTCTCTAAAAGGGAGAGATCTGGCATGGGTCATTCCTCAAGAGGGTTCGATGTGTCCTCCCGTTTAAGGAGTCATTCTTATAAGGTTGGCTTAGGGGCTCATCTCTCGGAAGGATGTAAGTCGTCCTCCCTCTCCTTGTGGGGAGACTGGGAGCCAATCCCTTAGGAAACAACCTGGAGTCGTTCTTCTGAGGTTGGCTTGAGGGGCTCGTCCCTCGAAAGGGTATGGGTCATCCTCTCACCTCTTGTGGGCAGACTAGGAGCCAATCCCTAGGAAAACTGCCTTAAGTAGTTCTTCTGAAGGTGGCTTTAGGGGCTCATCCCTCAAAAGGGTATAAGTCGTCTTCTCGTTCCCCGTTGGGAGACTAGGAGCCAATCATTTAGGAAATGACCTGGAGTCATTCTTCCGAGGTTGGCTTTAGGGCATCGATCCATCGAAAAGGTGTAAATTAAGCCCTCCCGCTCCTTGTGGGGAGACTAGGAGCCAATCCCTAGGGAAATGACCTTAAGCCATTCTTCTGAAGGTGGCTTTAGGGACTCGTCCATCAAAAGGGTGCAAGTCATCCTCCTTTTCTCGTAGGGAGACTAAGAGCCAATCCTTTAGGAAATGACTTTAAGGGTCTCATACCCCGAAAAGGTACGAGTCGTCCTCTCACTCCTTGTGGGAAGAGGGGGAGTCATCTTCAGCAGGCGACGACTTTCAAGGGTTCACCCCTCGAGAGGGTGCGAGGTGTTCTCCTATTCTAAGGGAACATGGGGAGCCATACCTCTGGGAAGAAAAAAAGTTTTGTTTAGGCGATGATGATTCTTTTGCCTGGCCTTGTGTTGACGGACTTTTGTGGTTCGAGCTTGTTCGCTCAGCCTTTGCAAGTGGTTTTGGCAACGTGATGATATCGCTTGGCCCATGCGAGGGACTTTGATGAGCTTACTAGACCACTTGGCCCATGTGAGGGGCTTTGGAGAGCTTACGATACACTCTGCCCATGTGAGGGACCTTGGCGAGCTTACGAGATCGCTCGACCAAGGTAAGGGAATTTAGCTAGCTTACGAGATCGTTCGGCTTAAGTGAGAGACTTTGGCGAGACCATGTGAGGGACTTTAGCGAACTTTGGCGAGCTTACGAGATCGCTTGACCCATACGAGGGACTTTGGCTTGTAACCATAAGGATTTTAGACTCGTCAGAGTACATAAAAATTCAAGTTAGCGAATAGCATAGCGTTTGAAGGATGGCATTTCATTAGTTCAGCAAAGCTCAAAACGGTTACACTTAGTGATAGAAACGTCTAAGGTGTTCGGTGTTGAAAGGCCTACTAAGCTTCAGACCTTGTGGGTCGGCAAGTCTATACGTGCTCGTAACCACTTCTTCCTCCATGATATAAGGTCCTTCCAGTTTGGTGTTAGCTATCAGGACATAATATAGGTAGATGATAAACTTCCAGATGAAGCTCTAGCATCCTTGCTCCATATTCTTGGCCAGTGGTTCGGTTTCAACCCACTTCGTGAAGTAATAGACAATAACTATTAAAAACTTCAGCTGTCTAATCACCATTAGAAATGGGCCAAGGATGTCTATCCCCCAGATTGTGAAGGGTTTTGGGCTCACTATGGGAGTGAGCTTGGTAGTACAGTTGTCTCACGAATTGGGTATGTAGCTGGCAAGCTATGGACGTTTGGACAAGGATTCGAGCGTCCTTGGCCAAGGTTGGCCAATAATATCCCTGTCGTAGAACTTTATGGGCCATAGATCTCACACAGAGATGATTTTCGCAATTACCTACGTGGATCTCCTAAAGAACTTATTAAGCCTTTGTAGGCTGCAGGAACCTCAAATATAGCATTGTGTACGACCTTTTGTAGACTTGGCTACCAATCAGCACAAAACGGTTTGATCTGCCAACTACCTTCTGAGCTTCCTTTGGATCTGCTAGGAGTGCTCCTTCCTTCAAATAATTGCTAATGGGTTCCATCTAGCACGATTCCTCCAGAACGTCACATACGTCCTTTGGTCGCTGCTCTTCAATGCTTCGACACATCAACTGTTGGATCTTTACGAATCGGCATAAACCAATGCCTTGGGATGAGGCGAGCTTAGAAAGCGCATCGTCCTCGTCATTCTTCAACCAGGGAAGTTTTATTACTTTGAATGAAATGAACATCAACGCAAGCTCTTTCACTAGGTCTTTATACCTGGTCATGTTCCCTTCTTTTGCCTCAAACACCTCATTCAGATGTCTAGCGATGAGCTAAGACTCGGTGTGAGACCGTAAGTGTTGGGCCCCCAATTTGTCGGCTAGCTTTATCTGTTCAACCTATGCCTCATACTCCGCCTCATTGTTGTGCTCTTGAAACCGAACCTTAGTGCAACAGAGGTCTTCCATCCCTCTGAGGATTTCAGCACCAACCAGACTCCAAACCCATTTCCTGTGGTTGATTAATCCACATAAAACGTCCACGGGTCTTCAAGCCAGTGTGGTTCCTCAAGCTCTCCTCCGGTTAGGGAGGTGTTGTCATCAGTGATGATCATTTCACTGATGAAATCGGCTAAGGCCTATACTTTGATCATCATCCGGGGTTTATATTCTATGTAAAACTCACTTAGCTCCACCGCTCACTTGAGTATCCTTCTTGAATTCTTGGGCCGCTATAAGATCTGTCTCAAGGGTTGGTCGGTCAATACTGCGACCTTGTGCGCTTGAAAGTAAGGGCGCAATCTCCGAGCAGACACAATCTGAGCGTAGGTTGGCTTCTCTATAGGGAGGTATCACGGTCTTCCGGGGTTGTTCAACGCCTTTTTGGCATAGTAATCAGCCTTTGGGTCCCCTCCACTTCTCTAATAAGTACCAAGCTAAGAGCGTGGTTCTCAACCGCCAAATAGACGTAGAGGATATCTCCTTCTTAGGGCTTGGTCAACAAGGGTGGTGAGCTTAGATATTCCTTCAACTTCTATAACGCTTTTTCACATTCCTCTGTCTACTCGACTTTTAGAGCTTTACAAACAACCCGAAAGAATGGTAGACCCTTCTCCCCAAACTTCGATATGAATCTACCCAGGGCAACGAGATGTCGTTTAGCCTCTGGATCTCATTGATGGTCCTCGGGGAATCCATGTCTCTAATAGCTTCGATATTTTTCAAGATGGCTTCTATACCTTGTTGGGTGACCATGAAACCTAGAAACTTCTCTGACTTAAAATCCAAATGCACATTTAGTGAGGGTGAGTGGCATACTGTATTCCCGAAGGGTTTGGAAAGTCTCTTTTAGGTCGGCAACGTGCCCCTCGGCTCTTTCACTCTTGACTAGCATGTCATCGACGTACACCTCAACATTCTTGAACAATTGGTTCTAGAAAACCTTTTTCACCAACCTCTAGAAGGTCGCCCCAGCATTCTTCAAGCCAAAGGGTGTCATGCAATATTAGTAAGTTCCTTTGTTTGCGGCAAAGGAAGTATTCTCTTCGTTCCTCTTCACCATCCTGATCTAATTATAGCCTGAGAAGGCGTCAAGGAAACTCAGCAGTTCATGTCCAGCGGTCGAATCGACCTACTTGTCAATCATCGAGGGCGAAAAGTTGTCCTTCAGACAGGCCTTGTTGAGATATTTGAAATCAATGCACATTCTCCACTTCCCATTGGCTTTTTTGATCAATACGACATTTTCTAGCAACTATGGGTAACTTACCTCGCGAATAAACCCAACTTTCAATAATTTCTGAACTTCATCTATAGCCAACTGCCTTTCATGGGCGAAATGCCTCCGTTTTTGGATCATGGGCATGTGGGTTGGCTCCAAGTTCAAGCAATGTTCAATAACTTCTCGTTTGACCCCTAGCATATCTTCAGAGCCCCAGACAAAAATATCTACATTACTCTTTAAGAAGCTCAGGATACTCGCTTATGTTCTTCTGATAGGTCGGCTCTAACTTTGACCAAGTGATCAGGACCATCTTTAGATAGAAGGATCGAGGTCAGTTCTTCTACAGGTGTAGCCCATTGGGTGGGCGAACTAGCATTCTCTCCTTGAAGCTTGATGGTTATGGACTCCTAGGTTTTCCTTTTATGAAAGTGACATAACATTGTTGGGCACTTTGTTGGTTGCCCCTAAATTCTTTGCACCCTCATTCGGTGGGGAAGTGCATCATAAGATGGTGGGTAGAGATTACTGCGCGTAGGGCATTTAGTGTCAAAATTTATAGGATGATATTACAACTCAAGGGACACTTTACTACCAAGAAACTCATTACCACAGTTTCTTGCTGAGGGTAAGTTCTTGCAGTGAGTTGGAGATGTATCACTCCTTCAGGTTGTATGGCTCCTCCCATGAACCCGATCAGAAGGAACTTTATTGGCTGTGGCAGCTCCAGCCCTAGGCCGAGCTTCTGGTAAGCGTCCCAAAAAATCACATCATCAGAGCTACCGCTCTCAACAAGAACTCTTTTGACATCATAGTTACTGATTCTGATCGCCACCAATAATGCGTCATCATGCAGGTTGTTGACCTCCTCTAAATGCATTAGTCGAGGAAAAAGTAATGGGTAGCTTCGGAGGGGCCTCTTCCTTGGCGTGGTGGTTAGATGCGGCTGACTTATGCATAGTTCTTTCGGCGAGCTATTTTCTCCTCCACTAGCTAGGCCATTTGGGCGATGATGTTGATAACTCCAGTTGGTCCTAGGTTCTCTCACTTGGTGTGGATGGACCTTCATCCTACTTGTCCTTCCTTAGGTATTCAAAGAGTTAGCCCTGATGAATCAGCTTCTCAATCTTGTCCTTGAGTTGGGCGCACTCCTCTGGATCATGTCTGTGGCTTGTTGTCCTTCCGTCAGTAAGGACTTTATCTTGGATGGTTTTTCTAGGATCTTGGTACCTTCAATATTCATCAAGATGTTGGTTTGGCTCTCATTTAGAGGAGTATAGTTCCGGTACCAAGGTAGTTCAGTTCTCGTAGCATTCTCCCTGGCAGAAGGTCTCTGCTTCTTGGCCGACCCTCGTAACTCATGCACTAAAAGGTGGTCTCTCTTCGGTTTGTATCACTTGATCTCCTCCTGGAGGGGTGTATGGATTTCCTAGGTGTTAATGTACTTCTCCTCCCGAGTGAGAAGTTCTGCCAGATTTTTTGGTCGTCTCTTGCTCAAAGAGAAGTGGAAGGACATCTTCTTCAGCACTTTCATAACATCAGCAATTGCAAGTATCGGCTCGAGAGCCAGAACCTATAGGGTTGCCATGTTGAACCTTCGGACGTAATCTTGGAGGCTCTCCCCATCGCGTTGCTTGATCCGCATGAGGGTATCTGAGCTCTGATTTTGTCTTTCACTACTTATAAACTGTCTGATGAAGAGGTCAAACAGTTCTTTGAATGAGGAGACCGAGCTTTGCTGGAGGTTGCTACACCAGGTTTGCGCCATGCCCTTCAATGTCGCGGGGCAGGCTAGGCACAAAACTTCATCAAATGCGCCATGTAGCAGCATCTTGGCTTTAAAGGTCGCTGGGTGGTTTGCTTGATCCATGGTGTTCTCGTACATGTCTTTTGGCAGCATCCTAAACCTAGGGGCATGGGGACCGCCAATCTTCAGACAATAGGTGAAGTGGATAGGAGTGTGTACTTCGGCTTTCTCCTTACAAGGTGAGAGGCCATCTTGTGGCGGAATTGAGATGGCTCCTCTGATGGGGCCCGGGACCGAGGCGACTCGGCGGTGTAAGGTGTTTCGATGCTGTCCTCGTCAGAAGTCTTGCATCCCTAGGCCTTGGTCATAGACTTCATCCATGTCTCAAGTGACTCTGGGACGCACTCCTTGCGCTGATCAGGGGATAGGTGAGCTTGGTCTCGTTCTTTCAAGGATTTTGTAAGCAACTGGATCTGTGCGTCTCGTGGGTTCTCGTCTGGGACCACTGGCTCTTCTGGGGGTGGTGGTGGCCTCGAGGGCCATGTCAGATCCTACAACATCATTCTCCTCAGTGCCTACTTCCTTGTTCTTCTTGCCTCTTGCCATTGGTAGGTTTGTAAGGCTTTTTGCTCGTATCCCTAGGGACGGCGATAAACTGTTAATGCTTGCGATCCACACTACAATGAGATCAACTTATAGGAAAAGACATGAGGGAGTGAAGTAGGCAGCTTAGCTTCACCGATTGTAAATAAAATAAATGAGATACTTGGTTGTGATTGCTTTAAACATCGGCGATGCTCCGTCAGCGAGGCGGCGAGTACCTTGGTAGCGGGCCTTAGCCTCCTACCAAAAAGGAAGTCGAGGGCCCATCCCCGGACACTCTGGTGATCAAGTTAGTGGATGGTAAGGAGGAAGAGGGTTCAGATAGAAAAACAAGGTTGTGTAGAAAGGAATGGAGAGAGGAGTTAGGTCGTCCTGGATGAGGAGATGAGCAGGGAGTCAAAGAGGGGTCTCCTTGGAAGACATGAGCACAGAAGTCTCTCATTTTTCCTTCCCCTTCCCCTTTATACCTCACCAGTCACGATCAAGCAATTGATTGTGGGGAGTCGCCTCCTCCATTAGTATAGACACGTGTTCCTACACTTGGTGGATAGTGGGGAATCTTTCTGACATCAAGCACCCCACATGCTGAGTGTCATGAGGAACTAGGCTTGCCTTCACGCGCGTCTCTCAGGCCAGGCCACGAGGAATGCGGCGCACATATCTCCGCTCACATTCCCTGCATAAGAGAATTTTGGAGCGCCAGGATTGTGCCAGATGTTCGGCCAGATTTTCCCTCCCATAACAACTTCCATTTTATGGAAACATATAGGAATGCATGGGGATGTGATTCTAGTAAACATCACTACTAGTGTTAAGAATGGTTCTACACATAATTGTTGGAGTGATGAATTGCTCAACGACAAGTCCATTGGAGCAACAAGACAGTATTATAATAACTTTAAGTGATGAATCAATCAATCTTGATAGAAATGGAGAAAACACAAGTGCAATAGGGAACCCCCTTACCGTGTTGGTTGGACTGTTAAATAGTGAGTGATGGAATATGAATGTCTCTATGCATACCTAGTTAAAAGCTCTGGAACATAACCAAATAGTATGGCATTGCAACTTACTCAAAATGGACATTTCTCCTTGAATTCACTATATCACTTCTTGTTTGATGGGGAATCAGAGGAGATATGTTAAGGTCCTTCCAGAAGCAGGCTTGCCCTTTGAAAATCAAGCTTTCTGCACACTTAGCATGAGAAAACAGAATACTAATGCTAGGTAATCTAGGAAAGAGATACTGGAGGGGCACACAGAGACACTACTATCTTTGTAAAAACGAGGAATCAGTAACCCATCTATTGGTACAATGGCGGTTTGTGAATAGGATATGGGGTAATTAATTTTTTCTACCTTTTCGGGCAACATGCAATACCCCTATGGATATATCATCATATATATTTGGACAATAACAAACTATATCTTATAGATGTCAGACGGATTCTATCCATTATTTTATTTTTTTAAGAATTTATTTAATATGATAAAAGCATTTGTGAATGGTGAGGATCGATAAAATGAGTCTCAAACTTATAATCTTTTTTTTTTTAAAGAAATTACACATATACCTCAGCTTATATATTCAAAAACTAAAAACCTATTATTATTATCTACTATACATATACATAAATATACCATAATAGTGTATAAAAATTAATCAAATAATTTGGTTCATTTCAACTGGACATCATCCTAATAGTGTGCATATTTGGACATTTATAAGCTATATCCCATATAGGGATATGCCAACCCCTCCCCATTACTGCAATACCCTCCCTAGAATGGAAAGCATCAAATGGCGGCCTTATCATCATCATATATACAATGGGTGCAAATGTATCTGCAGCCGTTGGATCCATTTTATTAGTATACATATATGGCCTAACCCTGTGGGATGACATACATTGGACCTGACATACAATTGGTGTCTTGTTCTTTATTTTTCAAATAATACCCTGGAACTTGCCTTAATGGACATCATAGTCCCTTGTCTATAATGACCAAGTTGCCCTCCTGTTCAATGATCTTATCCCGGCACAAAAAATAATTTATTGATAGTCATTTAAAAAATGTTTTCACAATAAAATTTTAATATGATAATTCTATGTGAAAAAAACCATAAAATTATATAAATAAATCTCTAAATTAGAAAAAAAAAATATTCATATCAATTTAGTTATATTGTAAACTATCAAATTATTCATTTTGGTGGATTAAATAAAAACCTGCATAAAGGGTAAAATAGTCATTCTATGTCGAACCTTCGCGAAGGCATTTAATTCAGACTAAAAAGCCCGTTGTACATCCCTCGAGCATGCATGTTTTGGAGCTCAAATCCTCTATTTAAAGTCTCCCCCTTATGCCTAAATTTCTCATTCTAATCTCTATATCTTCCCTTTCTAATAGAGTGAGTGAGGAAAATGAGGCTTGGTCACCCTACTGCAAAGAGAAGTTTGAAGAACTTCATGCTTTCCGGAGTCCCCTATGCTTCTATCTCTCTTCTCATTTAAGTTTGCAATGCTTTTTCTTCTACACTCGCCCTTTTCCATAGCTTTTTCACCGGGCTTTTGATTTTCGGGTGTTTTGAGAAGGTATATCTATGTCCCTCTCTATCTATACATGCACCCGGTTTGATGCATGATGGGATGATGATTCCTTGATATATAAGTTATCAAGTTTCTGTTATTGATAACTGTTGAATGCTATGTTAACACATTAATTTGCCATGTTTTCTTCCTTGTGCTTTTTCCATCTCACTAATGATATTCTGGGGTTTGATTCATGAAATAAGCATACATGATGGATGATGATTCCTTCATAACTCATCAAGTTTTTGCATTATTCCCGGTGATTTCTATGTTAAAACACTTCGACTTGCAATGCTTTTTCATGTAATTTTCAGCAATTTTCAGAGTCTTGGCATGGCAGTTTTGATTTTCTGGGGTTTGAGAAGCCATATCTATGAATATATGAGCATATATGGATAGATCTCAGTACAAACAAGGTTTGATGCATGAAATGAAGTTCAGATTCATGCTTGCATGATGGGATGATGATTCCTCCTTTATAACTTATCAAGCTTTTGTCATTAATACCCATTGTTTTCTATGTTATTGCTTTTATTGCACATTATAATGTTCATTTCCATGCTTTAAATGTTCTTAATTAATATTTCTCTTGAAATTAAAATATTTGGTTCTTCATCTTGTAAGATTGTCCCTTTTATTAATACTTCTCTCAATCTCTCTTTCATGCTTATTGATCCATTTTTGTTGAATGCATGCCTTTGATGTAATAAGTTTATATTTCAGGATGAGAAAATAGACAGCAAAATCAAACTTTGATTCAACTAATGTTTTTTCGCGGCTTTTTAACAAAGACTATCACTTGATGGTGAGATCTACAAAAATTTCGCAAGAATCTGGGAGAAGCTACTTTTCCCGCCAGTTCGTAGACATCTCATCACTGTTAATTCCCAACCAGAATGTCATGGACTATGGTGCTTTGATCCTGCAACCTCTTCATGCATGTGTAGCTGCTGCTGTGCCTGTTGCTGAAGATGTTCCTCATGGTGCAACAGTAGCATTAGCATCAGAAGTAGCAGAAGAAGTTCCACAATTAAATGATGAAGATCAGAAACAATGGCAACTGCACAAAGAAGAGAAGGAAAAAAATGACAATGATGGTGAGAGGAAGGATCAGACTGCTGCTGCTGTTACTATTGCTGCTGCTCTTTGTCGATCACGTGAGGGAGATCGAAGAGAGAAATGAAATAGAAGAACTGGAGGTTAGGATTCAAAGGGACAAGGCCTTGTTAAGGAGACTGAAAGAAAGAGAGAAGAACACAGCAAAGGAATTAGCAGGAAATCAACAAACTGAAGAACAAGCGCTGGAGGAAGCACAGAGGAAAAAACTATCAAGAGCTCAGGACACCATTCTAAGGACGATGATAAAAGTCATGGACGATTGCAACGCCCAGGGCTTCATCTACGGAATTGTCTCCGAGAGTGGCAAAGCAACTGGGGGCTCCTCTGACAGCCTGAGGGAATGGTGGAAGGAGAGAGTCCGGTTCGACCGGAACGCTCCCTTGGCAGTCAGTAAATATAGGAAAACGATGCTTGCAATGGGAGAGCAAAATGAGGGGCACGCAGGTGAAAGATTGAAGCAGTACTATCTCCATCACCTCCAAGATGCAACCCTGGGTTCTCTACTGTCTACTCTGATTCAACACTGTGACCCTCCTCAACGTAAATTCCCTTTGGAGAAAGGAAATGCGCCACCGTGGTGGCCTACCGGAAAAGAGGACTGGTGGCCTCCAAAAGGCCTTCCTGAGGACCTGGAAGTGCCACCTTTTAAGAAGCCACACGATTTGAAGAAGTTGTTCAAAGTGGCGGTCCCTAACCTTGGCTGTTGTAGAAGCACCTTATGCCTGACATTGAGAAGATCAAAAGACTCGTGTGGCAATCCAAATGTCTCCAGGAAAAAATGTCCGCCAAGGAAAACAACACTTGGCATCAGATTCTCAGGGATGAGCTCAACTTGTACATCCAGCAAAACCCAGATTCAGTGGTTCCTACTCAGCTTGAATCCTCCAACGATCCAATGGCGCAAGAACAGTACAGTGTAAGTGATGATCAAGGCAATGGCGGCAGCAGGAGAACCGAAAGAATCGAAAACGCCGACTATCTCTTCCTGCACCAAAGAAGCATCTTCTGCAGCTCAAGGAAGCAAATGCAGATATTCCACAGCACACTTACACCTGTGAGGAACTGGGAATGTCCTCACCATGATCCCAGAAATGGGTTCGTCAGCCTGTATGCGAGGAATAACCATCTCATGATCTGTGTCTATGGCAACTCCAGTCCTGCCAACATTCCTGCCACTGCTTATTTGACCACCAACACAAGCAGTGCCAGTGTCAGCGCCAGTGCCAGCTCAGTAACAGTTCTGGCCCCTTATTCCATCGCATCCATCGCCACCAACCCACCCAGGCGATCATGCAGCCGCGGGTGATCAATCTTAAGCCAATCATTTCAGGTGGTGTTCCTACAACCAATCTCTTTAGTGAAGGAATGCAACATCCCAGGGACCAGTTGGACTACCAGCAGAACATCTCAAACATGGGGTTGATCAACCCAAATCAAGTCAATGTTGCAGCTACTCATCATCATCATCATCACCACCATCTTGAGCAACATTTTCAGCATTGCCAGCAGCAACAATATGTTCAGATTGGCTCAACAGGTTTTGAAATGGGGAGTAGTAGCAACTCCTTTCGAGACAACTTCGGCCAACCCTTCAGCGACTTTGAGAGGACCAAGTACGCGTATGAAGAGGAGCTGATCAACCATCCTGGTCCTGGTACTAACTTTGATTTAGGACTTGAATGCCATGATCTCCATCACAGCCACCAGATTGAAATGCCTGAGAACCAGCCCACCCTCGAGGAGCAAGAACAGCAGCAACAACTGTCTCAGACAACCTCCAGAGGATGGGTCATCTGGAAATGATTTGAAAAAAAATGGAGTTGGTTTCTATTTTATCTAGTGCTTGTTATTTTTCCTTTTGTTTTTTTTTTTGTCATTTATTTATGTTAATCAGTCTTTATACTGACTGTTTTGAAACTCTAGTTTTCTGCTGATGTTAAATGAGAGAGAACAGTTTTTCCTAAGCATTTAAAAAGTTTTCCATTGTTTAACCCAAAACTTGGATTGTTTGGGAACATGAGCTTTCTATTGTTATCAAATGATGAATGAAACTCGGTGTAATCTCTGAGAAATTCTAAGGCTCTTTCCAGAAATTAGTTTTTGATATTGAAATTTCCCTTAGAAAATTGATTTTATTATCATAAAGTAATATATAAACAAGTCATTGCATGGGAGAAATGCACATCATAAAATAGTAGTGGTAAACAGTTTTTTCGGGTTAATTATTCAAATGGTCCACAATAGCGGAGAGAAGGGATCTCGTCGTGTTCGATCGAAGTCCACAATGGCGGATATGAAAAGAGCATGCTAGTGGCACTCAGGCAGAGCAGCGTCTCAGGGTTCCAAAGTTTGATAATCAGAACCTTCCATTCAAAATACAACTTTAAGGGGCCGAGGGCGCGAGTGAGTGAGTCAGATGCGTCAGTTTTTTCTATTACTATGTCAAATCTGTTTTAATCGGTAACTTGACAGCGGGGATTTTTTGTTAGAGCACTTACACCCTCCCCCTCAATTGCACGGGCAAGAATTGCCATGTAGCGTTCAACTTCAATCCGAAAAAACTTATACACCCCTCACTCGATTGCAGGGCAATTACTATTCATAAATAATTTTTATATTTTTTAGTTGGTTAAATGTTAGTTTTTTTTTGTAATAAACTTAATTAAAACAAAGCAAGTACATTAATTAAAATAAAAAATTACATTAATTAAAATTTAAATAAAGTACATTAATTAAACACGATAATCTAAGCAAGTAGGAGGACATCTAATAATCAAACCAATTTGTAGATGTATGATCTTCATCTACATTCTTTAGGGGTGCGCTTCATTAAGTATTTACTAGGGGTGAAACTTCATTAAAAAGTCTTCTTCTCCTCGTAATTTCCATACACTCCGCTTTCCAAAACTCTTTCCTATCAAGAGAAAATGTCAAGTTCCATGGCCATAACCTCTCGATCCCTTAGATCTTGTTATAGTTGACGGGAGTATTCTTTGTCCTTTTGGAGTGTCTCAAATCTATATCTTTCAAATGCATCTTTTCTTTATTTCTTTCAAAGATTGAGTTTACCGTTGTGGCTAATTCCTCAAGATACTTGAGTAAGTGTATGGGATTATATGAACCGGCGGCTTGCTTTGACTTCTTTCTTCCTGCCGGTCTAGCCACTCCACCGAATTGTGACACCGTCCTACGTACTGGTGGTGATGTTGTAGCAGCATCAGTTGGTGTCCCCTCATCACTAGGGGAATTAAATGTTGTTGGCTCTTGGGATGTTGGCGCCCATTCAGTCGATGTCACATGTTCAGACTGAAATTCCTGGATAATCATGAATCTTGGATAGCTCTTAACAACTTCCCAACATTGAAAATGCGCGAATTCCTTCTTTGCCGTAGCATTGTACCAACGTTGTGCTTGAATTTGCTAATACAAATAAGTAAATTAAGTTAGTATATAAAATAAAAAAAATGAAGTTACAATTAAAAAAAATAAAGTATGTTAAAAAAATGTAAAATACCTCGTCCCCAAGATTGGTGCCACTTTGATAATTTTCCGACGCCTTTTTCAAAGCATCCCTCCAATATCCTAGCGATTTATTCAACATTTTTCATCTACTAGAAAGACTCATTTCCATGCGAGGAGAATTCGGTGCATTCGATATGAAGCTTTCATGAATGAGGTTCCACAATTTTGCATTCTTCATCTCATTCCCCGTCACCGAATTATGAGCAACTTACCTTCTAACAGCGACACAACAATACATCTTAGGTGGTGGACCATGAGCTACAGAAGGCGCCGTGAAAAACTATATGTTTCTCGGATATAAAGAAAAAATGAGAATGAGAGTGTAAGATGAGTTTTTTGTTGATATGAATGTGTGATAAGTTATGAAGTGGTGTGGGATATTTATAGGAAAAAATTTTCAGAATTATTATTATTTTATTTTTAAAAAATAACCGTTGTAAAGATATATCTGTTGGCTTTATTATTAAAAATAAATATATCCGTTGAGATGAATGAGAGTGTAACTGCTGAGATTTTTGCATTTTAAAAAATTAAAAAATAGCGTGGGACCCACCCACCGCGAGTTAAGTGCGGGCAAAGGTTGCCCGGCGCTTAACCGGCGCGTGGTCCCACGCCTTCCCCGAGGTGAAATCACTACCTTATTTATTAGCTTGTTCTTTTGCAGAAGTGTTGGAATAGCACATCGCCTTGCCTTCCACCCGCGCGGTGGAAGTGCTCTTATAATTTGTAAATTGGAGGATTTTTTATGTTATAAAATTAACATGAGGGACTGGAGTGAGAACGGGACAAAGTTGAGGGACCATTTGATTGTTGTAAAGTGTGGCTTTATCTTTTGTGGATATTGCAAAATCCCACATAATATTAATTTTAAAGCCAACAGAACCTTAAATTAAAACCATGTTTTACCAGTTCAAAACTAACTTTGACTGCTTCTCCTAGAATTATCCAACCCACCTATTTAGTTGCAACTCCCCAGATTTTGCTGACACTACTAAAATATCTCTCCTCTCCAACGTCCATGTGTTTGGCCTAAAAAAACAGATAAGCCAAAAACTGCAGAAAAATAACTACTATTCTTCCAACCTTTCTTTTATTTCCGCTGGGTACTTTGAATTCTCTCCTGTTGATTCATGTTCTCCTACACAAGGAAAGATTTGTTTTATTCTGGGGGAAATTAATTCTTTTAGGGCAGCAACTACAGGACTCAAGCATTGGTGTTGGTGCTTCAAATTTAAACATTGATTAATGAACCTCTGTTTTCTCATGTACATGTATTAAAGATCTCATTATTTTATGTTGATGATCATCACATAAACTTCATTGGTACATGGTTTATACTTAGCTTTCTTATTACTAAATTCTAACAAAGTGGTTGAGAAACCATATACATGTCAGTTAATTTTTTTTAATTTTTTTTTAATTTTTTACAAAGAATTTTGAATCCTATGTTATCTCATCTAACATAGGTTTAATTACGAGAACTCTTCCCTCTTGCCTCTTTGTTGATGTGCTACATTTTTGTTTTTCAAATTGTAAAAAGACTTGTTTTATAATCAATATTGAATTTTTTTTAATAAAGTGCATTTGAGAAACTAAGTAAAATTTCACATGCATTATTACACAATTGATTGCCACTTTCGGACCGCACACAATGTGGGAGCTTTGTTGCACCGGCAGCCCGCTTTATTACCACTTTTCGAAGGTACGGCTCTTCTATAATGGGATGAGGAGTTTTCAAAAAGAAAATATTAGGGACTTTTAGATAATTTCTAACCAACAAAGAGAAATGAAATATTCCATGTAGTGGATGATCTTACAAGCACTTTTATTTTTTTTATTTTTTATTTTTATATGTTTTGTGTATGTGTAAAATGTATGCCAGATCTATTATTAGATAGAAAAATATCACATTATCTATTTTATGGGCGTTGCAGTAGAAGTATTAGGGACAAGGCAAAGATAGTAAAACTCTTTCAAGTTATTATTATTATTATTATTTTTATCAAAACTCTTATGTAATTGAGTGTTAATAGAAAGTTTAATGTATGTGTTATGGTGATGCTCATCTAGATGAAAATGAAAAATCTAGAAAAAATACTCATCTTAAGGCCAGCAAAATGGGCATTTTGTTGCTTAAAAGCATCAAGTCATTATGCAATTTCTTACAAGCCAAAAAATATGAAACCAATTAAAGGATATGTCGTAGAGTGATCTTGACAAAAAGGATATCCATAATAACTTCTTTGTGTTACTACATAGAAATGGTCTAATTAGATTGATATATCGTTTTCAGCTATGGAGAGCAGATTATTATATGGCATTCACCAAAGTAAAGCAAAATTAAGATTGTCTTCAAATCTATGAATTTGCAATGTGATTTATAAGTACTATATATATTTTGTGAAGAGCGTAGTTTATTATATAAAGATTCGAAGCACATTATACCATTACATGATTCTATTGAGGAATGCAATGTCAGTCTTGCAGATATACTTATAGAAACACATACCATTAGAGAAGATGTGTAATGGAAGCACATATTAAGTCCCTAACATTTGAAATTAACCAAACTATTAGTGATAATTCCAACAACATTACCAACCAAAACATCTCGTAATTTAAGAGAACCATTAAAGATGTATGTAGATCAACATCACCACAGTGAATGTGCATATGTAATTGTTAAGAACGTAAACTCCTATTGCAATGTTAGAAAACACTATTTGTGGCTTTCAAGCCTTTTCAAATTCGAACAAGTCTTGTCAAGTTTATGGAGGTTGCAATCCATTTACACTCGAGTACTATTATCATTTAACTCACTCTTACCAATGATATGCCAAGATATACATGATAAGATATTGTAGATTGGTTGTTTTCTTATGAAGTGTGATACAAATCACACTAACCCACATATTAGGTTGAGTCTAGTTTCAATTGAATGAATCAAAGTTTGTTTTGCTGATGTGTATCACTTCATACTGAGTGGGATTTGTGTTTTCGAGTCCTAAGGAAGGTTGTTTGTAAGTGGTCATAATGCCACATACATGAGTTACATGTGAGTCATGCAGCTTCCTTTAAATATGGATCAGATTAGTCCAAGTTGTTAGGTATGTGGTTATTTCTCCTTTGAATCAATAAAAGTTTTTTTTAAAATAAAATCCTCGTTCTTCTTCTCATGTATTAGAGAAAAGCTCCTAAGAAAACTTCCCACTATTGTTCAAAATTCCAACACTATGGTATCTCAAGGCCAGATTGAGTCTTGCTGGAGTCTTGCTGGATGTAGCTAGTGGTGTGTTGTGGATATCATTGGAGATAATCTTTTTGTGGTGGATTTCATCATGTCGAATGGTATGGACACTATCAACCGCTCACAACCTTTGGTTCCTATTTTTAATGGGGAAAATTATGAGTTTTGGAGTATCAAGAGTTGGACATTTTTTTATCTCACATGATCTTTGCAATCTAGTTGAGAATGATTATACAGAAACAGATAAATCAACAGATTTGAAGGAGCTTCGTAAGAGGAATGCAAAGGCCTTGCTTGTCTTGCAGCAGGCAGTGACAGATATTGTTTTTTCTCAAATTGCTAGCGTCACCAAGTCACAGGATGCTTAGACTACTTTGAAGCAAGAATTTCATTGTGACAAGAAGATACCCTCGCTCAGTAAAACTTCAAATTCTTTATAGAGAATTTGAGACATTGTCCATGAAGAGTAGTGAGTCTGTTAAAGTTTTATTCTCTAGAATTTCTATCACTATAAATAATATAAAAGATATGGAGAAGACATCTGCATACCAAAAGTTATAGAAAAGGTTTTGAGGCTTGCCACCAAATCATGTTGCTTAACTGCTATTAAAGAATCTAAGGATTTGTCCACATGCGGGCATGAGCGGTCTAGTGTTCGAGCCGATTGGTCATACTCTCTTAATGAACTGATAGGTTCTCTTCTAGCTCATAAAGAAATAATGAGCAGGTCAATAGAACATAATGTTGAGTAGGCTTTTCAGGCCAAGTTGGAGGTCAGCAACAAAAGAAAAAATTGTGAGAGCACTTCCAACCAAAAGCATGCTGAGTGAGGGCGTGGTAGAAGTGGCCATCGTGGACGTGTTCATGGATATGGAAGGAATGACGACAATCATCAAAGGTATGAAAATGATAATAAAGACAACAAAAAGCATAACCACAAAACTAGATATTACAACTTTTGCAAGAAGACCGAAAATACTGAACCATATTGCTGGTAGAAGGAAAAACAAGAAGCCAATTTTATAGAAGAAAAGCAAGAGGAAGGTAATTTGTTTCTCACTTGCCTGAATACTAATGAAAGAATTGTTGATCTATGGTTTCTAGATAGCGGGTGTAATAACCACATGACAGGAAAACAGAGTCTATTCTGCAATATGGATGAATATGTGAAGCTGTAAGTTCGGCTAGCAGCAACGACAAGGAGTGTCCAAATAGAAGCACAATTAGTGATGTCTACTATATTCCTGGTTTGGCTTATAATTTGCTTAGTCAGTTAATTCGGAGGGGATATTCTGTTATATTTCATGATGACATATGTGAAATTAGAATTACAAGAGCTAGTACTCCTCATTTTAAGATTCATATGGCTGAAAACAAAATGTTCCCTCTTGATATTTCATCCATCGGTGATTGTGCTTTTGCTGCCAATGTGAAGAATGAATCTTGGTTATGGAATTCACATTATAGTCACTTGCACTTTAATGGGTTGAAATTATTGAGTCAAAAGCATATGGTATATGGTTTCCCTTCTATTGTTTGCATTGATGATGTTTGTGAAGGGCGTGTTTTTGGAAAGCAACACTGGCTATCACTTCCAATTGGAAAAGCTTGGAGAGCCAAAATGCCACTTGAATTAGTTCATACTGATATAAATGGACCGATAAAACTGTCTATCCTATAGAACAAAAGTAGATTTATTTTTCTAATTATTGTTTACTAACGACAATCATTCTTTTCTTGTTAAAAAATCCAGAGGACATTTGCAAGGTAGATTTCAAGAATCCTAAAGCATTTCCTAGAACATGAGAAAATGGGCATATCCATACGCAAAGTTTCATTGTACCAACAGGGAGGAGAAAATTTCTTGTCTCAATGGAGTTCGACTCATTTTGCAAAAACTAAAATGGGCATTCAGATGATAGGATTGGACCGAGTAAGAAAAGACACCAGAGCAACTAAAATACAAGGGTCGCTGAGCAGGAAAAATCCCCAACTTACGTGCATTAATTGAGAAATGGGCGCCAAAGTATGTTAAGTAAGGAAGCATCTTCCAAAGGAATTTTGGGGAGTAAAATCTAGAGAGGTCATGCAACCATACTCATATTTAAAGCTTTAGATCACCGGCTTACAATTTATTATGCTTTTTGATTCGCTTCAATTAGTAATTTCCCATTTGGAGAATGCAGAAGAAACCCGAGCGATAATTATCGGCCGTGGATCCTTAGCAATTAAGCCGCGTGGAGGTATTGAAATCCTAATTTACAAAATCTAACTAATTGAACAACACCATTTTGAGACTTTGATTTAGAATGTTATTAGCTTTTGACATACATTAGAAATCAAAGGTTCAAATGTATTTTCACAAAATGTTGTTCAATTAGATGAGAATACATGTCAGAATCGAGAGATTCAATACCTCCACTCAAATAACTATCGAAGAATGCCACATCAAAATAATTATCACCACTTTGACTGAGGTTCCTCGGTACTCTTTGCGTTTGAAATCGAATAGAAACTAAATTGACCAAAAAGATCTACAGTGCCAAAGATTTATTTTATCCCATGAAAATATAATGGCATAGTGCGCCTCATTAGTGCTATATGAATTTACCGGTAGGTTGAAGATGCTTGGCTACATTGATTCACCTTCTCAAGCATCTCTCAACAAAGAGATCAAGCGGATTTTGTGTATTGAGTTGTCCGGCAAAAAAAATTATACTTGGATGTGGAGAGATAAGCTTTCAATTTTGTAAAGCTCAATACTCGATTTTTGATGTGTATTGACCCAAGGTTGTGCGGCAAAGAAAACATAACAAGTTACATGTGATTGGGATCCTTCAGCAATACTACTGGGAGGTTAAAGTTGTAGTGATATTCCAAGATGTGAACCATTCCACCGACAATACATTCATAGATCTTGCCCTTTTTGCCAATATACACACTGCATAGCTCATATTGTCTATTTTTAATATGATACCAGAGCCATTTATCTTCCTATTTCTCCTTGGTGGAAATCATGAGCTAAACCAGTATTGAATAGTAAGATGCCTTTGTAATATACACTGTCTACCTATATGATTGTCATGTAGAATACCAGAAATAGATTCAAGGAAGTCAAAACCAAGAGTGGTGATTTATACAATGTGCCCATGCACTTTTCTATAGCTGCTCGGCAGTTCATTTATACTACTTAACCAAGCAATAGATCACTTATCTGCAAAGAGCCAAAAAAAACATTTTAGCAAAAAGAATTTCTGCAATTGAATGATCAAAAAGAAACAAGGCAATGTTATTCAAAGAGGCTGAGAAAGAACTGGATTGCATTTCCATTCGAAACTTAAGATACTATATATGTACAGCATGGTGCACAATGATAGGCTAAATTCTAAGAGGGAATGTCTACGGGGCATGGAATGGAACTCTGCCAATAGATTTGCATCAACATGCTTTGAATATATTTAGCTTCCATGCTCAAGAACTACTAAATCCAAGTTCAAGTCATCCAGCAACTTCACCTATAATAGTCGTTGAAAAGCTGCTTCTCCAAATTAGCCGTAAGCGGCTCCATCCAACCCAAACTCACGGAAATCCGCCTTCTTAGCAAAGAAAAGAGCGACAATTTGATAGAAACAACCTTGCTAGACAAAAACACACATAGCTTGATCACCAACTTTCCAGTGGACTGTTAAAACCAACCTTCTGAGAGATGCCGCCGGATACTGGATAGCAGTGTATGCAGCCTGCTCAGGGATTAGATTCTTTGGGCTTATCATCAATAACTGCAAAAGAAGTTAGGTACTTCCTTCAAGCCTTGCACTAAAATGTCACTCTACTCAGATTCAGTTATACAGCCTAAAGAAAAGAGTAAAAATTAGAAATTCAATAGGCGTACCAACTACTGTAATGTCTGCACCATATTTTTTGCCAAAGCAGTAGGTGGTTGCTGCAGCCTATAACATTAGAGTAATAGGAGTTATAAAAATAATCTTTCATTTGGAATAATGAGGAAACACAGAGTCTGCCCATTATACTTAAGAATTCAAATCAAGCACCAACTTCTATACCAGAGATAGGAAGTCCAGGGAAATCTCTAAGCAAAACAGATTCTATTGTTGTTGCATGTATGAAGAATTCATACTGCCGGTGTAAAGCATCCATGATAAAAGAGATGTAAGGAACACTATACCGAGACTTACAAGGGAAGTTGCTAGTTATTCAATCTATTTAACATAGGTATAACAGTCCAATAAAAGTACACACTAAACAGAGCAAAAGACCTTAAGAAAATCTTTTCCAAAAGATCGAAATCCTTATGTAAAAGACTGAGGTTTGAATATGACAGACCCTGTGGATCAAATTATAAAAGCAATTCTATAAATGGCTGATAGATCAAGGATTAGAGAAAATAGTATGGATATAAAAAAAAAAGTAAATAATAGAAATAATAATTGAACACCAAATATACAGATTAAAAAAAAAATCCACACTGCAATAAATTATAAATTACAAACGAAGTTTGGAACTTCTTTTACAAATCAAAATATAATAAAAGTAAACATACACTCAATGTTAAAGGGAGTTGATATTTGTAGGGGCATTCTATAAACAGCATCCATAAGTTTAGACATCAATCTAGTTGTTATGCGTCAGACCATTTTGAAATAGCGTACATGGCCACTTGTAGAAAGAAATTACGCATATGGCCAGGAAAAGAAATGAAAAAAGAAAAAGAAAAAAAATCACAGATTTCCTGGAACAGATGCACATTAGAGAATATAGAATGGGTATAAGGAGAGCCATCAAGAATGTCAATGAATCAGACTGTCAAGAGTGCTGTAATAAACAAATATAGTGAAACTGGCTCTAAGATACAGTACGAATACACGTATGTAGTCATTCATAAAGAGTTACTCCATTTTTCCTATAGACAATGTATTTGCTCCACTCTGCAGCAGCGTAAAATCCAGTAGTGTTTCATGTAATATAAAATACATATCTTGTCCCTTCTGAGTAGAGTAAGGATTCTAGTCTGTAACTCTGAAGAAGCAGAGTATTTCACATTAGCAAAAGCATCTGCAGCAGAACTACCACCAGATTCATATATTTCTGCAGCTTCTGGGAAAAAAATATAGAGATTTGTTAGACAATCTTATATATGAGATTGTATCTAAAAGATTAGTTTATTCTTAATTCTTAGAAGCCTTTATCAATCTTTAAAATTCAAAATTATAAATGTACCCAATTCAAGTATGTTTTTTCTCCTAAAATGGTAAGAAAGGAGAGATGTAAGAAATGGATCATTTCTCTAAAATTCGAAATATTGCTTACTTAGGTAGCTGTATGATTTAGACATGACAAATGGTAGGTAGAAATGGCTGCATTGTATGTTATCCAAAAGTGGCTGCATTTTAGATTAGCCCATGACTTGGAGTGCTTGAGAGACAGGGAACACTTAGCAATTTTAAATTTTATATAGAACTCTTATATCTCTAGCTACACAAAGAACAACAAATGTAGCAATTTATTTACACCAACTATAGCTAGCATACCCACAAAGATCTTACATTTCAAAAACAGAAACAAGCTGCTTGATTAGGAAAGATATGGCTAGTATATAGTTTCCCCTTTGCAATTACTACATTTCCTGCCAATTTCCTTACAGGTGCAATATAAAGAATTGTGGACTGCCATATCTCTAACTTCACCAGAAACATAGATACAAATCCTACTCCTATTTACATATAGCTAGATTTACATTCAAGATTAAGCTTGTTTCCCACAAGATCTTGGCTAAAACTTGAAGCAAAGGCTCTCTTATTAGAAAAATCATCAAATATATATAGATTTGCTCCCACCTTACCACATCCCATACCCACTATATACTTCCCTATATACCAGAAGAAAATGTTGACCTGCCATAAGCTCCTAACTACACACTAGAAACATGAATAGGCTATACAAAGTTTGAGTATCATATGGTTCTCCTTGCGATTACTTACCTTTTAATAAAGCATTCCTCATATACTAGAAGAAAAGACAAGATCTCAATCAAGAAAAATACATTACATAAGGCTTCAGCTAAGTCCTGAGATATAGAAAAATAGATTGATAAAAGTAACATCTTTGTTTTAAATGAGAAAATTAGGAGTTGTTTTATTTCTTATCTCAATGCATGAAGATTAGCATTGTGTGTGTATGTATGTGTAAACATTTTGATCAAAGTCTAGATAAAACCAATTTTATTAAAAATAAAGGAGAATTTATCCGCATAGAGTACTTTATACGAGCAAAGACATAAATGGCCACACCAGATAGCTTACAGATGGAGAGGAAAAACAGATTGCCAGTTAGTATTCCATGTGTAGAGGTTTTCTTGAGGCTATAATTTTCAACAAGCAATCTTTTTGTTCTAGGGATAAGACAAACTTTATATAAAATCCAATTGAACTGAATTCACATATAAGGTGCAAAAGTAAACAGCTTCAGAGCAAAAAAAACAACAAAAAAAGGAACGATATATGCAGATTTTATCATTTCATACGGTCTACCTTCAGTGATTTCTTCCAGTTCTACAGTATCAAAACCTTATCATTTCTTCTACAGGATCAGAAGAATATATCTTCTCCTGCTTCCAAGTTCTCTAAAAATTCATACTGTAGAAATTGGAAATGAACAGAACTGGATAATAATGCACTTTTAATACCACTTCTTGCGGTCAGTAGTAAATCAAGGACACGTACAAGTTTACTCATTTCAAAGTACAACATCCAGGACAATTCCACACCATCAACAATAGAAGTCATCAAATCTGCCTTCGAAACTAGAATTTCAATCCAACCCATCAAATTCCTATGTACTACCAGCACCAATCCAGTTAATAAACAACTATTATAGAATCCATCAGCATACTACATCATCAAAGTGCAAAGGTAAAGTAAAACACAAGAATCTAGTATACACTCTATAAAGCGTTCGACAGGAAGTAGGATGTGATGCTTGAAAACCGCGCTCGCACCTCTTCGAGGAAGCCAAAAGAGCAAGAGAGCCTATGGAGCCAGCAGGAGAAATCAGCCGATCAGCGATGAGGCGCACGAGAGCTGGAGAGGGGCATACGGACAACATTAGGCGTGGGCAGCATATGGCCGCTTGTGAGAACCTTTCGATGGAGTCGCCGGGAGGGTGCACGCCACTTATCGTTTTCACTGGGGGCCCAGGGGCGGCGCACAGCTTCAGGAAAGAGCCAAGCGAGCAGAAAGCCTGGAATGGGGATGGGGAGACGCATTTGTAGTCGTGAATCGTGACTGCTGAGTGTATGTAGCTTTCTGCCTATCTGTTGAAAGTTTTTCAAGTAACTTCTGGATTGTTGTGAGTGCTTTCCCATCACAACTGCTCCATGTAGAGGTTTGTATTTATTTTTAAAAAGAAAATTAAAAGAATTTATTTACTTCCAGCTTTTTTTTTTTAAATGAGTTAAATAACTTAAATTTTTATGATGAGGACAAAATAAGAAGTCACTACTAGGTTAACAAGTTAAATGTATAGGCCAATAATAAATCAAACAACACAATCGAATAAATACAGTTAAATAGAATTAATGATTTAAGAGAAATTTAGTTCTATTTGGAATGGGAATGGGAATGAGAATAAGGCGGTATGGGAATAAAGGAAACTATGTTTAGTTTGAAGAGGATTAGGGAATTAGAGGTGTAGTTATAGGTTGCCGAGCCGAGTAGCGAGTATGCCGCCGTATCTTTGCTACTACTTTCGAGCTCATTCAGCCAGCTCCGGCCCCTTTCGTATACTCGGCTCGGGTCGATCGAATTTTGTTTTTATAAGCTCGTAGTAGCTGCATTTCGATATACATAACTTCGAGCTACTAAGAGCTACTCGTGCTTCGCTTCGATTAAGCTCGCATTAATTCTTTAATTTGATATATATATAAATAATGTATTCGTATGCTCGAACTTGAGGCTAGAGCGCCGCGGTGAAGGCTTCCTGACTCAAACTCGAAAGCACAAGGCTTTCTGACTATTCTGCAAGCTTTTTGAACTTCATATTTCTATCAATTCAATAAAAAACATTTTTCTATCCACAAAGTCACTGATATTAAACAGTTTTATATATCCTAATAAAAGCGATATTACAAATTTACAATAACAACAATACAACATCAAAATACAAAAAATAATATACCTCCAATAAAAGAAAAAAAAAATGTTCCACTTGGCCTCCATATTTACACTTGCACATACAATATGCATACATAATACCTAGAAGTTAACTAGGAAAGAATTAATCTTCCTTTAAGATTAGTTGGAAAGGAAAAATATTATGAAGGAAAAGGTTCAATTATCTCTACGTGGGGCTGTAATTTGGTGATTCTACCATTTATTAAGCATGTCCCGGGTTTCCATTTTTATGCAAATGCTGAGATCATTTGACATATCACTGCTATTATTGTTGATGATGCTTATGAATGAATGATAACTTGCTTTCATCTTACTCCAATTACCACCTCCTAGAACATACATAGTGCATATAGAATGAAATGTAGATGTCCTTGTGATAGATAATAGTAATGCTTGCTTTCATGAACAAAAATTTCGAGATAGAATCAAACGCAATGTAATCAACTCCTTTTGTTCAAAATACTTCTCCAATTACCACCTCCTATTGCTAACACCGCATCACAATTCATACACAATTACATTACAATGCTATGAATATCCAGTATTTTTTCTATATATGAAACTACCAATTATTGAACAAAATATATATATATGATCCACATTCCTTGTATTTCAAAGATCGAAAACTTCTCCGGGGAGGAAGAATTTTTCCATTCAACTAGCATAACCTACACATATGAAGTTTACAGCAGATCAAGTTAGTAGGAATTTATAGCCACCGTTGGATTAAGTGTTCATCAAGGAGGCCTCAAAATTTGATTCGAAACTCATAAGAACATCCTTTGAAGTTTAGGCAATGTGAAGGTGATTCGGAAACACTGGTGCTCTCTGGCATTGCCTGAATATTCCCGAGTTATTGTGATATAATACAAAAAAAAAAAGCAGGAAAAAGAAAAAAAAACCAAAATACACTTAGAGAGATAGTACAGAAACCTAAAGAGAATGAAGTAAGTTTTAGTTTATATGAGCTTAGTTTCAGGATATTAGAGAATTATATTCATTGGTAAAGATCAAAATCAAAGCTCGACCTAATTTACGGCGTGAAACCAAAGAAGACCATCATCTCCACGTCCAGGCAAGTTGAAAATCACCAAGTTTTTACAATGGCATGAAAAACATAGGAAAAATATTGGAGCTTTTTGAGTTTTTTCTCTATAAACGATTTTTTAGTAGAAAAGTTAATTTAGTGGAGTCTATATTTTGAACAAATAACTTACGAGATTGGCTTGTAAGCATTTGCAGCTATCTTTAGATTTGCTTGGTGGCGTACAAGCGTTATCGACATTATACTGGAGAACCACATTTCAAGGCTACAAATTAAAACGCATACCAATTTTGATTAAACAACAAGGAGTTATTTCATGGGCAATGCATAAGTGGAACGCATACCACATCATGATCCCGAGGAGGCAATGGAGAGGCACAGTGTTAAAGCTCCAAATACAGAAAGCACCCGGTAGGAAGCCATTTCCTTAAACATCGGGACCAATAGCCCATAGCAAATGGACACAAACTTCAGGTGAATATCACGGGGATCGATTTAAAACTACTTAAAAGTTAGCATATATATCAAAATCCAATACGCCTTAAGAAATTATAAAAATCAACATTAAAGATCATACACCTTAAAGAATCCACGGGTTGAGTCCCATATAAATTGAGTTTATCCATCTTAGTCAACTTCTTCCAATCAAAATCCACCATCAATCAAAAAAATAATGTTTATAAATAACATCAATATCATAAAACCAATATTCTGATAGTACTCAGAGATATAATTCATACTTCCAAGTTTCCAACAACAAAAAGTACCAGCAATTAACCCGGCTCCATCACATGCAAGTGGCAATACAACATAATATTAAGTTTTAAGCAAAGAAGTCTATAGCATTAAAAAAAAAAAAGAACAACTAGTCAACACATCTTAGGATCAAAGTATCTTCTTGAAGTGAAGGTTTGCCCTATATTTTATATCAAACCTACACAAATGAATAAGTAGAGAACAAAATATTATAATAACTAATGGTAAAGAAAAAAGTAAGGCTTGAATAAATAACTTAAACATTATTAATATGCAAAGGTAATGCTTCATACCATTTAAGACTTAAACTTCAAGGTATTTTAAGTATAATTTCAATCGGCTTCTTCTCTTTCTAATATAGAAAAAGTAAATAAAAATAGTCAAAAACTATACTAAAGCATTAGAAAAAGATCAAAAACAAAATAAATATCAACAATAATACTTAATAAAAAAACATATCAGTTTGAAATTAAAAAAAAGAGCAAATGTGGACTCACTTTGTTCTTCTTCTTCACTCTATGAAGATTTCGACACCAATCTCCTCCACAAAGCAATGCTTGTACTGTTTCAAGAGCCAATGAAGCACGATAAGTATCAATTACCCTATTCCATGCACTAAAGGTAGCCTCTGATGCCACTGTAGTGATAGGAATAGAAAGTATATCACGAGCCATTTTAGAT